>CM039310.1:7240883-7556883 GCA_022316695.1 Camellia oleifera | reverse complement strand
TTTGACAAATAAAGAAAACCCATTTCATTCAGCAGTTATTGGAGACAGAAATCAATAATGGTGAGGAATAGAACTCAGAAACCATGGTGAGGAATAAAACTCAGAAATATTACCTTGGTATCGCGGTTTTCTCAAAACCCCCAAAAAGAGAAGGCGAATCTGCGAATGAGGAATAGAACTCAGAAACCATTCAGCAGTTATTGGAGACAGAAATCAGTAATGGTGAGGAATAGAACTCAGAAATATTACCTTGCGAAAGGGTGGGGGGAGAGGGGGAGAGGCAGCGAGAGGCAGAGATCCAGCAGTTATTGGAGACAGAAATCAGTAATGGTGAGGAATAGAACTCAGAAATATTACCTTGCGAAAGGGTGGGGGGAGAGGGGGAGAGGCAGCGAGAGGCAGAGATCGGGTGAAGGAGGAGAGGCAGCGAGGCAGAGATCGGGTTGCGAAAGGGTGGGGGGAGAGGGGGGGAGGCAGCGAGAGGCAGAGATTAGGTGGAGGGGGAGAGGCAGCGAGGTAGAGATTGGGTGGAGGGGGAGAGGCAGCGACGGGAGGGTGGTGGGGGAGAGGGGGAAAGGCAGAGAATGAGAAAGATAAAGAAGAGGAACAAAGAGGGAGATAGAGATAAGGAGGCAATGGGAGAGGAGACATGCAACAGTGGTAGAGAAGAGATAAAGATGGAATGGGGAAGGAGACGTGGGTAGGTGGGAGAGTGCAGAGTGTGTTTGGGCGGGAAACAAATTAGTCTCAGTCTTTAGATTAGTTTATACATTTTTAAGCGTTGGATGTTATTATTAGAAGTAATCTCAGCCATTGAAATGTCCTAGTAGGACAATTGTATCTGGGACATTTTCAAAAGATATCCCTTTGCAACCAATCTAGCTTTATATCTTGCCACAGAACCATCAGAATTTCTTTTGATTCTATACACCCATTTACAACCAATTGCTAGTTTATTAGAAGGAAGAGACACAAGATCCCAAGTGTCTTGTTGTTGCAAAGCTTGAAATTCATCCTGAATAGCAGTAAGCCACACAGGAGAACCTAAGGCAGCTTGAACAGTAGGAGGTTTAGTGTGAAGATAAGAAGATGTAGTGACTGTAAGACACAGAGGAGACTTTGTTTTGGATCGTGTAAGCATGGGATGAACATTAGAGGAAGCCAAAGAAGGAACCAGGTTAGAAGGCAAAACAGAAGGTGGAGGAAGATCAATAGAGATAGAATGAATAGGAATGTCATGAGAAGAAAGAGGAAAATGTAGAGATGAGGAGACTGTTGAAGACCTAGAATTAGTAGGATTAGCATGAGGAGAAGAAGAAGATGTGGAAGCATTATGATGAGAAGAAGGAGATGAAGATGTAGGTGAAGCTGTGAGAGAATCAGAAGAAAGAGAAGAAGAAGGCCAGAAGAAAGTATGAATCTGAGATAAAGAACTAGTGGAAGATGAAGAAGAAACATCAGGAGAAGAAAAAGGAAAACAAGTTTCATTGAAGATGACATGCCTAGAGACAAATATTTTTCCACTAATAGGATCTAAACACCTATAGCCTTTGGTAGTAGGATGGTACCCTAAAAACACACAGGATAAGGACTTAGGTTGAAGTTTGTGAGTAGTATAAGGTTTTAACCAAGGAAAGCACTGGCAACCAAAGACTTTGAAGAAAGAAAAATCTGGAAGTGTATGAAACAAAATCTGAAATGGAGATTGATGAGACAGAACAGAACTAGGCATTCTATTGATGAGAAAAACTGCTGTAGCAATAGCATCAAACCAATATGTCAAAGGTAAAGAAGATTGATGAAGAAGAGTAATAGCAGTTTCAGTGATATGGCGATGCTTTCTCTCAGCCACACCATTCTGTGCTTGTGTATAAGGACAACTGGTTTGATGAATAATACCATGTGAAGAGAAAAGTGAAGCAACTTTGTGATTTACAAATTCAGTCCCTCCATCAGTTCTTAAAATTTTAAGAGACATATGAAATTGATTTTCAGCATAGGCTTTAAACTCAAGCAACTTTTCATAGACTTCACTTTTGAAATGTAAGGGATAGATCCAAGTGAATCTACTACAATCATCAACAAACAAAACATAAAATCGAAAAGGAGCATTAATGACAGTAAAAGGTCCCCATACATCAGCATGTACAAGAGAAAAAGGACTATCACTAGAAGAGCAAGACAATTTGAAAGGGAGTCTATGACTTTTTGACACATAGCAGTCAGTACAATCTATGACTTTATTAAAATTCTTTTTATTTGGAAGATGAACAGCCAGATGTTGAAGCTTGGAAATGGAAGGGTGACCCAATCTTTGATGCCACAGCAAATCAGAGATTGGAGACACTGAACCAGTGGATGACTGAAAAACCTGTGGTTGCTTAGCACAGATAGAAGAAGTGGGAAACAACTGATAAAGGCCATTGATGTGTGAGCCTTTATGTAGAATCTGTTTTGTGGATTTGTCCTGAATGACAAAAGAATCAGAATCAAAAATAACACGACAGTTGTGATCTTTGGTTAATTGATGAACAGATAATAGATTGGATGATATAGAGGGAACATGCAAAAGATTGGACAGATGAAAAAAAAACTGAGGTGTAGGAAGAATACCACTTCCAACATGTTGAATAGGTAAACCTGAGCCATTACCTACTGTAACCTGATCTGAGCCTTGATAGGCTTGATACTGCTGAAGATTGGTCAAATCATGTGTAAGATGAGTTGTTGCTCCTGAATCAAGATACCAAGGTGGAATAGGAGAATCTGATGTGGAAGAAGCTATTTCAGCAGCATATGCCTTGGGAGGTGCTGAAGGTTGAAATTGTGGATCAAGCCTATACCAACAGTCCAATGCAAGATGACCAGATTTGCCACAGATCTGGCAGATAGAAGAAGCAGAACCAGAATAGACTGATGCTCTGGATTGATTGTTAGAAAAACCAGAAGAAGCTGCTCTGGATTGATTACTAGAAAACCGATGATGAGATCTGTTACCACGGAAAAACCTACCACTTCTACCTCCTCTGTATGAAGATCTACCAGTAAAAGGAGGATGAGGTCCAAGAATGGAGTGTTGTCCTTCAAAACCAGAACCAGAAGTAGAACCTTTAGGTGCTGAATAAGCAACATGCAAATCAGATTTAGAAGAGTGCTTGATCTTGCTTTCAATGTGAATTTCTTCTGAGCCAAGTAAGGAACATAATTCTTCCATAGAGACAGCATTGGATCTGGTGCGAATGGAGGTTTTGAAGGCATCATATTCGTCTGGTAAGCCATTTAAGGTAAGAAGAATAAGATCTTCATCCTCAACCTTTGCACCAGACAAAGCTAACTGATCTGAAACTGTTTTGATCTGTGAAAGATAGCAGTCAATTGAAGAAGTTTGTTTTCGAATGGTATGAAGCTTGTTCTTCAGTTGGTGAATATGAGATCGAGAGACAGAAGTGAATTTCTTCTCTAGAGTTTGCCAAACTTGAGAACTACTGTGGAGATGCAACACAGAAGAATATACGGACGAGGATAGAGTTGCAGTTAAACATGTGAGCAAATTTGCATCAATGGCTTCCCATTAAAGATATGCAGGATTGGAAACAAATTTTCCAGATGCATCTGGAATTTCAGATGGAGGACAAGGAATTGCACCGGTTACATAGCCAAGAAGACCTGTAGCGCGAAGAATATTATGGAGTTGATTGCGCCAAATCAAAAAATTTGTGGAATCTAGTTTAACAGTAATGAGAGAACCAAAATTAGACAGAAGAGATTGAAGACTGGAAGGTAAAGTAACAGGATCTGCCATGGATGAATTTTGAAGAATGCTCGTAAGAGCTTAAAGAAGCTCTGATACCATGAGAAGAATGAAGATCATTTCTATCTTTTCATTTTCATTTAAAATACCAAATACACTGCTCAAGATATTTATAACACAAAACAAAACAGAATAGCTAACTAACTCAGCTAACTAACTAACTAACCTGATTAACTAATTAACAAACTTTACAGCTGTAGTTTATATTTGTTACAGATATTTTCTGAAGAAAGATTACAAGAACAGAGCTGTGATACATCAGATGTGAATGCTCACTTCCTATTAAACTGAGAATGTGACTCTGCCTCTAGCTGCTGTGATGACTGCACCTGAGCATACTGCTGCTGCTGCTCCTGGGTAGATATCTTAGCATTGAGAAGAATGAAGATCATTTCTATCTTTTCATTTTCATTTAAAATACCAAATACACTGCTCAAGATATTTATAACACAAAACAAAACAGAATAGCTAACTAACTCAGCTAACTAACTAACTAACCTGATTAACTAATTAACAAACTTTACAGCTGTAGTTTATATTTGTTACAGATATTTTCTGAAGAAAGATTACAAGAACAGAGCTGTGATACATCAGATGTGAATGCTCACTTCCTATTAAACTGAGAATGTGACTCTGTCTCTAGCTGCTGTGATGACTGCACCTGAGCATACTGCTGCTGCTGCTCCTGGGTAGATATCTTAGCACTCCCCTGCAAGCTGAGAGGGCAAGGCTGCACAAGAAGCTTGTCTTTCAAACAAAGAAACCGAGAGCTAGAAAGAGGTTTTGTGAAGATGTCAGCCACCTAATCTGTGGTAGGAACATATTTCAAAGTAATCATTTTGGCCACAACTTTATCCCGAATAAAGTGACAGTCAATTTCTATATGTTTAGAGCGTGAATGAAAAACTGGATTGGAAGCCAATGCCATTGCAGACATGTTGTCACACCAGAGCTCAAGAACAGAAGAGGGAAACATATGCATATCCTTGAGCAACTGCTGCAGCCAGGTTAATTCAGCAGTGGCATTAGCTAAGGCTCTGTATTCTGCCTCAGTAGATGATCTAGAAACAATAGGCTGTTTCTTAGCACTCCATGAAATGAGATTAGAACCCAAATATACATAGTACCCTGAAGTAGACCTTCGATCAAGACTATCACCAGCCCAGTTTGAATCAGAAAAAGCATGCAAAGATAAGGGACCAGCAGTAAAGTGGAGACCATGATGAAGAGTACCTTTCACATATCTCAACAAGCGTTTGACAGCTTGAAAATCAGCATTTGTGGGCAGATGCATATGCTGACATGCTTGATTAACAGCTAATGCTAGATCAGGTCTGGTAATAGTGAGGTACTGGAGACCACCAACAAGACTTCTATACAAAGAAGGATTAGAAAATGGAAGTGCATCTGAAGAGGAAGAAGAAGAGGAATAAGAAGTCTTGATAGCTAAGGGAGTAGAGCAAGGTTTACAATCTGTTAGACCAACTTTGTGAAGCAGCTCAGTAGCATACTTAGTTTGAGATAAAAAATAACCAGGAGATAGATCTTGAATGGAGATGCCTAAGAAATAGGACACAGTCCCCAACTCCTTCATGGAGAATTCGGTATGCATATGCTGAATAAATTGTGCAAGAAGAAGAGAATCACTACCAGTGAATAGAATGTCATCAACATAGACAACAAGAAGAAGCAAGCTGCTGGAAGTGTGTTGAACAAACAGAGAAGAATCTGAATGACTATTAACAAAGCCTTGAGAAATGAGAAACTTGGAAAAAGTGGAATACCAAGCTCGAGGGGCTTGTTTAAGCCCATACAAAGCTTTCTTGAGTTTGCACACTTGATTGGAAGATTGAACAAAACCTGGAGGTTGTAACATATACACTTCTTCATCTAATGTGCCATGAAGAAAGGCATTAGATATGTCTAATTGATGAATAGGCCAATTAAAATGGAGAGCCAAACAAAGAAAAATTCGAATTGTAGGCTGTTTAGCCATAGGGCTAAAAGTTTCATGGAAATCAACACCTTCTTGTTGCAGATATCCCTTTGCAACCAATCTAGCTTTATATCTTGCCACAGAACCATCAGAATTTCTTTTGATTCTATACACCCATTTACAACCAATTGCTAGTTTATTAGAAGGAAGAGACACAAGAACTCAGAAATATTACCTTGCGAAAGGGTAGGGGGAGAGGGGGAGAGGCAGCGAGAGGCAGAGATCGGGTGAAGGAGGAGAGGCAGCGAGGCAGAGATCGGGTTGTGAAAGGGTGGGGGGAGAGGGGGGAGGCAGCGAGAGGCAGAGATTAGGTGGAGGGGGAGAGGCAGCGAGGCAGAGATCGGGTGGAGGGGGAGAGGCAGCGACGGGAGGGTGGAGGGGGAGAGGGGGAAAGGCAGAGAATGAGAAAGATAAAGAAGAGGAACAAAGAGGGAGATAGAGATAAGGAGGCAATGGGAGAGGAGACGTGCAACAGTGGTAGAGAAGAGATAAAGATGGAATGGGGAAGGAGACGTGGGTAGGTGGGAGAGTGCAGAGTGTGTTTGGACGGGAAACAAATTAGTCTCAGTCTTTAGATTAGTTTATACATTTTTAAGCGTTGGATGTTATTATTAGAAGTAATCTCAGCCATTGAAATGTCCTAGTAGGACAATTGTATCTAGGACATTTTCAAAAACAGTCCTCCCTTATTATATAGATATAATAATTGTTGATTTACTTTGATGTTGTAATGCAGACAATACCAGCATTCCGTCGGCTGACATATGCTACCAAGTTACTAAGGAAAGCATTTTTTGATTTTCCGGCAAAGTTTTGTTATCTGGTTGCCACTCTTATTCGACGACGTCAGGCCGAGTTTGGGTGAGCCCTAGTTTTATTTTACTTTATATGAAATTCTTTTCCTTTGGTTTTTGTTATTTAATACTATAAGCCAATGTTGTTTTTTGTTATTTAATACTATAAGCCAATGTTGTTATTTTTTATTTTTTCATTTAGGAAAATGGGCTTTGATTTATTACTCTGCTTTCTAGTAACTTGTATTTTTTTGAATGTTTCAGACCTGATGGTTTGGTGTCACACACAGTAACCTCATGTTTTACTTTTTCATGAGATGCCAATTTTTCAGGACAGTAAATTACATCTTTATACAAATTTTGGCATTTTTTTTGAGGTTATTATTGTAAAATTGCAGAGATGCTTTAACTGTTGTTTTTTAGTGATAGGCTTTATTTTTATATATATACATTTATATGTTTTTGTTCTTACTATTATTATTGTATAATTTATTTGTAATTTGCATTTATTTAGGCGGGGCGATGCTATGCAGTTCCTAGTTTCTGTGCTGTCATTTTGCTTCTGTAAGTTTTTCTTTTTGGATGAACAATTTTTTTTTTTTGATAACTCAGGGTGTCCGGGCCAGCTTGCGCGCACCTCGACTAATTCCTGGGGGACCAATCCCACCGTCCACTAGCGGGGGACCCATTTAAAGCCAGAGCAGAGCTCCGTATGGACTGGCCCAACACAAGAGTTGATAGCACCTAAGAGGTTTTGAACTTGAGACCTAGAGAGGAGCAAACTCCTAAGTCCCAAGCCTCCACCACTAGGCCAACCCTTTGGGGTTCCTAAGAGGTTTTTGGATGAACAATTATGATGGTTGTTTTTTTTTGAATGATTGTAAAAGAAGCTATGGTGGTTTTATGGTGGTTTTTTTTTTTTTTTTGAGGATTATTGCAATTTGAATGTGTTGGTGGATGACTTCTTTCCGTTGTACCTAAAAGGAATATGTTGGTGGATGACTGAAAAGAATATGTTAGTGGATCATTGTATTTTTCATGCTTTTGGCTTCGTAGAACATGATTTGTTTTGTTTTTTAGAATGAAAAAGTGGTAATATTTTTGTTTGATACTCGTTCTTATTTTAATTTTAAATTTGGAATGTTTTGAATTTGATTTTTGATATGGTTTTTTTAAAGTTATTTCTTACTCAATTCAGAGAATTCTAGATTATATACAAACCAAATTTGAGGCCAACTTGTTTAGTAGTTTTTAGTTTGATTTTTAGAAACATATTTCTGAATTTTTTTTCTTCTGTGAATGTAAAAATTAATTTGGTAACACTTTGGTTTGTATATAAGATAAAAGAAGAAAAAAATTGAATTAACTAGATTTTTGGTTTTGGATTATGATTTTTGGTTGGGATTCCCATTTCTTTTTTCAGTTGGAGTTCATGTGAACACAGGTCCATTCTAACAATGCAAATTCAATTACCAACAACTAATAATTTATTTATAATTATAGGGAAAGTAAAAATAATTGGCAATGGCAACTATCAAAACGTCCCAACAAGACAGGAACACTAAGATGCTGCCACAAAAACCCACACAAGCACAGTTAATTCAAAATGAAGTTGTAATTATGTTAAATTTAAGGGTCTTATTTCTACACAATTCCTACACAATCTTGCTTCATTCAATCAAACATTTAGTGATGTTATTTTGATAAAATGTTAAATGTTATTTTGATAAAATGTTGATAAAATATAAGTAGTTCTCATTAGAAAATGTTTCATATTCAATTTTGTTGAACGGCATATTATATAGAGCGCATCTTTTCCAAATAGGTTTGATTGTTAGTGATGTTATTTTGATAAAATGTAAAATAAAGTAATTCACCTAGGATTAAAAATCCAAAAAATATGCCAAATAGAAAAATAATTCACCTAGGATTAAGATCATGAAAGTTGGCATAGAAATAGGTATTTTTTTTACTGTGTGACTTAACTTTTGCTCTCCTTGCTCGCGTTTATGCTTATATATAACAAATATGGATAACTTATTCCTAAATGCACTAAAAAAAATAACGTCCAATTAATATGTATTTGAGAGTGAAAGGATTGGATATACACTTAGCCGTTTGCATAGTGTACAAAGCAATTGTTTTAAGACTTGAATTTATAACCTAAAGGCACTATCCAACTAAATTTAATGTATATATTTTAAATATTTTATTGTACAACTATTCAAAGGAAAGTATGTAAAAAATCAGGAAATATATTTTTAAAACCTTCTCTAGCTTACTGAGTTGCTCCATTTGCATTCCTAACACACAATAAATAAATAGTAATTCTACAAACTTAGGTCTCGTTTGGGAACAGGCTATTTTAGTAACTTTTTGGTTATTTGGCTAAAATATAAACTAAAAAAACTAGTATGTTTGGGATGACTTTTTGACTTTTTACGAGAAGATGTGCAAAACATAGAGAGAAAAGAGAATCTTTGACTTTTTGGTATGGTTGTTGGCTTTTTGATTTTTTTAGTCACTTTTTGACTTTTTGACTAAACAAACCACTTGCCAAACAAGGCCTTAAATATAATTATTTTAGAATTATCATTTTGTGATTCAAATTTATTTTACATGTAGATCTCACACTATATAAATTAAATCTCCATCAAGCAACTACTCATCAAGAAAAATTTGGGTGGAATAATCTAGGTTCCAGATTTATTCATAAATTCTAAATAATAATAATAATAATAATAATAATATGTTTGCATCAAATATTGAAAATCAGCTAAAAATTTTGAAAAAACTATGCACTGAAAATTGAAAGTGGCAAGTGCTATGGGAACCTGATGAATTCAATTTTAAACTAAACAAACACCGAAGTGTAAGCTCTACATCAGCACAAAAACCATAAATACAAATAAAGAAAATAAAACGGCTATATGATCAGTCAAAGCACACCATTTAGATCCATTATACATCTGCAGGGTTGGCTTTAGGCTAAGGCAAGCCTTGTGTTTTGGGTCTCTAAATTTTGGCCCAAAATAGTAATTGCAAATTTGTGAGTTTTATATTATTAAAAAAAAATGATATATAAGTCAATTTTATAGACTTATTTTCTAGATATAATAATGTGTAAAAAAATTGGGCAGGTATTTTATTAATTTTAGTCACAAAAGACAAAATAGGCTACTTTAGCCACAAAAAATAAAATATCACATTTAATTCATAATTATTACACTCTTCTCTCACAAAAAGCTAAAAAAACTAAAAAGCCAAAAAATCTTTCCCAAATCAAAATTTTTAGCCCAGGTTAAAATAGTCAAAAAAATCAAAAAGTCAACCCACTTCTCAAATGGAGGCTAAATAAGATAGTTAGTTAATAATTAAATAATAAATAGAAGAGAGAGAGAGAGAGAGAGATGACTTGGATATTTAATAGAGTATAACATTAGGCGTAGAAAATAGGCCTAATTTTTTAGCATTAATAGCAATACTAAAAGTTTGAATAGATCCATCTTAATTTATTGCTCATAAGGTCTAGCCAAAGAGGACCCCAAAAAAATCCTGTTGGGCTCAATTTAAAAAAAAAAAAAAAAAAAAAAATTGTATATAAGTATTGTTAGGCCATGTAAAATTTTATATAATAAGTCCAAATAAATTGAAAACTATAATAAATATATTATAAGATTTATTACACTTTATACTCCTAAACTATCATCAAATTATTTATTTAATCCTTGTATCGATTGTGTCTACTAGGTTCCTAAAGTATATAAGTCAAAGTCTATTTAGTTCCTAAAATATCAATTGAATCGATTAAATCCCTAAAATATTTAATTCCAATCCATTTAGTCTCTAAAAAGATTACAAAAATAAAATATAAGTCCATAAGTATTATAAATTAATAAAATACCGAATCTAATTAAAATTTTATTTCAGAAAAACCTTAAATTTTTATTTTGTCTTTGAAAAGTGACGTCAATCCTTATGGTAAATTTCTTTTATAACGGTAAAAGTAATTATCTATAGTATTTTCTCAATTATTTTTTACAAGGGCTTTGGTTGGTAGCTCAAAAAACTGTGGCCCTAATGGCCCTAATTTCCATATCAGGTAAAAAAAAAAAGAAAAAAAAAACAAACTTACCCAAAAAGGAAATTAGGGCCATTAGGGCCACAGTTTTTAGGGCCACAAAACATTTTTCTTTTTACAATGGTTATGTGCTTGCTTTTATCTACTATTATATGTCAAATTTTGTTTATAATTTCTAATTGATTGTTTTTAAGTTTTTCGATAAGTTTTTTTATTACTTAATTAGTGTATTATTTTGTTCTATTATTATTTGTAATGAAATGTTATTATTTAATTATACTTTTTTAGTATATCTAATATTCATATAATTTACTCTAATATTAATTTAAATACAAAACGAAATAAAAAAACCTATTACAAACAAAATAAAAATTTAAATTTTTTTGTAATAAAATCTTAATTGGGCAGGTATTTTACTAATTTATAATATTTATGAAAATATATTTTAATTTTGTAATTTTTTTAAGGACTAAATAAGTTTGAATTAAATATTTTAGGGACTTAATAGATTCAATCGATAGTTTATGAACTAAATAGACTGATAATTTAGGACAATTTGACGATAATTTAGGGGTAACAAATGTAATAAACCCTGTATTATATAATGAGCTCAAATAGATTCTAATGTCAACATCTCTCTCTCTCTCTCTCTCTCTCTCTCTCTCTCTCTCTCTCTATATATATATATATATCAAATTTAATAGAATAAATAACATCGTCTTGATTTTTTTTTTTTTTTGCCTCATCTTTATCATATTTTAATTGAATAATTTTTCTTTAATTTCTTTTCTTTAATTTTGTTTGACAAATTATTTTGCCCTCTCTCTTTATCACAACTTAATTGAATAATTTCGCCTTAATTTTTTCCCCTAATTTTGTTTTAATAATTTGTGCTTTGCTATCAAATAGTCATTGGATTGGGATTTGTGTGGATTATGATTGTGTTATCGGATATCAAATCACAACAACATAATCATTTCGTTATCTGATAAGATATCAGTCGATTATGTTATTTGTGTTGATTATTGCTAAATTATTAAACAACAAGATCATATTTTGTTCTTTTTAGTCTTTGTAATAATTTCTTTTTATCTTAATGAGAGGGTAATTTATTTGGATAAATTGGGTCGAGCTAACTGTATCATTAGATGTTGGGTTGCACAATGGGCCGAGGCGAGAGCTTGGATAGCCTGGTCATGTTACAAAAGGTTCCTAGGCCGATCAATGGGCCTTGAGATTGTTGTGTGCACCATTGGTGGACAAACCAGAAAGGTGTTGTCACGCCCCAAACCCGCCTCGAAAAGTTCGGCAACGTAACCGGCCAGTAATCCTAGATTACCTCAGGCCTTACTATACATAACATAAAAGGGGCTCGCGGAAGCGAAAACAATAACTAATAGTCCAAAGAGCTGTGCATTTATATGAACATACTTTTACATGCCAAAAATGTTAATTACCCACGTTCATTACATAACATGATCATATAGATCATGTGTCATTCAGTTACAACTGTACAACAAAAACAAAACAAAACTCACAACGGCCTTCCAGGCCTAGCCCCAACTCGGAGGCACCCAAAAACATCTGGTAGGCTTCAAAATGGCGGCTCGGTCACGACTCCGCCTAGGCTTGACTCCCGGAAAGCTCACCTATAAATACATATATACAAACAATGAGCTAAAGCTCAGCAAGTAACATTAAAGTAAAGGGGTGGTAAACAAATTCCACACATTCATATATCTGTAAAATAAATCATAACAGTCATAATGGCATACTCCATAAAACCTTTCATAACCTTTTCATATAACATGTGTCGACTAACGACTAGAGTAACCGGTCCCGGACACCGATTAAACACATACCGAGATCTCGTAAACTGGTCCACTTAGGACTATTTATGGATGCCATACTAGATTCGCAAACTGGACATTCGTTCACAGAAAACATTATCATTTCAAAAACCATAACATAACGTAGCACTTTTAAACATACTTCATAAGAACATATCATTTACAGAAATGTTACTCACAGTGGGTTTCCAAAACCGATTGCACGGTCTTCGTCTCTTGACCTGCAATTATCAACATTATAACACATTTCTTCAATACACATTGCCTTAACATATATCATCATCAAATCACATAATTCATGTCATTCTCTTCCTTCTTTACATTCTTTCATGTTCATTTCATGCTCATAAGATGCTAAATGATGCAATTAACATGTTAAAATCATGTATACCAACTTCCCAAAATTTCCTGAAAAAAGGTCCTCCGCTCGAGCGCCACTTTGTCCGCTCGAGCGGACTGCACAATTTGCCAAAACTGCTGGGAGGCTGATTTCTACGCTCGAGCGGGCTTACCTCCACTCGAGCGGACCACGCGAAAATCTGGATTTCTGGACTGTTCTCAAGCTTCAAACTCTCCTTTTTACAAAATCACTTCCAATACATGAAATCCAAATCCCAAAAACACTTGATCAACATCATAATTTAACTATTACATCTTCAATTCAAACCCATTTGCATCATATATATGATCAACCCATAAATGTAGATGAAAAATCCATAAACATGCACATGAAGCTTCATTTCTAACATCCATGGAGGTTCTTCCTCAAATAAGCCAACATGCAAGGAAACCATGATTCTAAACATAAATTCCATGATCTTATGACATAATCTTGAGTTAACTTACTAGATGCCAAGGATCAACAATCTATTTCATGAAAATCTTACCTTAGATGGTGAAATGGAGAAGTTTAGCTTGATTTCCCCTTTCTTTCTCTTCTTCTCTTGGTCTCTCTCTCTCTCCCACGAATTCCCTTCTCTCTCTCTCCCAGATTTTTCTCTCTTTTTGGTTTGAGTCAAATGAGTCAACAAAGTCCATCCTTATCTTATATATCATATAAACACATTTAAGCCAAAAACGTGAGCCAAACAAAACTTAGCGATTCAGACGAAATTCAGTCCTCAATTAAATATCCCAACTGGTTCTAAAAATTTCCGGTATCACATAGGCATGTTCAATTTCGTTTTCCGAACCCGTTACGGTCATCAATTTCAGTCCCGAGGTTATAGTCTCAACAGATATTTTCTAAATCAAACAGATACGCTTCAATTAAATCACATTTAAGCATAATTAATTACCGCTAATTGTGACACACGGTTCCGGGTCATTACAGGTGTGCTGCAGAATGGTGGTCAATGATTGCACAGTCCGGTCAAAGTAGTTGCACCAGATAGCTCGATTAGGCATAGTGAGCCGAGCAGGGTGATTAATCATCTCACTTGGTTGACAGTGAGTAAAGTGGTATCACGATAGACATTATCCTGTGGGAAAATGATTCTTAGGAGGACTCTCTTAAGGAGAATTAGAGTCCTATTAGGATTGTGCGTGGAGGAATTTACAAAAGCTCGTAACAGAACCTATGGACAGATATTACAATTCTTACTCTTAAGTACACAGAGCTTTTGTGTGCTTTTGTTTATTTGCTGACTTAGGCATTGGAGGGATTTTCGGCACACACTCGCCGGCTAGCTCACGTTTGTGTTTTCAGGTGATAAGACGAGGATGTTTGAAGGAATGCAAACTTGATCAACAAGATTATATGAGACAGATTATTTTGTCCTTGTACACTTAATATATGAAACACTACAACAAAATTGACTTTTTACGGCTTACAATGCATGCCGTAAAAACTCTTTCACGGCATGCACACAAATGCTGTTATATGACATGCCGTAGAAAGTTGAGCATCATTTACGGCATGCAGGTAAAGTTGTAAAAAGTAATAAATTAAACATTAATGACATACTTTGTATGTCGTATATAACTTTTTACGACATTTTTATCATGTCATAAATCATCATACTTTCCATGACATAATTTTGCATGCCGTAGAAGATTATTTTTAATATATTTATGGCATACTTTGTATGCCGTATATAGTATTTTACGACATTTTCTTGCATGTCATAAATCATCACACTTTTCACGACATAATTTTGTATGCCGTAGAAGGTCATTTTTAATATATTTATGGCATGCCTTGTATGCCGTATATAATCTTCTACGACATTTTCTTACATGCTATAAATCATTACACTTTTCACGGCATAATTTTGCATGCCGTAGAAAGTTATTTTTAATATAATATATATATATATATATAGCAACATGACCTTGCCTAACCGTATGTAGACAATAGCTTATAAAATGCAACCTGTTACAAACCAAGCAGAAGCAGCAACTATGAAGTAAGCAAAAATATCTAATATCCATACACCAAACAAACTGCATACTAACTTTTATCCTCAACTTCTATCATATCAAGCTGATAACAACCTCAAACATACAAATCAGAAAATAGATAGCACAATACATTGACAGTTAGAAATAATAATGCATTTCTTTTTTTTGAACGAAAATAATAATGCATTTCATAACATTCAAAAAGTGTCTAATTGCCGTCTTCAAATAAAAAAATACAAGCTACAAAATTGCACCCAAAGAAACACAAACAAAATTTAATAGGTTTAAAACTAAACTGCAGAGCAGCATCATTGTGCACTAAGAACATCTCATATTTGACTCAAAATTCCAAGCCCCCAAAGGCAAAGGTACTACTACATTCATTCGTCATCTTCATAATCCACCTCCTCATCAGCTCCTACTGCTCATTGAGGGCATTCAGTCGTTCAATCAAGCTACCCTTCCTTTCATCATACGTCAGCTTCTTCAAGTTGTACCTGGTATACAATACAAGGAGGTATAGAGAACTTACTAAACTATCCAAAAAATTGAATCACACTTTCAAAAATCCAAGCAAAAAAGATGCGATTGCAATTACTGCACTCAACCAGTGAATGAATGACAGAATACCCGAACCAAATTTCAAAGGTTTTGGGTTTTTGTTTTCAAAATTTTAAATTTTGAAAACACAATAACAACTCATTCAGCACATGCTTTTGCTTTCAGTTTTTTGAAACTATTTTATAGACTAGGCTCCAAAATGTAACACAAGCAGTGTATTCACTTGTTGCCAAAACAAGTGCAATCACACCAATGAACATTAAACAAAAGCTCATTCTCACTTCAAATTCTCTTGGGAAAAAACAATAACATGTTTCCTGTTCTCTACAAACAAAAAAACATGCAACCAAATGACCACTAAAATCTCTTGCAACTTAGAAGTTGAGTTAAATATCCAAACTTATCTGGCTGTTAAAAAAAATGCATTTATCAACAACACACAGCCAGAACTAATATAATCATCTTGAGTAAAATGGATTAAAACAAAAGTAAAAGTATTGGCACCTTCTTAAGGCAAATAATAATGATAGGAATGGAAAGTAAAGCTTAAACCATACTTCCCATAAATACAAAAAAAAAAAATGATAACATAATTTCAAGTTATTTTTGGTGCTTACCTCTTGTGCTGTTAGTCCTAGGGCATCCAGCTAAGTTTCCATAAGCTGGAAAATCATTTATTGTCCACATCAAAATAGCCTTCAAAATATAGAAAATTCCACAATTTTAACATAATTACTTTGGATTCTCTTAAAGTTTTAATTCACATAACACAACTTAGTTTTCATACATGAACTTTTCTCACAAGAAAAATGAATTAAATAAAAGAAACAAAAGTAATAAATGATTTATTCAGACACAAGGTGAGACAGAGAGCTTTGGAGCTGTGTTTTTCATTGGTTGACAGTTAGGCAACTACTATGCCCTCAAGAACTACAAACATGGTGGACACAAAGCCCTTGCAGTAACAGTTTGCATACCAAGTGGTTATTCTTTCCTAAGCATTGATCAAATCACAATGCTGACTTCCATCCAACGCAGAATATATTATTTGCATTTAAATAGCAATTACATCAGTATAGGGGGAGAGAAATTCAGTAGCAACAACAATCAACAGAGAAGGATTTGATATTTGATCTCACAAACTCCTCAAATCAAGTTCACTTTATGCCATGGAACTAAAGCAATACATTACCATTTTTAATTAGGTTATTCTAGCAAAATTCCACAAAACAAACAAACTGCCTCGAAATTTAAGGATAAAGTTAACACCATATCAACCACGCATAATCATCCATTAATGAGCTGCATAGACTATAAAACCTAATAAGATTGCTAATTCAGCAGATATTATGGGATTGAAATTGACTGAACACATAATATGCAGCAGCTTCACTGTAAACTACATCTCAACACTGTCTCAGTAGAGAATATAGAGGTAGAATGTCAAATTCAAGCACCTGCTATTCACCCAAGTCTGTGTGGATAAATGAATAATCACTTAACGTTTAAACAAAATGACAGCAGGACAAGATTTTTATATCTTCATCTCAGTGAAAAGATAAAATACCAAATCCTATTATTTTTCTGGTATTCAAGCATACTAGAATATGTAATATCATAATAATGGTAGAAATTGATTCATTTTTGTTTTGACATTCTATACAAAAATCTCATAACAAGTCTAAGGGGCAGAACTCTGTTCTAGGCATATTTTATCACACATCACCAGAAAATTTAATCTTCGTAGCAATTTTAGTACGTCCACAATATATGCCTTATGAATTTGCATAAAGATAATTACAAGAAAAAGACATAAGAAACAATTCAAGAAAAGGTGATAATAGCCTGCTAATTCACTTATTTCTTTTTTCTTTTTTCTCATAAGTCAATCCAAAAACAATATATGCTGGCCCATGGTGTGAATTATGAAATTTTAGGTGGATATGAGTCAAAAACAATGTATGTTGACCCTGGTGTTACGTGTGTACATTGCGGTTACTCTACAAGGAACTGCAGGCTAAAAGTTAAGTCTATATATCATTTCCCTAGAAGCAAGGAAAAAAAATTTTAAGAATGCTGATAATTTTAAAAAGTATCCCAAATTTTGTGTTTAAATCCTGATCATACCTTTTTTTCTCTTTAATTTCTTTATTTTTTTGTTTCAAAAATCTTACTCCATTGTCTGAAAGTGTACAAAGCAAGTTGAATCACCTTGTTAAACCAATGAACAAGTAATTGTCACAGGCGGTCTGTTTAAACTAGAATTCAAGCAAATTAACAAGTTTTCTAGAACCAACTTGCATTGGAAGAAGAAAAATGTTTCAACAACTTCCATTTCAAATTTCAGAAGGCCAACGCTACAAGCTCTAACAAAACAAAAACACCATAATTAACTGCATTTGACTAGATAGTAACACTTAAAAAGTTATCTAATTGGGAAATTAACTTTAAGAATGCAAATGTACAAGAGTAAAGACTAAAATCTACCGCTTACTCAAATCTAGGAAGCTTTAAATTTTGAAAAGAGAAAAAAATTACATGAACAAACAAACTCTATTTAAATTTTTCTCCATAAGGGTAGCACTCTCTAGGACCTATCTATACAACTCTACATCAAAAAAAAATAAATTAAAACACTTAACCTACAATGATTTCTATAGATATAGGGGGAGGGGGAGGGGGAGGGGGAGGGGAGGGGGGGTGTAGGGTATGAAACCAGTTAACAATAAAAAATGTTTAAGCATTAACTGAAAAATATAGAACTGCTACTGGTTTCATGGTTTCATATTTCATTTTATGTACACAACATACAGAGCATGTAAAACTAACCATTATTAACTAAAATTCAATATATTGAAGACCAGTATGCAACTAATAAAGCAATACCTTCTGCTTCTGTTCTTCAGTTAGAGTACCAGGCATGGTCATATCAAGCATATTCATAGCCACTTGTGCAGTTTGGAGCACTTGGCCTCTTTCATCATCTATAGAATTGCCTTCGTATTTGACTAATACTACATCAACAGAGCTAGCTTGCTCTAATGTACCATTGCTCTTTTGTTGCAATCCTCTATCTTCAATTTCAGGATTTCTCTGTGAGTCACGTCTGAATCTTGAACTGGGAAAGATTCAAGCAGATGAAAACACTAAAACTAACTCCCTGATCGCTAATAGGACCTCAACGCGTTCAGAAGGGGACTTTATGATGTCCCATTCCTACAACAAAAAATAAACCAAGCAGATCCAACAAACATTCGAGTTTAATATCATCAAAACATGCCAATAATGAGAGGGGGGGTTGTACCTTTGAATTTTTTACTTTTGTAAGCAAGCTTCTAATTGTTTGCTGTTCAGTTGTTCTATTATTTGCAGAACATAACAGTTCTTCAAGAATATTTACCTACATTAACAAATTAGAATGATTAGCTTTAAACTAGTGAAGAGATATTTTTTGGTTAAATTATTCGAACGCCTACAATGGCATAATTAAAATTCGTGAACTACTTAGAAAGCAGTTATACTTGGCATAAATATTCTGTATCCCTCACTTGGATCACTTAGAAATTCCACAAAAAAAAAAAACCCCATCAAAACATCAATAATTTGAAGAACCAAAAGACAGCATCAAATACTTCGAAAGGTTTAAATAAACATCAAAGCCTATATTAAGAATAGTTTAGAAACTTGCAGAATGCAGAGTTTTCTTCACTATATGGTGGTGACTTATATATTAGACATTTAAATAACATCAAAGCCTATATTAAGAATAGTTTACAAAGAACCAAAGTAACATTTCACTTGAAAGCAAGGCCATCTCACAATCTCTTCCCACATTCTCATCCTACCCTTCCACTATCATCTTTCCTCTAAATTAATGGTAATCAGTACCAGTCCTAAAACCCAAAATATCTTTATCTTCTATGTTAACTATACCTCTGCTACAATTATTCAGCTAAGTCTTGACACAAATGCTTTTGTAACTAAAGATCAAAGAGTTCACTATGAACAAATTCCATGAAAATCAAAGAGTTCACTATGAACAAATTCCATGAAAATCAGAGAGTTCAAACTAGTGAATCAGGTCCACCTACATAATAGGAAAACAACTGTCCTTACAAAAGTGCATCAAACTACTCCAATTTGTTTTTCTTTTTAAGGTCATGTAAGAAGTTTTTGCATGCCATCCCCAACAAGAAGCCTCTTAATCACCAATGATTTAGGGTTGAGTACAGCAAACATATTAAAATCCATTGAGTATTGAGATCACTTTATCACCACCTTCCAAGTTCATGGCAAGTTGGCACCCTTTTGGTTGATGAAAAAATTTGGAAGATAATTATTGGCATGAAAGGTCATGCCAACACCACTTGCAACTTGCAACTTGCAATTGAACCATAAACTCAAGTCACTAAACCAGGGAAAGAAGATGCAAAAGGCATGAAATGTGGACCTGTTATGCTTGATGTGTGAACCATACGTGTTCCGAAGTGTCCGCGTGTCCCTAAAATATCCGTGTGTCCAAACCCGTCCCATTACGAGTGGAACAGGATAGGCAGGAACACAGTTAGCCAATCTGTTGATCTTTCCATCCCTAGGAAGAACCTATCCATATTATACTGGAATCTTATTTTGGTGACATTGGGTCATTACTTGGTCTAAGAAACTCTCTTTTCCAAAGAAGAGATGTTATTCCAAGTTGGTTTGACTCAAAGATTTCACCATGCAACTGGACTGGCATAAAATGTGAGGGTCCCGCAGTACGCCAAATTGATCTTTCTTGTACATTGTTACCCCTGGATCTTCCATTTCCAAACTATCTTGGAAATTTGAGAAATCTCAAGCATCTTAATGTCAGCCATTGTGCCCTCACTGGTCGTATTTCTGAAAATCTATGGAGTCTGGAGGATTTAGAGACCATGGACTTGAGTGATAACAGATTGTTTGGGATGCTGCCTCCAGCCCTCTCTAACCTGAAAAATCTAAGAGAACTTGTGCTTGATGATAATAGCTTCTCCGGTAGTTTACCGTCAACAATTGGACAACTCACTGAACTTACTGAACTCTCTGTCCATGCAAACTCATTTTCTGGAGTTCTTCCAGCTGAGCTTGGAAATCTACAAAAGTTGCAGTCCCTTGACCTTAGCGAAAATTTCTTCTCTAGGTACCTACCTTCCAGTTTAGGTAACCTTACAAAGCTGTTATACTTTGGTGCTAATCAGAACAGATTCAGAGGACCAATATTTCCAGCAAGTAAATATAAAGTAAGAAATTGGTCAGAAATTCAATGCAATCAATCAAATTCATGAGTTTCTTACTGCAGAATGCAATCAATCAAAAACAAAGTTCACTAATATATTGCTATATTAGATCACTTTGTCATTTTTTTTTATTTATTTATCAAAATGTGTTTATATGTTGATATCATATGATGTTCTTGATCTTTAACACTTCTAGCTTAGATTCTCCAGATACATTATCATTACAGACCTGCCTCTAGCTACTTTCAAACTTCCCTATAGTATAACCTGGGCCAGTTTTGCAGAGAATTTTAGTGAATCAATACAGAAACAAAGCAACAAAACACAATAATTTCAGACAAATCTAAGGGTTTCGATTTCCTCCAAACTAATATTCGATCAAATATGAAATTGCTATCTCATTTCTCTCTCTGGAAGTACGAATACGAATTAGTTACCTGGTGAATGAGAGAGGAGAGATCGAAATGGATGAGAAGGAGACGATTGATGGCGTCGTGTTCGATTGATCTTCGTTCACAGGTTCACAGATGCCGATGGAGAGAAAGGAAAGAGAGAGAGAATGAATTGAACCGGGGTTAACAAAGCAAAAACAATGTGAAGTAGAAAATCAATAGATTAATTGAAAGATACCCACAGTGGAGATGTCACCGATCAGAATCACGTATTTGAAACTCTCCTCCACCATTCGATGGTTTGATTAATTAATTGAAGGAACGATCGATTGAGAGAACACAGAGAGAGGATGCGAGATCGAGAGCAATCGAGAGAAAGAGAGTTGGGAGATCATGAGAGAGAGAGAGAAATCACGTATTGACACATAAAATCAATTTTTGATATGGCAAAGTCTTCACGTTGCCTTGAACCCTCATCAAACCAATCATTTATAGCACTATTCTCCTCCTTTTTTTCCCTTCCAATTTTTGGTAAACTGCTGCTTAATTCATATGTTTAGAGATTTATTGTTATATTTTATTTTTATATTTGTATAAAAATCTTAAAATTTTGTTTGGATTATAAATTTGGATAAAAATTTAAAAATACAAAAAGAGAATGTGATTGAAATTTAATTATATTTTATTCATATTTTATTTATTTATTTTTTAGTAATTTTTTAAAGTAGTTAAAGTTGGCCTTTTTTTTATAAAATTTATAAAATTTTTTAAATTTTTTTAAAAAATCACTAAATTCAAAAAAAATATACAATTTAATATATTTCATATATATTATATTTTATTATATTTTTTTATAAATATTTTATTTTTTAGTTGTATTCAGATTAGGCACATCTAAAAAGTAAAAAATAAATAAATTATTAAAAGAAGGAAAGATATCAAATCAAGGTAATTTTAAAAAAAAAATAATTACAAATTAATGAGAAGTCATATAAATATTAATTATTAAAATTATAAATATTTTCATAAATATGTAATTTTTTTCCTCAAAATCCCACTGGGTGTAATTGTCCCTTAAAAGAGACACTAAATTGTAAAATAACATATAAATTATTTTTTTTGTTGTCCTCAATTAGGAAAATGTAAGGTGAGAAGTTTGGTTGGAAATTGTTAGCTTTTTTAAATCAAAAAAAAAAATCGGATTGAAATTTTTTTTAATAAAAGTTTTCACGACATGCTAATGCATGCTGTGTAAAGTTATAATATTTTACGACATGAAATGTATGTCGTCTTAAGTACACATATTTTATGACATATTTTTGTATGCCGTGAAAATATACATTTTTTACGGCATGCTTTTGCATGCCATAAAAAAATTATGGATTGAATTTTTATTTTTTTTTGCAAAAGTTTTCACGACATGTTAATGCATGCCGTGTAAAGTTATAATATTTTATAACATGAAATGTATGTCATCTTAAGTGCAAATATTTTACGACATATTTTTGTAAGTCGTAAAAACATACATTTTTTACGGCATACTTTTGTATGCTATAAATATATGAATCAACGACTTACATGGTATGCATGCTGTTATTGACAAAATATTAACGGCTTGCAAAAAAAAAAATGTCGTAGAATGTACTAACTACAACATGCATTTAATGCATGTCGTAAACATGATGCCGTGAATAGTTAGTTTTGTTGTAGTGAAAGTAAATTTTAATTTATAATTTTATAGATATATGTGTAAGGAAACTTTTTATGAGTATTAACCAATTAAAAATTTATTAGTAATTATTATTGGATTTTGTTAATAAGTACCTAAGGTCCCGTTTATTTTTAGGTAGAATGGAAAAGATTGATAGTGAAGGGATTAAGTAAAATTGTATTTGTTTGGATGATAGTTGTTAGTGTGGGGATTGTTAAATTATTTTTATATAAAATAAATATAAAATAATAAAACAAATAAAAACCATGATTTTTACTTAACAAAAAATAAAATTATTAAATATTAATGTTCAAAATGTGCTGCCCAACATTTTAAAGAAAAAAAAATAAAAAATTGCACTTGGTCGGTTGATTGGCCGAACGTCCCCCTGGATGACCGGTAACACCTTAAACCGAACGGACTATTTTCTAATACCATGTCTCTAAGCAGACTATGAATCCCAACGTTGAAGGTTCATCTTAATCTGAAGGTATTATGAATCCCCTCCTCAAATTTCCAAATAAACACAATATTAGTGGATCTCACCTCTATCTCAATCCCATTCATTACTCCATCTCCCAAAACAAACAGATCCTAAGGCCTCGTTTGTTTTTAGAGATAGAACGGGGGGATTGATAGTGAGAAGATTACTAGTGAGGGGATTGTTACTAAGGGGATTGATAGTGAGAGGATTAGTAAATTGCGTTTGTTTTAATGATATTTGTTAGTGTGGGGATTGTTAAATTATTTTTATATAAAATAATAAAACAAATAAAATTATGATTTTTACTTAACAAAAAATATAAAATCATTAAACATTAATATTAAAAAAAAACCCAACATGTTAAAAAAAAAAATTGCAGTTGACCGGCGGGACGTCTAGCAACTCACTAAGCCAACGGACTATTTTTGTAATACCACCTCTTTGCCCAGACTAACAATCCGCTCGCCCAAGGCCCATCCTAGTCCGAATGGACTACCAATCCGGAGGCCACAAACAAAACAAGCATGAGCTACGATTATTGTTCATCAATCACAGTCCACTCCGAACTGTGATGGTGAAAAACAAACGGGGCCTTAGGGTACTCGTTAACCAAACCCATTATTATTTTATTCATAATTTTTTTTTATGAAAAAATAGGTGTCCCACTTTTGAAGTCCACTTAAGACCCTGTAAATCTGATGCTCTGTAATAAGGAAAAAAAATATTGAACACCAAATAAAGAATACCAATTAGTATGATGCAATCCTTAAGAATAAAAACAAAAATTAAAAAAAAAAAACTATACAATGTATGCCATCCAATGCTTCGCAATCCAAAAGAATTAATTAAGCACAATCTAACCGAAGAACATGTGCCTAAAAACACTCCTACCACAATCTATTCTAAATAAACCAACCACCCTCTCAAATCAACACATCATACTGCATATACACTTAAGCTAAATTTAGCTATTATATCCAATCTCAAATCAAACACAATCACATCCTTGTCATAATAACAAAATTTAATAAACCCATAACTTGTCTTCATAGATATTATAATAACAAAATTTGCATAGATAGAATGCCTTCGAAAAAAATGAGTTTTCCTGATTGATGAGGCCTTCAAAATGTTTTCGTATTAACATGTGCAATACCAATTGCAGCCACGGTAACAACAATGTCTAAGGCTACCAATTTCATTGCAACACAATTGTACAAAAACAGGCCTCCTTTCCAACATAGTTTTTCAAAACTTATTTTTAAATGGATTTTGTTTATCTTTTTTGAACATTTTTTATATTTTAATAATTTTTTTATATAAATTTTTAGATACATCAAGATTAGATGTATCTAAAAAGTATATATAAAAAAAAAATAGTAAAATATCAACAAAAAAATCAATAAAAATAAATGAGAATTCATCTAAAAATAATTTTAAAAAAATCAAACCAAACGGACGGGTAATTTTTTATTTTCAAAACTCGCCAAATAACATCATGAGCTCCAAGCACGAGACCTGAACCCTTCAACTAATGGTCTTGAAGTGCACATTTTATTCATCTAGTGAAACCAAAATGAGCCAAGCAACATCTACCAAAACAAGGTTAAAAATTTAACGTAATAGACTCATAATTCAAATTTTCATATTATACTAGTTGGCCCCCCACGCACTTCGCGCATGGGGTCACGTTGCTGTTGGTTGGGATGGTTGAGAATAATACAATGAGGCGAAGGCCATCTTGAAGCAACCTCTTCTTTATATTCTTTATATAATCCAATCCAATTGTATCTGTAAAACTGAAATGATTTGCGTCATGATTAGAATAGATAATGAGTCGAAGAACTTTCTAATTGCTAATTAAAACTAGTTTGCATTGAAGTGAAACTCCAGGATGAAGAGCAAGCAGGAAAAAGTCACCGAAAAGCATAACTGCAATTTTTAGGTAGAAAGCAAAGCAAGCCTCTGTTTTACATCTTTATGCCTTGCCCAATTTAGTCTGGAACCTCCTACAGAACGTTTATTAAGCGTTCATGATGGGTGCATAAACATAAAAGTGTCTCCGTTTCAAGTAGATAATATACCAAAACAAGGGCTGCTCATCATATTTCATGACTTTGTAATTCTAAAACAACAAATCCGGATCCCATCATGGATAATTTTAATGCTTTTATTATTACTGAACATTTGCATTCAAATTTCAGCAAAATTAACAAAGGAAACCGAAAGGGCTAAATGTAAACAGAGTGGGTCCAACTCCTGATGTAACGCCCCCAAATAATTAACATATAAAAATCCTTATTTAATCATTTTCAGTTAAATAATCATGAAATTCCGGTTATCATTATACTAATCAAATCCCTTTAGTTGTATTTCTTGATATATGAGAGATTTACAAAAGAGGTCTACATGCAATTACATATTCAATCTCCTCTAAGGTATAAATCTATAGCATATGTGTCACGACCCAAACCCGATACCTGAAGGTTCAGCGTCGTAACAAGACCAAAAGTATAAATCAAAACCAAAATGTATCAGATGAAAAACACAGCGGAATAAAATAAAAAGTACCCAAATCGTATTTAATTGTAACAAAAATATATATATTGGAGCTTCTATTTATTTATATTGCCAGAGTTAGACTATAATTATAAAGTGCCTTGTGTCTATCCCACGCACTAGTCCTGCTACTTCCAACTTATGAATAAGGAATTAACATTCCTCCCTAAGCCTTATTACTTGAAAGTGTTTAACAACTATAAACATATGTCAAAGTAAGAAATATTATACTGAGAGCATAAAGGTACAAAAATCACTATGGATAATTATTTAGGCTAAACAGAGGATAGTTTGGTATAAATCATTTTACAAAAACAAACATATAGTACATAAGTCTTTTAAGTAAAATAATCGCAACCACGATACAAAACAAATAACAGAATAGAGGGTCAGTGGATCCATGACAATACAGATAAAAGGACCCAAGAAGTGACTCGTATGGACCCTAGAAGTAACTCCCACAATAGTGTGACATTTAGTTTCGCACAACAATTTGCTCCATACTAGACGGTCACCAAAGTGACAAATCAAAAGCCACTGGTTATTTAAGTTCCGGCATGAGACCTCTATGGCGGTACTTACAAAATATTTGCTCAAAAATATATTTAATAAATTGTTATATCCATAGGTTTTCCTTTTTAAGCAATAGGTTCATTCAACAAATAATATACTTTAAAAACTAATATAATTTACAAAATATAATGTACATAAAACAAGTTAAGATAACTTAAAATATAATAAAACTCACCTTAATATTAATTCCTACTTTATTTTTCCTCTGCTACAACTTTCTTCCTTTCTCTTGTTCGCTTGTTTTGTCTCACTTTCCTTTTGCATCACCTATTTATAGGAGAACTTGAGCGGAGCTCCCTTCCTAATAATTGAACACATGGCTCTCATGCACAACAATTGCCACGTTCAACTTCTTATCTTAGAGCATTCACAATTAGGGGTGTGCATAATACCGCCGAAACCGCCAAAACCGCACCAAACCACATTGTCAAGGCAAATTCGTTATTATTTTCTAATCGAACTGCCGGTTTTTGGTAAGAAAAATGAAAAATTCTAGTGACACTTTTATCAATCCGCCGGTTTCTATTTTTCTTCCAAACCGCACCGACCTGCACCGCTATTAAATCATGTTTTATAAGATTCTAAAAATTCTTTTTTACTTAAGTTTGCTTGTTGTTCTATACCTTAGAATATAGTATTACATTACTGCTCGAGGGAAATTCAAGATGTCAGTAATCCAAAATAAAGTTGGATTCCAATTCACTTTTCAATCTTTTTTTTTCCTGGCCATGTTGCAAATTTGCATCAGCTCACTTTTCAATCTAAATACTTTTCAACAGTAAACATTTTCAATAAATTGTAAACCCAGAATGATATTAATTTTATGTATTGTATTTGATCATTGTAGCTTCCACAGATGCTTGTAATGAACTGATGGCATAGTCGTTGATATTATCATGTTGTTGCTACACTTGCTACATCAGAAGAAAGCTTCGCAAGATGCTTAACATCACGGTATCTCTTATCTTTTTTTTACTCTTTGATTTAAGTTTTGTAATTTGAATTAGGGAGCTTTATTGATAAATCCATTTTCTAAGAGCTTTATTCCATCCAACCCATATTCTTTTTGACTATTCCATTAGGTCCAATTTGAGATAAGAAGACCAAAATACCCTTTTTATCTACTTATATTCCATTTAGTTCACATTATTTTCTTATGTTTCAATAAGTCCAATTGGTGACATAATTACCAAAATACCCTAATGTGAATGTTCACACCGTCAATGTAAATGTTCATATCATCAACGTGTAGGTGTCCGGCCCATGTCGATCCTCGTGGGTGCTTGGAAAAATTCGAGTCGGGCCGGGCCGGCCCACAGGCTTTAAAAAATAGATTATCATATAATTTTCGTAAAAATTGTTTGGTGTGTTACAATCTTAATAATAATACAAGACATGAGGCAATATAAGAATAGAAAAATGTGGCGTTGAGGAGCTCTGAAGAGTGGGGTCCATCAGCTGCATTCAAGTTTCGTTTGACATTGATTACGGTAGTCAATTTTTTTATATTGAGAATTTTTTAGTCTGACTTTTTTAGTCTCATTTAGTTTTTGTTTTTGGATTTTTTTGATTTTTGTGACAAAAAAAAGTGTAATAATTATGATTTGAATGTGACATTTTATCTTATTAGTTTATATTGCCTATTTTGTCTTTCTATACTTTTTTTAGCCCCAAAATATTTAGTTTATATTGCCTATTTTGTCTTTCTATACTTTTTTAGCCCCAAAATATTTACCAAAACGGGGACTAAGATGCCTACACCTTACAATTAATTTAAGAAAAATGTTTAAAACTATTAATTTAGGAACACTAGGACAGTACTAATTGGTGAGCCGCACTCATTGATGTGATGTTTTGGTCTTAAATTTATTTTTATTTTTTTTAAAATTTCTACCTCATTAGTCCTCAATTAGTGCTTCCAAATTAGAGGGATGAATCATTGCTGTTAATTTAACCACAACCAGACTTCGATTTCCCTTTTTGATTGTTTCATTTATAATAAATAATTAGCACTTGACCAATGTGATGTATAAAAATTTATTTTTAAAATAGAAAATTAATTTTGAATATTCATATTTTATATAAAATATTTTAATAATTGAAAGTCAAATATAAATAGATTTGTTAATGGCCGATGAAAATTTGTCGCTGTGTATGTGGTTTTATGTAAAAGGCTTATAAAAGTAATTTATTTCAAAGTTTAAAAAAAATGGAAAATTTTATAATATATAAATTATAACTTGGTTACAACTCATAATGCATTATTTTGGTTATTAATTGAAAAGGTCTCGGCTAATTGCTTATGTTTTTGGTTTTGTCTAATTTGATGTATTGAGTCTTTAATTATATTTCATTTGGTGTTTGATTATCATCTATTATAATATTTCTATATGACAATATTTTATAATTTAAATTATTTATTTTAATAATCTTGGTCTTAACATTCTATAAAAATATTACTTGAATACTTATATATAATAAATTTAGTTAAATTATTTGTTTATTTTGACCATTTTAGTTCTATCGTGCTATAAAAGTGTAATTATCATATAATTATTTCATATGATATATATATATATTAAATTATAAAATAGTAAAATAAACACTCATTTTGATATTAAAAATAATAATTAAATTAGAAAAAGAATTAGTAATATAAAATTAAAAGTGATTCTAAATATTTTATTTTATTTTTCTTTTATATTTATTTGAAAAATAAAAATCTGTAGAAATAGAACTACACAAAATTTATTTAAAAGATTAAATATAATTAAGAAGAAAATACAAAAATTAATTATGTGGAGTATGATTTTAATTATTTATTTTTGATAATATTAGCGCTATTGTTTTATAAAATTGTTACTTAAATACTTATATATATTAATTTTAGTTAAATTATTTGTATATTTTGATAGTTTTAGTTCTATCGTATTATAAAAGTGTAATTATTATATAATAATTTTGTATGATATATATTAAATTATAAAATAGTAAAATAAATACTCATTTTGATATTAAAAATAATAGTTAAATTAGTAACATAAAATTAAAATTAATTCAAACTATTTAATTTTGTTTTATATTCATTTGGAAAATAAAAATATGTAGAAATAGAAATTATATAAAATTTATTAAAAAAATTAAAAATATGTTATAGTTAGATTATCATATAACGATTTTATATGATATATATATATATATATTAAATTATAAGATTGTAAAATAAATGCTCTTAATTAAATTAAAATATCAACCATATAAAATAAATTAAGCAACGACTAACTAAGAAAGAATCACATAACAACATTTAAATCCAAAAAGAAAAAATAATGAAAACATCCAAACGATAGATACATTGAAATATGTGAAGTGATTAATCATCTGTAATATGATGTCAAAACATAAAAAAACTTACTGTTCAATAATTAAAAAAGTAATTCAAGCACGAAATCTAAACTTTAGAGGTTCCTCGAGAGTATATATGGAAAAAATATATTTTTCAAATAGAGTCTATATAAAATAGGTAAAGTTAGTATAATTTAAATTAGGTTTTGGTTTGTGTAGAATTTTATATATAATTAAGAAAATACATACTAACGCGGCTCTATTAGAAAAAAGTAAGCTCTTATAATGTGCCACCTTAACATAAGAAAACACTACTTTTAATTATATATATATATATATGATGTAAGAAAGGAAGTATAATTTCATATATAGAATCACTATAAAATTTAAACGACAAATCCATAATATATAATTGATATTGGGGTATATAATAATGTACGAGAAAATAAATAAATATATATATATATATAATAAAATAAAAAGTAATTTAGCATTAAAAAAAAATCGTTATACCCTAAAAGAATTAAGAAGAAAAACGTGACGCAAAATTGGTATTGGGTTGTGGATTATCTCAATTTACCATGAAATATTTATCAAATAGAGTCCATATAAAATAGTTAAATTAGGTTTGGATTAGTGTAGAACTCTACATGTAATTAACAAAATACATACTGACGTGACTCACTTAAAAAAAAATAATATCCCTGATAAGGTTTGTAGATTATCTCAATTTATGATGGAAAATATATGGAAAAGAAATATTTGTCAAATAGAGTCCATATTGTAATAATTCGTTTTGGCAGACTGCTCGAGCGGTCATTAGGTTGCTCGAGTGTAGATGCATAGCTCTCAGTAATTTGCCAATTTGCAAGCGAGACCATTCGAGTGATGAAGTGGTAGCTAGAACGTAGAAATTAGGCTCCCAGTATTTTCACTATAACTTTGCAAAACTTTTAGAACCTTGCGTTTACCACTTGAGCAGTGAAAAGTTCGCTCAAGCGGTATGTTCGAGACAGCTCACTTAAAAGTCGATCAAATCCATTTCTCTTTTAATTTTTCCACCCTCTTTTCTCTCTTTTTCTCTCTCACCCATTTTCAAAACCCTAGCCCTAAAACACTTTTTACCTTAAATCCACCCTAGATCCTTCAAGGAGGTTGAAAGGAAAGCTTGGATCAAGAGTTCTACTGATCGTTTTGCAATTTCATCAAAGTTGGAGTTGGGTTTTTACTTTTTGTCTTCATTCTTGAGGTAGAGATACTTTTAACTTGTTATATATTTTTGTTGGGTTTTTTCTTCTGCTTCTATGATCAGCTGCTTTTGGAAAGCAAAGCCTCAAAAAGTGAGGTTTCTGCTCTGCTTTTGGCTACTGCTGTGTTTCAATACTTGGTGTTTTGCTTCTGATGTCATCTTTCTTTTTCTCTCTTTTGTTGGTTTCTCACCAACTGGCGCTTGGTGCTTCATTTTAGCACCTAGCTCCTCTTTTATTGATGTAATCTTTCATACCTTGTATATTTCATCAATAAAGATTTTCTTTGCCGATCAAAAAAAAAAATGTAGTATTTTCATTAAAAATATATATATATATATATATATATAATGTGTTGTGTTAGTAAATGGGATTGATGAAAAGATGGCTATGCCTCATGATTATGGAAGAGTTTAGGTACATTATGGATAATTATTGTTGTTGATGATAAGAATTGGCCTTTAAAGCATGAAAGAGGAAAAACCCTTAATTTTTCCAGAACCTTAATTTTCGAATTTGTTCAATAAAAAGGGGTTTTGCTCAGTTAGTCTCTAAAACTTGAAATTTGGTGTATTGACTTAACTTTGATGTTGTAATATGAGATTTTGAAACTTTTTAACACAAAACCTTGAAATGGTGATGGTTGTGAATCGGAGAATCTATTCATTGTTGATATGTAAATTATTGGATTGTTGTGAATTGAAATTACCATAGGGAAATTGAGATTTGGAAATTCATGCATCATATACCTTTATAATTATATTTTGTAACTCATAAAACATAAACATTGATGTATGGAAGATGTTGGAATGGGGTAAATAGCGTATGAGTCCGGGTAGTGAGTCAGGCTTTGGTTTGAGTCGTGTAATGTATTTTGGTACCCGCGTGGGGAGTGAAGGTGCTTAATTGCCTTGTCTTGTGTATATCGCTGGACGAATGTGGAAAAGGTTTTTGGGTGTCCATGAGCCTACCGTTTTTGGAGTCAGCAAATGTGGAAAGGGAAGGTTTTGGTTGTCCATCGCTCCACCACTTTTAGAGCCGACAAAGACTATTTTCTGTATATTAATTTGTATATGTATGTAAGGTTTGTGGCTCTTGCTTGGGACGTTATAGCATATTTACCACTCCACTTTTGTTGATGAATCTTGGAAATAGAAATCATGCAAGGAACAAATTTTCAATTTTAAAAGGAGAAAACATGAACTGTATTCCAATAAGTGAATAGCATGATCATATATACTTCGATTAATTATATAACTTCTTAAATGTATTCCTTTTGGGCATTAGCTCACTCCAAAACTAACCACTTTTCAGGAAAAGATGTTGATGTGCTACCTCAATGATTTGCCTGGGAAAAGGATTTTGGATGGGAGCACGGATGCTCTCCTTTGATGTTTATATGTTAAGCCTTGGGTTTTTTTTGTATGAAAATGTAAAATTCAAATTTTGTATATTTAAGGACACTCCTTGAGAAGATGTTTGCCTTTTTGGCTCTTTTCTTTTGTATCACTTCTTGTCTCTTGAAATATTTTATTTTATCAATGGATGTAAACGTACAATGATAATCATTGGAATAGTTCAACGGGGAAGAGATAATCTTGAAGTTTGTTTAATTATTATGGATTTGTTACTCTCTTCTATACATCTATATCGAGTTAAACCCAAGTAAGTATGATTCAGGAGGACATTTTTCTCTGGGCGTTACACATATAAAATAGATAAAGTTAATATAATTTAAATTAAGTTTGGATTTGTGTAGAACTTTATATATAATTAATAAAATACACATTGACGTGGTTCTTTTAGAGAAAAAAAAATATGCCTTTATAATGTGCCACGTAAATATGAAAAAAATATATATTATTTTTAATAATATATATAAATATATGATAATAATATAAAAGATATGAGATGTATAATCTAGTAAAAGAGTCCACATTACTATTGTCATATAGTCATTTTTAATCCTTGATTAAACAAGTCATTTAATCTGATAGTTAGCTACAACCTCATCATTTTAATGCCTTTAAATAGTTTTAACCCTACTAAGTTAAATTATTGCGTCAGCCAAGGATGTCATGAATTGTAATCTTCATGATTAGTAGTTTTTGGTAATAATGTCATTTGCTTCTTGACCGGTATAAGATGACAATGATGGAAACGAAATGATTTTTTTTTTTTTAATTAGCAAAAAACGAAAATTTATTGATGAAACGGAAATAAATACTTTTAGATCAATAAGTCAAGGTTCATTGCCGACTAATATCCCAACTAAGTTGTCATATACAAAGCTAGCAAATCATGTAAACAATCCAGCCAACAAAACTCAACAAGGCCAACAACAACCAACCAAGTAAAAGAAGTCATCAATCCAAAGGAGGAAGCTGCCACCCACCCATTCTGATTTGCTCAACCACCAAAAACTGAAGACAACCCTCGAAACATGAACAGAAGTTGATCAACCCGTATCGTTACTACCCCTAACAAGAATTTACAACCCATAGCAAAAAAAATCGAAAAAACGCTCACAAAACCAACTGTCTATTTGCAAAAACAGAGCATGCATGAACCTCTATCTGCTCAATCTCATTTGCTGAAAATTGAGTACAAGTCATTCACCGTTTAATCCTTGAAAATATTATTGGCCTTGGATTAACATGCTACTCTCAACTTAATCGCTTCAGTAATGGAAATCCCAACCGGGTTGAATTCTTTCTAAAACTAATTGATTTCTAGCAAACCCAATTGACCATACAATTGCTAAAGGAATTTCCTTCCAAATAGCTCTATGCCACTACAAAATTCTCATTCTAAGATCTCATCCTTTAAGCATTGGCCAGGTATGAAAGCAGTGGGTCCATCTGTAAAAGTGTCCTCCTTGAATACAACTTTAATACCACTTCCTGTGGAGAAGACTTCACCAAATCCTTGAAAATATTGTCCTTCAGACTTTTTTGGTTTCAAAACACTTGCAAGTCAATTTGCTGAAGCCTTCTTCTAGTACTGTTTGTTACATTCTCTCGTCTTTCAATTTGATTTTATGGTTGCTCACAAAAATCAGAAGTTGGCCAAAAACTCAATTAGTATGATTATCTGAGTTTGTACTAATTTTTAGATACTCAATTATCAATCAATTTTTCCAAGAACATTAAAAATAGCTGGGGGAAAAAAAAAAGAAAAAGAACTACTTAAAAAGCATAAATAAAATAGCCAATTAACTGTAGAAATACAAGGCATACTAAACCAATTAAAAAGAGCAAGCTCCAAAAAACAAGAAAAAAAAAAACAGCCGAACAGAGCATATATTACAATTCTATACCTGACTCACAGCATGTAGAAAATAGCTATGAATAAACCAAATGAAATAACTACCGATCCACAAGCCAACTATAATAATCTAACTTAACAAGGAAACAGCAAGTCAATAACTAACCATACAGCCAATACATTGTTTTTTCTTAGGAATTGGGAAGAACTTGCATCAAGTGATAAAAGGGAAGGAAAAAAAAAATCATTCGCAAACTTCTTCAAGATAAAAAGACATTTCTTGATTAGCAGTGCACAAACATTCACCAAAAACATGCATGGTGTACGTGTGGCTCCCTCTACATAAAATTCCTCATTGACATCAAAATAGCAATCAACCTCTGCGCCAAAAATGAGGAAAAAAAGAAAAAAAGAAAAAAGAAAAAAAAGGGGGGACAGTGAGTAGAGCACAAAGAGAAGGATGCAATCACTAAAAAAAGAACAACATATATACATATGAAAAAGAATATAACAAAGTAGCTAAATTTCAATACCCAAAATGACTCATCATGCATAGATTAAAAAATAAAATTTGAAATATAACAAATTAAAATATGTAAACACGGAGACATCTAAACTAGTTAATGAGTCCAATTTATATGACAAACTAGCATAACAAAACAATTTCCCTGTATAGGATGAACAAATTAAACTACTATCTTAATTTAAATCATCACAATTTCTAGGCCCAGACAAGGAAAAACTGCTATCTACTCATTAATCTTCAAAACATATTTTAGATCAAAAAAGTAATAAGAAAAATGATTCCCTAGAAGGGGGACAAGACTGTTCCAAAAAAAAGAGAGAGAAGGGGACAAGAGTTCAATTACATAATTGAAAATTCAGATATTACTAGCGATATTATTTGGGATTAGATATCAAACTAAACAACAAATAAACAAACAAAACAGGAATCAAGATGCGCGCGCGCTTACAATAGGGGGAGATCCATAGGCAGGCAATCTAGGAAGGAAGTAGGTTGATGGAACCCATAAGAATGGCAGCACAAGACAGATACACCGATTGTTGTAGAAATTCGAACTACAGTGCAATGAAGAAGAAGACTCTCATTGTCGAGCCACACAATGCAAAACACATCATCAGCAAGATGTGTTAGGGTCATGTTCATTGCATAGGTATCGTCAGAAGTTTCACTTAGATATTGGCAAATCTTGAAATCTGCAATGGGCACCGATAACTTGTTTCCATGTACAAAATCACAAATATGAAGTTGTGGAAAATCATATTCAATCCAGTAAATTTGAGTGCCCACGACAATCGGCTTGCTTATAGAATTCATAAAGTGGACATGAAGAGCTATTTTTTCCCAATATTGGTTTGCAACATCAAACATAAAAAGAACACTCGATGCTCTGGCGCCAACCAAAATCTTTCCATCAGGAGCAGCTGTCGCAAATAAATTATCATAGCCAAGAGAAGATGGAGCATCATGTTTCAAAGGACTCCACTTACCCTTCCCTTTTCTTTTTCTGTTGCCTCCTCCTCCTCCTTCTTCTTCTTCTTCTTCTAAATTGGTGTTTAAAAATTCGCAACAAAGACCGGGAATGTTCCTTTCGTTGCCACCGAAGACAAAAATTTTCCCATCAACCACCACCACAGCAGCATCTTCTCGGCCACAGATAGTGCGAGGACCTTTCTTCCAACCCTTCTCTGGATGATTAACATCAAAATAAATTACAAGGCGAGAGTTGTGATAGCCACGACCATCTTCATCAGAGTAACTCCCCCCGAACCTATATATTCTAGACCCTACCATGGCTGAGCAGGTACCATATTCACGGTCGGCTTTACCATTCTCCAACTGAGCGATGAGAGGTAGAGTCGCTGGATTTTCTCCTCTATGCCGCTCATCGTGATTGACAGCAAGACGAACTGCTCGAAGTTCAGGAGTCGGAAAGTTTTGAACAAATCTTTTTCCGCTCATCTCCTTTCTCTCTTTCTCATTATTATTATTGCTAGATAGATTGAGCATGTACCATTCTTTGATGTTGTAAGAATCGTCAAACTCAGCGGCGGATAAACAGAAATATTTGTCATATATAGGAGGCTGTGGATTTTGTGTACATCTCACGATAACCGGTCCTCCTCTGTTCCTTCTCCCCATATCTATCGACCGCCGAGACGATGATGATGATGATGCCATCTAAGAAACGAATTAAAGTTGAAGACATCATTAACGCAGAGCAGAATTAAGGCTAAAAGACTTGATTTTTATAAAAGATTAAACTTTTACACAAACCACAACTTAAAAAAATAAAAAAATAAAAAACCGTACAAAGAAACACAGGATGCATAATACATACCTGAGTAGATTGGGCTGTCGGAGTCGAAATCGTTAAAGGCAGAAACGATTAAAAGAAAGGGAAGCTGTTACGGCTGTCGGAGCTTCTCAGCGACGAGAATCTATGGCCACTGGTGGACGAGAATCTATGGCCACTGGTGAGGGCTTTGGGGAAACAAATCGCTATGGTTGAGGTAGGGAAAACTTATCACAGTGGTGGATATAAGGAAGAAGATTTACAGAGACGGAGAGAGAGTTGCACCAAGAGGTTTTAGGTTGGGGTTTCTTTCCCCAAAAAAAAAAAAAAAAATCAAAATAATGAAATAAATCTTGAATTTTTAATTTTATCAATTTAAATTATAATATTTTATTTTTTTTTTCTTAATTTAAATTATTCATCTATTTGTATTAAATAAAATCGATGAAAAAAAATATTTCAATCTTTAAACTCAATATAGATATTCATAAAATGTCTAATATATATTTTTTATTAAATTTAATGACCAAAATACATATTTTTTTATCAATTTTATTTAATGAAAATAAATAAATAATTTAGATTAAAAATAAATCAAAAGTTTAGAGTTTAAATTGATAAATTAAAAATTTTGGATTTATTTTATCATAAGTCTCAAATTCAGAATTTTTTTTTTTTTGTAATTTTCAAAAAAAAAAAAAGTTTGGGTTGGGGTTCGGGTATGGGTGGACTTGGGTTTTGGGTTTCGGTAGATTAGGGATTTGGTAAAGCGTAATTTATTAGGTAAAAATATTTAAATAAATTAAAAATAATTGATTATTTGAAAGATGTCGGCGGATATTTTTTGACTTATACTTTTTGGATTATCAACTTGTAATTTACAATACATTACACATTCTCCAGTCCATAATCTAAATTTGAGACTGTTATTTCTGCCCGTGATGTTTATCATGTGTTCTATTTTGATAATTTAAATTGTTCATTTTATAATATTACAATTATAGAATTGACCTAATTATTATTTTTATTTTTTATTGAGTAATTAATGTGGAACAAGAATTATATATATATATATATATTTTTTATGTTTTTGTTGGGGACAATTATAAATAAAAAAACCCAAAAAAAAAAAAAAACTCCAAGCTTTGAGTCTTTTAACAAAATAAATAATGAATTTTTAATTTTGTCAATTTAAACGCTAATATTTTGATTCATTTTTAATTTAAACCATTCATCTTTTTTCATTAAGTAAAAACCAATTGAAAAATAATATTATACTCATTAAATTTAATGTAGGTATACATAAAATGTCTAAAATATCAATTCAATGACTAAAATGTAATTTTTTTTTATCAATTTTACTTAATGAAAATAGAAAAATAATTTAAGTTTAAAATAAATTAAAAATTTAAGATTTAAATTGATAAAATTAAAAATTTATTTTATTATAAGAGTTAAACTTTGGATTTTGTTTTTTATAATTGTCCCTTTTTATTTTTTATAATTTTAGAATTAAATTTGCATAGAATTTTAAATAGTTTGGATTTTTAATTTCATATTCTCTTTTATTTCCTAATTTGTATTGATTTAAGTTTCTTAATTTCTCTTTAGTTTCCTAATTTGTATAATTTAAGTTTCCAATTATTTTTCAACCCATTTAGCCTTCGTTTGGAATGTGGATTGACTTTTTAACTATTTTAACCTATGCTTAAAAAATCTTGTTTGGGAAAGATTTTTAAATTTTTTGACTTTTGTAAAAAAAAAAAAATTATGATTTAAATGTGATGTTTTGTCTTATTAATTTTTTAGTTTATTTTATTTTATTTTTATTTATTTATTTATTTTTTTTTTTTGACTATTTTTGCTCAAAAAATATATGCCAAACGAAGTCTTAGGTACTGCCACGTTGTCTCAATTTGCGTTGTCTCAGTAAGCATAGCCAAGGTTCTCTCATTGCAGTCTTGTATTTGCGGTCGTTCTTGCAGGCTTTTGGATCTACTTTTAGGCCCAATTTTAATAATCCGAACCGTTTATATTTTATGATTTATTCAGTATATCATACTTGTAAAAAATCAAGTTGATCGGATATCAGAAAGTATATGTTCGGAAAACTGTTTATTAAATTATTTAGAAAATAGTTTTTAGTTCAATTTTTCGAACACATACTTTCTGATATCCGATCAACTTGATTTTTTACAGATATGATGTACTGAATAAATCATAAAATATGAACAAATTATCAAAATTAAACTTAAAAGTAGATCCGAAAATCTGTAAGAACGGACACAAATACAAAAGCCGCAAAGAAAGGATCCTCATTCCTAATCCCTGTTCCTCATCAGCCGGATTGGCCGCAACCACTGGAGGCACCACTCCTATATTTCTCTTAGCATCTCAAAAGAGACCTCTACAATCCAAAAGTGAATCCATAAATGACTTGGTAACTGTGTAGGACCTAAACATGATGGGAAATTGGGAAATAAAGACATAGTTTCGTGCTATTGCCGCTCTTATCCAAATTTACTTATGCTGCATTTTTTTAGCCAGTTATTACTAAGGCTCCGTTTGGATGGATGTGAATTTTAAATCAAAAGATTTAAAATTAAATAAATAAAAAACAAAACAAGGGAAGAAGATAAGTTGACATAGAAGATATATATTATGTTAGGATCATGGTAACTAGAAAGAGAATCCTTAACATGATTTCAAATAATTACTTTTTATATTTATTTCAAATCTATCATGATAGTGTTATTTAACATAATCTTCAAATTCATAAGTAAATTATTATATCTAAATTTGAGTTATTGTCTTTGAATGATAAGGTCAAGTCCCTAGGTTTGAAATACAAAACCATCCAAGCAGACCTTACGTTCTTTCTTTCAACTTTCATAGACACAGATATAGGTTTTAGCTACCATACGAACAACACTTCGTAGACTGTAACAGTGTGGGTGTTTGGGAAATGAGTTTTTATGTAGATTTTTTTAGTTGTAAGATATTATTGGAGAAATTTTTTTTTGTGTTTGGAAAGATAGTTGGGTTTTTTTATGGTTGAATGTGATGTTTGGAAGGAAAAAAAATGAAATGATTATAGGGTTGAATGTAAAATTTTGTTTGGATGTGTTTTTTTTTTATTTTGTAAAAAATTTGTCTTTTTGTGAAAAAAATTAAAAAAAAAACCCAAGTTCCAAACTTCACAAACACCACCATTGGCTATAAGTGGTTTATGAGAATATACGAAAAGAAATGAACTTCAAATTTTCAAACTTAAAGATTTTACTAGTTGTGAGAAATAACAAAACATATTTAACTCAATTAAGCCCAATACAACCATTTGATTAAGTAGGAGTTGAGTTTCCATATTACGAAACCAAATAGCATTCACCATAAGATACAAAACTATCATTCCCTTTGCTTCCACATTCTATTCAAAACCAAATGGAGCACAAGATTATTCTAAAATTACAATAAATAAAAATCTAAACAACTCTACTTAGCCAAAAACAGCCTTCTTCTTGGGATTTTCTACATGGATCCATTTCCTCCAATGTTAATCATTCTACATTGCACATGGTCATATGGTTGTCCCTCATTTTATTGTCAATTGGTGTCCCTTTCTAATTATTGTTTCCCTAAATCATGAATGAATTAGCATAAATAAACTAGAAATAAAAAATAAAAATAAAAAACATAGAATGTGGGTTAATTTAGCTCTCAATATCATATTAAGTTATTAAGAACGCATTATTTATAAAATTCTCTCTCTCCTACACACACTCACTCCCACAAGTACACTAACACTACAGTTCTATAATCTCTCTACATATCTAACTTAGCAAAATACAGAAGCCTCATCAAGATATCAGGTATATAAACAAAGAAATTGGGTACCTTGAGACTAAAAAATATTATCATAAACCAGAAAAATAATTGTTCATAAACAACAAAAATTAGCAAGTGGGTACCTGGAAATTGAGATCCAAATTAGGAGATGATCAGCTGTCAAGCACATAAATGCAGAGTCACAGATTTCCCTAATGTGACAACTTTGTATGACCCAATTTCTTCATAGGCACGCACGCATGCATGCACTCACTCGCCACTTGTGCAAAGAAAAAAAAACAAAGTCAAAATGACGGCCTCGTTTGGAAACATATTTTTTTTGAATAAATTTTTGACTAAAATATAATGTTAAAAAAAATTAATATGTTTGAGATGAATTTTTAATTTTTTACAAAAAGATGTGCAAAAGTAGAGAAAAAATAAAATATTTGACTTTTTAATATAAATTGTTGACTTTTTGATTTTTTTTAATGATTTTTTGACTTTTAAACTAAAAAATAATATTGTCAAACGAATCTCCTCATAAACCAATATGAAATCAAGTTCTAAATTAATGATAAGCCAAATGAAGAATGTGATTTTTATAGATAGCGTTTGGTAACGTTTACGTTTTTAGTTTACGTTTACAAAAATTTTATAAATTGGTTTTTGTTTATTTTTAGAAAAATATAAACTACAAACGCATTTGGTTTAAACAAAATGTTTGAAAATTTTTAAAAACATAAACTAAAAAATATGTTTGTTCAGCCCTAAAATATTTATTTATATTTATTTTTTATAATTTATGACAATAGGATCATACACATTATAATTGGAAGAAAAAAAATAATTAAAAAAATTTAATTGAAAATAAATAATTGGAAAAAAAAATTATTTGAAAAAAAAATTAAATGAAAAAAAAATTAATTAAAAAATTGAAAAAAAATTAATTAACAAAATTGTTAGTCAAATTTTTAAATTTCTGTGTAAAAATTAACATAAACTCATTTTTTAAGTTTACATTTTTTCTTTAAATTTATAAACTGATACAATTATTTATAAACTAAAATAATTATCAAACAAATTTTTATAACAATTTTTTAAATTTTTATAAATATAAACTAAAAATTAAAAACGAAATAACTACCAAACATGCCCATACTAATTCAAGGATTAACAAACCAGGAGAGGTTTGAGGGAATGACCTCGCAATGAAGCCGTGGAGGAGAACATCAACTCTTTTGCAGAAAAGAAGAAAATAGTCAGTCAGAACAGAAAACATAAAATTGATATAAATCCTACTTTTCATTCTTGTATTGAAAGCATAATAGTTTGCGCTTTTTCTAAAAATAAAAAATAAAATTTTTGTTGCCTAGCTGATAAAAAAAAAATAAAAGATAAAAAATTAATGCTTACAAAAAAACATATTTTTTCAACTTTTTGATCTTATTCTTCTCAGAGTAATTAAAATGGACTTTTAGTGAAAAAATGGATCTGCCAAAAGGCCTTTAAAAAAATTAGTGGAATGAATTTTTTTAATCAATAAGTTGACTTAGTAGTCGATATCAAATAAAATTGCAATTTAATATTTCATTTAAATAAAGTTTAAAACATTTTTATTTCATTTTTTAAAAATATTTTTATTTATAAATCATTTTTACTTGAAATATAAGGTCATATTTGATAACGTTTACAATCAAAAGTTGCTAGTAGAAAGTGGTTTCCAAAGTAATTATCGATGGTCGAGTATAATGGTCTAACAATGATTTTGAGTATAGTGGTCGATAATGATTTTCGATAAAAAATGACAGTCAAAAGTGATTGTCAACTATTAGAAGTGATGGCCAATGCTTTTCAACAAGAGGTGATGGAACACATCTCTTACTGCGTCCTTGGACTCAAAGTCGTGGAGCGAGCAAGGGAGTTTTGTGCAATTTATTCTAAATCTTATTTGGGTCCTATAATTGCAAAATGTAAACCATCAACAGAAAGGGTTGGAATTAGAAGTCCTTAACATTCTTGTAGAGGAAGGACTTCAAAAATGTTATGAAAGGGATAAAAAGAGACATGCTTCAATTTCCAAAGGAGAATGGTGTTCTAATAATAATGTTTGTTGCAACTTATAAAAACTTGTTATAACTTATTTTAATTTGAGAGTCTGTACCAGACTATTTAGTACAACTTCTACTTATAATTTATTACGCAAAAATAACTTAAACAATCTTAAAAAAAAATTACTTAGGAGCTGAAGCAGAAGTACTTTTAACTTCTGTTTTATGATTATCAGATTTTAGCTTAAGAAAAGCTCTACCAAACAGGTCAAATGATCAATTAGAAAGGGAAAATCCAATCCTACAAAAAGGCAATGTTCAAGTTCATTTGTAGACTTAAGCTGTATAACTTGAATAATGTTAAAATATGTGTTTGTTCTTCAATGAAATATTTCACAGAGCTAGTATGTATAAAGATAATAAGACACATATGGTACATGCGCACGAGTGTAACATCCAACTAAACTAAAAGATATTGGCTCAATCCTTCTGTTTCTGCTTCATGGTGCTGAATTGGAATGATGAATGCTCAAAGAAAACAGTTCAAGAGATGAAAATTGTTGTTTCTATGCATCAATCTTGTCCACTTGATGCACAAAGGACTGCTGATTCAAGCACCTCCAAATTCTCAAGCCAATCAGTGTGGATAAGCAAAACCTAACAATTTGACTTGATCGCCCAGTCAGACTGTTAAGAGTTCAGTGAATCATCACTAGGACTCTGATCAAACCCACCATCATCTTCTGGATCAGTGAAGGCTGTCTCGGGAAAGAATTCATGATGTGGAAACATCACATGAAATAGCTGCCACACAGCAAAAGCACCAAATCTCAATTAAAAATTTCCCACATAATTTTATATATATATATATATATAACAGCAAAACAAATTCCATGGGATTGAGCAGAGATAAAGACCATGTGTGGTCAAAAAGAAAAATGAAAATCCTTCTCAAAAATTATGCAAAGTTGGAAAGACAATACCTTCTTAGTTGCATCTAGAAGATCATTGTAGTTTAGATTCCCATCTGGCATAGGGGTTGAGAAAATGGAATCAAATGAACACTGGAATCAACAAAGGCAACTATCAAAATGCCATTCTCAAGCTCAAAGATGTCAAACCAAGGACTTACATACATAACTCACTTTCATCAGTTCAATATTTCAGATTGTAAGAAACTATGGTAATAATAGAAAGGTCCATGTGCACCACATGTGAACTTTAACTCACCCTATCATATCTATTCCTATTCACTTTCCGTAACCATCCCCATTCACTCTCCTACCATATCCTGCTCCTCACAAGGTATCCAACTATCTCCCAAAAATAAATTATTGAAATTCTCATTGTACAAAAAACTTTTGAGGAGGGGACTACAGAATGGGATTAAGACTAATTGAGTTCTACTGAATAGATATATTCTAGTGCCTTTTCTATATCCAATTTTCATAATAATCCCTCCTCATTACTCCTTAACCTAAAACATAGACTCCTAAATACCCAAGGATCTGCCTGTCCCCCAGAAAGCATTCTGGAACTCGAGTAATCTTGGATTGTTACAACCATCAGAATAAAACCACTTCCTGCTGGGCTAATTGACCAGAGTGCACAGGCAACCAGAAGACTTGACATGCTTGTGGCAGCTCAATAAAACCTCCAATTCTCAAATAAAAGACTCAAATACATAGCACCCCAAAAAATCAACAAACAGCAGGAAAAGGAAAGGGACAAAAGAAAAAAACTAACCGTAGCCATTTCCTGTATATATAGAGCACTCCAAAGTAAAGTGGGCTTCACTTCTGCATTCTCACTTTCATCTGTGTTGCTATTTTCAGGTGTTCCAGAAATAGGAACTGAAAAAATAGCATTTACAGCAGCATGCAGTGATTTTTTTCCTTGAATGGCATCATCACACAAAGTTGAAAGATACAAAACATACCTGAACCAAAAAAAAAAAAAGAAGGAACAGTATAAATCAACTGATGCAAATTCTTCCCCAACATATATCAACAATTAGCAACATACTTGCAACAAATCCAGAAGCCAATAATCATAACTCCATATTACAATAACAGTGAATATTTTCATTCACTGACTAAAACTTGAAACAAAAATATAAAACTTTAACAGTGTGAGCTCAAAGGGTCAGTCAACAAATGGGGGCATACGTTATTGCTATGATCAACAAACATTCTATCACTAGATACTACCCTATTTAATCATTAATTGATGGCAAATGCCAGCCACCACTAAAAGTATATAAAAGGCGTGGACAGGATGGTTCTAGGGCACGAGACTTGATTTAGCATATGTTGGATGACCAGGGACCTACTTGGGATATTTGACTAACATGAGTTGGAACATATATGGCTTTGTGGGCCTCCTCGTTAAATGAAGCAACATTTAGAAATATTTAACCACATGTTTTTATTCAATGTATGCAACCATTAATAGGTTCATTTCCTTACAACAAATTCATTCCGCCTATACCTCTTGGAAATAGGAATAGACTTCTGCACCAAACACATGCTTTGTGAAGTCTATAAATAGATGTAACATCAAGAATTTGAAGCGTGACGAATGAATGAGAATACAAAATTTCCCAGTAGCTTTCAAGCTAGTTGTTTGATACAATCTTATTCTTTGGTGTGATAGTAAAAGAGGTCCTAGGTGTGATCCCTAAGATAATCTTGGCATGAGGCGTACATAAAATGATCTTTTTTCTTTTGGGGGTAGACAGAGAGGACACTCCCTAGTTCCTTATTTGAGAAATCTCCCCTAAAACAACAAACTTAGGTTGATATCAGTAAACCTAAAAGGGGGATTTGGTGATAGCCCCCTCACTATCTAATTTGTCTTTTAAAAGGACAAGAATTATATAAGTACTTTCAAAACCCCCTGATATTTTAAAACTTGTTTCTTTTACCATATTACCCTCATACAATTTTACTCTGTATGAAAGTAAAATTTTACTCTGTATGAAAGTAAAATTTTACTCCGTATGAAAGTAAAATTTTACTCTGTATAAAAGTAAAATTTTACACTCTGAAACTAAAAGTAAAATTTTACTCTGTATGAAAGTAAAATTTTACTTTGTAAGAAAGTAAAATTTTACTCTGAATAAGAGTAAAATGTTACACTCTGAAACTAAAGTAAAATTTTACTCTGTATAAGAGTAAAATTTTACACTCTGAAACTAAAAGTAAAATTTTACTCTGTATAAAAGTAAAATTTTACTCTGAAAAACGAGTAAACTGTGAGACTCTGAAGCTAAAAGTAAAATTTTACTCTGTATAAAAGTAAAATTTTACTCTGGTTCTGTCAAATGAAAAAAACAGAGCAATAGAACCAGAGTAAAATTTTACTCTGGTTCTATCAAATGAAAATTGATGTTTACTCTGAAAAATCGATGGAACTTTGAGCTTTAAGCTTTGAATCAGGCCTATAATCCTTGAATCAATCGATGTTTACTCTGAAAAACATTGAATTAGGCCTATAATCCTTGAATCAGGCCTATAATCTTGAGATTTTTCATGCACACAGATTTTTCAGATTTTACTTTAAATCTTTGAGCTTTTGAGTTCGAATCAAATGATCGTTAAGACCGATCTATGCTATGATCTATGGTGGCGGTGATGAAATCAGCAACGACGATATATATATATATATAAAATCTTTGGTCCGTAGATATATAAATTTTAATAAATCTCTTACTGTATCTATGGATACCACCACTGTTATATTCTTAAACCCCTCCATGGATATACTCATTGAAATTCCATGGATATATCACAAAGCTTCAAAACCTTTGGTTCAATCTTGGAGACGACAGCAACAAATTGCTCAGATCTAGAGAGAGAAAGTAGATCTAGAGAGAGAAAGTAGAGAGAAATTGGTGTGGACTTCGATCAGTCTTCCTTGGAGTTCTAACGCAAGATCTTGGACAAATTAATCTTGTTCAAAACTCAAATATATATATATATATATATACACACACAACTATATATATATACATATATTCAAAACTCAAATCATCATCTTTTCCATTGTTCGCCAATTATAGCTTCACCTTCAGTACAAGACCATCTATGGCGGCTGCGAGAGAAGAGGCCGAGATGGGTATAATAGTAATATAAAATATTTAAATAATAAATTTGTCCTTTATGCAAGACTTTATAATTATGAGGGGGTTTAGAAAGTATAATTTTTTTCTTAGTCCTTTTAACAATGAAAGGAAGATAAAGGGGGTTTATAGCCAAATTTCCCAACCTAAAAATGCACGTCCCTGTCAGCATAAAACAATTAGGAAGTGTTTTTAGGCACAAAAAGCAAAGAAGATCCTATTCAAATTCCATTTTGCTATGCAATTCTTATTGAAGAATTAGCACAGACTTAACCTAGCAATCAATCAGACATTCCTGCAATCCGAATCAACTCAAAAGCATTCAAATTTTCTGGGCACTTATATAATGATTACTTTACCATTACACCTTAGGACAATATGGAAACAGAAGATCAATTCATTTAAAAATTTCATGCGATGTGTAGTTGTGCATTGAAATGGTCTAGCATATGTCCTCTTTTGTAGGCCTAGTTCTCAATGCTCCCACTCTGTTCATTTCACTTAAATATTAGGTTTAGCATAATTGTCAAAATTTTGAAATTGATTAAAATATGTCAACATGATGAATGAAAATTTAAATCCTCATCAAGAGCATGCTACGGACAAACTTACCAAAAAAGAAAGTGTATGCAATGGGTAAAATATCTTTTTCTATTTTTTTATTTCTTCAGAGAACTCCAGCCGACCGACCCCGTCATCCAGTAGAAGGCCTCATGAATAAACTTTGGCTACACGCAATCACCCGCAAACTAGATGTATCAGTTAAGCCCAAGTGTTTTGCGCCCCGTGAGAATCGAACATGAAAAACCTCTGGAAATGACCCTGTAGTGGAGCTCCCATATGCAAGATTGGTGTGCTATTTAAGTTAAAAAAAAGCGTTAAAAATAAGATGTGCCATCCAGTTGAAAACAGGTTGAGCATCTCAACTGTGTACACGTCAGAAAACAGACCCCTTATTGATCTTCTCTCTCTTCGAAAAGAAAAATAATCCAATATGCAGCCCATTATGAAAGCAAGATGGTAGAAGAACAGTTCACAGCTAACAATAGGTTCTTTTACTTACCTTTATCCAATCACATAATTGGATTCGCAGGCATGATCCAACCAAACCTTTACCTATATTTCTAATCGGACTTGCACACCTAGATATTTTTTAGATGTATATAACATCGCATCCCTCAAGACCATTCTTTGGTTTGACAAGAAAATTTAACTATATTTGAAAATTGCACCATCATAAACAAAACTTCAAAATAATTGCCCCCAATTTTGATACTCTTATTACACCCCAATTCATAGACAAACTCACTGTTAACAAATTTGAGATGCTAAATCCAACGTGTTAGCGGCTGATATTGTACAGTAAATTGGGCCATTAACGAGAGACAACATGCTAATCAAAATAGTTTTTCAGTCATGATAGCATGACCAATCTAATTCAAAACAAGTACAGGGTTATCAAGGGCCAAAAAAAAATTATTAATTTATTTATTTAGTTTCTTCTTGGTATAATAAGCCCAAGCACAATTACACACTAAACGAAAGATTAGGCTCAGTACAAGGTACACACACAGAATTTGAATAACAATGCATATAATAACACATTCCATTGATAAAAACAAAAAATACCTGCAACAGAAAATAACAAGAGCTATGAAAGGAAGAAATAAACATTTAATTCAAAAAACAAGTGAGAGAGAAAGGAAAATAGTAACTAACATGCCAGAAGGACAAACAGCTAAACTGCTACCTATCTGGAGAACTCTGATTGACGCAACCTGCTCAGGGTACAGAGCTGGAGAGAAAAAGAGTAGTCAATAGTATGTTGTATTTCACTCATACAAATTTACAATAATAATTGGTGCATTGAACTCACATTTAGGAGGATATACCGCCAGAAAAGTTGAAACATCTGGCTTTAAGGAACTCTTTGTTATGCATATTCCCCTAGCCACCTTACCCCTAAAATCTTGTAGGCCAAAATCTTTTAATTTAGCTTGCAGGATATCTGGGGAAGATTTAAGTAATGGTGATGGAACTGTAAATGATGGACCCAGGATTATCTGATGGCTGAATAATTCCTGACCAGAAGCCACCTTAACACCTTTGTAACTCCCACTATCCTAAAAAATTTTCACAAGAACATAACAATGGAATCCATTTCACTTTAAAAATACTAAAGCTCAATTTACGACAATCGTTCATTACAGAAAATGAACACAAAGCAAATGTATGTATCCAAACCTTGTCCATTAGTAGAGCATTTACTGGCATTCGAAGAACCTACACAACAGAAGTTTAAATTTAAACAAGAATTATAGCTGGTTGAAGCAAATACAACATTTCTACATCAAATGAATATTAATTTAATCCAATCAGCAAAAACAGTAGTAAAAATCAAAGAAGCCACAAATAAAATGCAATATCAGTAGCAGCAGTGCTCCACACAAAGCATGAAACAACAAATGAAATTAAAAACAATTACTATTTTTTGAAAAAAAAAAAATTCACTATCACCGATACTTTCAGCATTCATATCTGGCACAAAAGTAATTGCGAGATGAATGAATGAGAACATGACGAATAAGATGGTTCAAGAAATTCACATGATGTAGTCATAACAAGAAATATTTAAGTACAGTGTTAGAAACTGACTACACCTGGTACAATTGCAGAGAAGGGATGCAGGACATGTTTAACAGAAATTTCTATTGGAGGTTGCAAAGGGAATTTTTTTAATTTCATGATTTTGTTGTTAGACAAATATGAAAACAATTAATTGCTTGAGCTAACAGAAAGGGTTATCAGAGAGGCAAAGGGTCCAAAAGGGGGAACAACCCTACCTAGAAACTTCTTGCAATAACATTATCAAATAGCTCAAATCTTTTTCTAAATGAAATACTAGAACCAAATTTCCCCTCATGAGAGAGACAGTGGGTGTGTTTGGTTTGTTTTTGAGGGAGTGATTTTCAAAAAAAAAAAATTGAGGAGAGAGTTTAGATATTTTTTTTTGGTTTGTTTGGTTGTATATTTTGAAAGTAGTTTTGGAGTTTGGGATATTTTGTTGTAATTGAGGAGATGTGTGTGAAAGAAAAAGTGATTGAGAAGGAGAGGAGAGAGAAAAAGTGATTGATTGATGTGTAAGAGAGAGAGTGATTTTGGAAATTTTTTGAGAAAAATCACAAACCAAACAAAATTTTGGAATTTTTTTTCGAAAACAACTCCCAAAAACAAACCAAACAAGCCCCGTGTTTCTAGGTTTTTCACTCCATTTGGATTGTGAGGGGAGGTGAGAAAAGAAATGGGTGTGGTTTCTCAACTAGGTGAGAAAAGAAAAGAAAAGATTATACAATCAATAATATCAATACATTAATTTCCTACATGGTATCAGAGCTATAAGATTTAGGCCTGTATTTATTTTTCACCAGCGGGCAGCCGGCGAGCACCTTTGCCTTCGCTGCCCGCTGGAATTTGCTAAACATAGCTTCGAGTTCTTCGCCATCAACGGCGGCAACATACTTGCTGAAAGTGAGACAGACAAGATTATCCTTGAGCAGTGGCTGGAACACAGTGGCCCTGTTTGGTAGAGCTGTGGGAAAGTGCTTATAGCTTATGTCTAAACAGCTTATAGCTTATAACTTTCAACTTAAGCTGATTTCCAGCTTATTCTTAAAGCATCTCCTGCCCCACTCACAGAATAAGCTGATTTCTGACTTCCACAAAGCTATAAGCTATAAGCTAAACCAAACACATCAAAATAGCTTAAATTAAGCTGAAAGCTGGAATAAGCTGAAAATAATCTCTGCCAAACAGACCCAGTATCCAGGGGAAGACCTGACAGCTTCTGTGAGAATGCAAGTGCTGTGAAAATTGCCAGCTTCTTCCTCTCATTTTCCTCAAAAAGCTCCAAGGCATTGATGAGCTCGAAGGAGAAACCCACTCTTGGTGGTACGCGGATTAAGACCCGCAAACGGAATATTGCAGCTCCTCTGGACCCTTCAACATTTGCGGATGCAGTGGTCCAGATTTATCTGGATAATGCTGGTGATCTGGAACTCATTGCGAAGAGCATTGAATCTTCGGACCTTAACTTCTCAAGATATGGTGACACCTTCTTTGAGGTTGCTTTCACAGGTGGTCGTACACAACCTGGAGGAAGGGGCCTTCGTTCTCTTTCCAAATCTCAGTTGGATGAAATACTTGAACCTGCTGAGTGCACTATTGTTTCTTCACTTTCAAATGACCATGTTGACTCTTATGTTTTGTCTGAGTCGAGCCTCTTTGTTTATCCTTACAAGTTCATTATCAAAACATGTGGGACGACAAAGTTGCTTCTTTCAATCCCGCCTATCCTGAAGTTGACTGGTACTCTTTCCCTCACTGTACAATCAGTGATATATACCCGAGGGAGCTTCAATTTTCCTGCAGCTCAGTCATTTCCCCATCGTAGCTTCTCAGAAGAAGTTGCAGTTCTTGATAGCTATTTTGGGAAGCTTGGTTCAGGTGGTGATGCTTATGTTATGGGCAGCTTTGACAAACAGCAGAAATGGCACGTCTACTCAGCTTCTGCTGAATCGGTGTATTGCTGTGAACCTGTTTACACGGTGGAAATGTGTATGACTGGTTTGGACAAGGAGTTGGCTTCTGTCTTCTACAAAAATCAATCAGGCTCTGCTGCTGTCATGACCTATTCCTCTTGTATAAGAAAGATTCTTCCAGATTCTCAAATATGCGATTTTGATTTTGATCCCTGCGGTTATTCCATGAATTCCATTGAAGGAGCTGCAATTTCAACCATTCATGTTACACCGGAGGATGGTTTCAGTTATGCAAGCTTTGAAACGGTTGGATATGATCTGAAAGTTGTGAAACTCGACCATCTGGTGGAGGTGTGTTGGGGGCTTCTCAACTTACCATCTTCTTTCAAAACCCAGTTGTTTCTCTCAAGCCAAGCCATGTGAAATAAAGGAGAAAGGGGAGACCACACACTGCCAGAGGAAAACAAAACAAAACAAAACAAAACAAATTTGCACCACAACTTTGTTTTATTCATATCAGGGATCAACCCCGATCACAGTTCTCCACACAAAAAAAAAAAAAAAAACTCACAAAAACAAATCAACCACAACCCACAACCACCACAACAAAAACCGGCCTTATTTTTTCGCCTCTTCAGCTGTTCTCTTCTTTTTGCCTTTGTCTTGGGCGGCCCTTACCGGTGCTGCCTCCGTGTTTCCCACGCCGCCGAGCACGTTGTCTTCCCGTTGCTCCTCAACTGTTACATATGGCGGACCTCCAAATCTGAGCATCACGGTGGCCTTCCACTTCAGTTCCTTGTTTTCTGCCTTCAGCACACATATCTCTGCTCGGGCATCCTTATACATGCCCTGGAGCAAAGCCAGTTGGGCGTTTAACTGCTGCACCTCATTTGTCCTACTCTGAAGTCGGTGCGACAAGTTTGAGACCGCAGTCATGGTCTCAACACATGACTTCAATGTGTAATAATTCGCCTCAATATCCGATTGTGCAGCCATTCTTTGATCCACAGACAACATCGGAAAGTTCAACGGCGCAAAACTAGGGGCACTTGGTCCAGGGGCGCTTGGTTGAGGTTCAAAGGCCATATTCTGGGTTGTGGCCTCGTTGAGGTCGGGAAAGAGAGTGAGACCACGGGACGAAGAGGCTATGTTCTGGGTAACGGGGCTGGAAGAAGAAGCCATTTTCCGAGCAACAGCGTGTTACAGAGTATCTCTCTCAGAAGTGTTACAGAGAGAACGAAGAGTTTTTTCAGCTGGTTTGTTATGCATTAGCGACAGCCTCGCCTTGGTTTAAATAAGCAAGGCAGACACGCGCCTTACGCGCCTCTCAACGCCAGACGACAAATCGGCGCGCCTTTTGATGGCTCGCCTTTTGATGGCTGTCGGGCACACCTTTTGATGGCACGCCTTTTGATAAGATTGGGCACGCCTTTTGTGGGTCCGACAAGACTCTGTAAACTGTCCCAACTTTGATTCCGGTTAGCTTCTATATGGGTCCGACAAGACTCTGTAAACTGTCCCGACATTGATTCCGGTTAGCTCTTATATGGGTCCGACAAGACTCGGTAAACTGTCCCGACATTGATTCCGGTTAGCTCCTATATGGGTCCGACAAGACTCGGTAAACTGTTCCGACATTGATTTCGGTTCTCAGCTACAACGGTTCGACACAGCCGTATAGTGTCTTCTACAACGGTCCGACATGACCCCGTAAACTGTTTTCTACAACGGTCTGACATGACCGCGTAAACTGTTTTCTACAACGGTCCGACATGACCCCGTAAACTGTTTTCTACATCGGTCCGATATGACCCCATAAACTATCTTCTACAACGGTCCGACATGACCCCATAAACTGTCTTCTACCTTGGTCTGCCATAACCATACGGTCTTTTACAACGGTCTGACACAACCATACAGTGTCTCCTATCCACTTTTATTTTATTTGTCAGATTATTTTTTCCTGTTTTGTTACTCTCTCCAAACTCAAGTTGGTTAGTTCCTAACCCCCTTGAGTTTGAGGGAGGCTGTTGAATGTAACAATTTCTATGTACCAATTTCTACCTACTCCACCTACAATTTCTACCTACTCCACCTACAAATACTCCACCTACTCCACATTAGTTAGTGCTCCATTAGTTAGTGCTATAGTTAGTGCCCCATATAGTTAGTGATATAGTTAGTGATCCATTATGGTATAGTGCTCCATTATGGCTCCATTGTATCCCATTTCTCTCTATAAAAGAGAGCTCTTGTAAGAACATCAGAAATCAATCAATAATATCAATACATTAATTTCCTACACTTTCTCACTATTATGCTTGGATGAATAAAAGAGAAGAGAATGTAGTTTCTCACCTATCTTGTTTGGATAGAGTAAGTAAGAGAAAGGAAAAGAAAGTGTTTTATTTCATTTTACTAAAATAACCTTCCGTATCAATAAGTTTCGTTTCTTCATAAGGGTGATTTTGGTATTTTAAACAAGTTTCATTAAGTGAAAATTAGTCTAAGATCCCTCTTCCATTTTAAATAATGAAAGCGATTTACGATATTATTTTATGATGTCTAAGGTCCTTTAACCCCACACCTATATATCACAAAGAAATTTGACTCTCTCTCTCTGCGATCTTCATTTTAAGGCAAGTTCATTTCTCTCTCTCTCCAAACCAAACCCTCTCTCTCTCTCTCTCTCTCTGCACATTCCTCTCTTTCTCTCTACTCCTTTCTCCTCTCTCGGTCTTCATCTCCGACAACACCACCACCACCATCCCCAACATTACCATCCCGTCGTCGCCTCCTTGCCTCATCGCCATTTTCCATCGCAGCACCGCCACATCTCTCTCTCTCTCTTCATCTTCTTCTCTGATCAACTCCTTCCCCATAGCGCCACCCCTTCCTCCACATCCTCAACAGCGAGTTCTTCTCCGGTGATGCAAATCTGGTCTAAAAGCAAGGCGGATATTCATCTCTACAATGATCATTTCTCTCTCTCTCTCTCTCTCTCTAGAATTCTCTCGCTTTGTTTTTGTTTGGTATATCTCTATCGATTGTTGTTATGGCGGAGTTGACTCTAATTTCTTGAAACGAAAATGTTAAGATCAGCGTTGATAATTTGAGTGTAAATCCAATTGATTTGATCAAAAAATGAAACCAGGTTTCGTCAATCAATCATATGTTTTGTATATATACATGTATATTTACAATTTGGTTTGGTGACTTTATATAATCTTCATCAATTTGGTTTAAATGTTATAAATGTTAAGATCATTTTTAAATGTATATAAATGTTGAGATCATTTTTTTTTATGTTTTGTATATAATCTTCATCAATCTGGTTTGGTGAGACTTTATGTTTTTTATGTTTTGTATACATGTATATAATCTTCGTCTCTGTTTGGTTTTTTTTTTTTTTTTTTTTTTTGGGTTCAAGTTTCTCTAGTTTGATCAAAAACACAAAGAAAATTTCTCTGGTTTATTTCTCTAGTTTGGAGAGAATTTCTCTAGGAAGTCCAAAAAAAACTAAAGAAATTTGCAAACCAGAGCAATTTGTGCAAACCAGAGAAATTTGGAGAGAATTTCTCTGCATAGTGGGAAATCCAGAGAAATTTGGAGAGAAATTCTCTAGATTGAAATTCTCTGGATCAATGTGTGAGGCACCTTAGATATTATAAAAATATTAGATGAGGGACCTTAAGAAAAAATCCCCTCACATTAAACCCAATTCTTTTCTCACCAAATCTCACCACTTTTGGTGAGAAACAAAACACAGATCTGGTGAGAGTCCATTTCTCACCATCTCTCATCATTTCTCACCTTACTTAACCATCCAAACAAGTGAAGGGCTTCCAATTCTCACCATTTCTTTTCTTTTCTCACCAAACCCCTCCATCCAAACAGAGTGTTAAGCTTACAACTTAGTAAATCTTATATATGTCTTTCATTTCCTTGTAATTCAATATGAGTTTGCATTTAAGAGGGAGACAGAATAACTGCTTATAAAAGAGATTCCATCAACCACTTCAAGAATTCAGCAGCAATAAAACAAAGGTATATAAGTCCCAGCAAGTACTTGCATTTTCAAAACGAAATCAGGAGCTAGGAAAAGAAAAGGGTTCAACAATTATGATAAGATGATGATGATGATGATATGGTGCTATAACTTTTCTGAAAAGAACTCCGTCATTAGTTTCTATGAGTTAAGTGTAACATCACAAATGTAAAAAACTTGAAAAAAGATGAAAATGTAAAACGAGAAAATGAAACAAAGTTAAAGCGAAAAGTAAAAAAGCAAAAATGTTGGATAAAATTAAAGAAATTAGGACGGTACAAGTCATTATTGTTTTAGAAATGCATCACGAATGATAAAGACAAAGATGTAATATGAAAGGAGACCAATAGTTGGCCAATCAAAAGCACAGAACTTACATATAGACAACCTTTTACTGCAGCACGGCGGCAAAAGGCCTGAGGCAATTCCCCTTGACCATAAATAGGGTAAATCAAAGCCCCAAGTGCATTAGAAAACCTGACAAGGATGAGGAGAACAATAATTAAGATTATCAGAGATTATTAAAACTCTTTGTTAGAGGCAAAAAAGGGACAAGATTGGGAGGAGAGGGAGAGAAAGAGAATAAATGTGGAGTCGTCCATCAAGATGGTTCACATGATGACCTCATTACAGCCTCACAGGTATAGGACATAGTCATTGAAAAGCACTAAACTTTTGTTGTCATTATGCATTCAAGCTCATCAAACACTAATACTAAAAAGATGTAGCACTAATAAGCTTTTTGCTGTAGTATCTAGCCATTTTAGAGAAGTATTGCTGATTTCACCTTTGAAAGATAACACTTAAATGGAAAAATCTGTGCTTTCAGTACGGTCATTATTACATCATTTAATAATCATTAAATTACAAAAAATCACAAAATTACATTGTTCCAAAAGCTTGTTAAAAAGGACATTACAACTTGTCCCGCAATATAGGGTGCTGGGATAGATGCTCCAAGTACTGGCCTAACCTTTCGCATTTTTTGCACAAAGTGGCTAACCTTACACTCAAATGCACATTCAGCTCCCAAGCTGTTATTGTTCCACCAAGCAATGGCCCATCTATGAAATTTTGTTGATGCAATTTTATTTTGTTTCTTTTGAAAAGGTATAGGGGATCCAAGCCATTTTTATTTATTAAATAAATGGAATGTTCCCTGAATCTTATTAGTCTTTATAAACTTTTGTGGATTGTGGATAGAATAAAAGGAAAAGTCATGTGGTTACTCAGTTAGTCATACTTAATGTACTCTTTATCATTTTTTTATCTTTATCTATACATCTAGGGGCAAGTCCAGGGTCCTTTAATCATTTTTTAAGTCGCAAGTGCCACTCATCTTCTCCATGTGTTCCCAGTAGTTTTTACATTTGCGGTTTTAATGACGGGGGCAGTTTAGAATTGGTTGAAGTTCTGGTAAGAGAAAAAAAAAAAAAAAAATCATCCAATGTCTTTTAACCTTCAGATTTTCTATTTTCAAGAACATACAACATTATCTTCATTTTCTTTCTTTAAAAGAAATATATGTCATACACTTAGATGCAGAACATTTTTAAAGTAATAGTGGTCATGGTTACAGAATAAATGTTTAACCATAAACAGAAAGAAGAACCTGCCCACAGATGAGTGGTAAAGTGCTAAACGATTTATTCCATCTTTCGTCTTCAGAAAATCTTTACAAACTTCCATGTTGTCTTGATCATAATCAGCCATTGCTATTGCATACAGAATAGTCCTACATGGAGAGAGGTTATTTAAGTTACTCAATTCATAATACAAAGAGGGAAAAAAAAGAGGAAAAAAAGAACTTTAGCAAGGAATCCTAAATGACCATCTAAACATATGATTGCATTGAATAGGTATGAACTCCATTAGACGAGAATATGTCTTCCACTAAAAAGCCAGCCATTGCATAGTTTACAAGGAAGCATCTATCAAAAAAAGCCCTGGCTTTTTCAAATTCTCTTCAAATCAAAGAAAATCTCAAAGTAAAGAGAAGACAAGGCTTAATGCAGATGTGTTACAGAGTTGTAACTGACATTATTGACGCAAAAGAACACCTTAATAATATCTTTTAAAAATGGCCATTGCATGGATGGAGAACCAGTATCCCCCAAGTATATCGTTAACACAATGCTTAGGTGAGTTGCACAGATGAAGAACGTCCCTATCCACCTATTAAGATATAAAATGTAAAAAATGGTATATTATCAAGTGAACTAAATCTCGAATCTCCCTTCATGCAGGTATAATGTTAAAAAATATCATTAATTTTGCAAAGGAACAAGAGAGTTTACACTGTTGAAAAGTGAAGGCTCGATTTGGTTCTAGATAAATGAGGGGGGAAATAAAAGGAAATTGCTAATAAATGGCTACCTCTCTCAACATTTCCCTTTCCTTCTTCTTTCCAAGATTCAGATATGGGATTTATTTTTTCCTTTTTCTTCACAAACCAACTAACCAAACGCCTATCACACAATGTAACCAAGAAGAGACGAACAATTATTATATTTCTTCTCAAATCCATTTTCACTAGGGAACCATTTCCTTAACAAGATAATGGTGGAAAATGTAGGGAAGAGAAGAAGGGGAAAAAAATCAAATTATTTTGGCTTCTAAACTTAGATTTTTGTTTCTTACCAAAAAAGCAGGGAATTTGTTAACACAAAATTTTCATCAAAATAAATTTTCCTTTCTTTAACTTCACTTTCTAGCATTTTCATTTTACATCACACCATTTTCTTTCTAATCGAAAGGACTCTAAAGCCAAAAGCAACCCCCTCTATGCCAAATCAAAAAGTTTAACCCGGTAACCTGAAATTTGCAAAGCAAAGTAATCACTAAACGTACCATGTCAAACATTTTTAGGAGAAAACAACACCAATATGCTTATTGAATTACTACTTACTGTATACTGAATTGTATGCATCCACTTGCATATATGTATTAATTTTCACATAACCTGAAATTTATTTGTTTTTTTTTTTAAAAAAAAAAATTCATACTTTGACACAAATAACATAACAATGAAATAGAGCAATTAACAAGGACATAGAAACAGAACAAGAACTCTCACTAACAGATAGAGAAAGGCAAATACGATTTAATCTTTGGCGGCAATCGCAATTTGTTCAAAAAATCAACGAACGGACTCTCCAAATCCTCATTAGAAATCCTACCACTCTCATCATAGCTCTCATCACCACCATCAGAACCAACAACAACAGCTTTCAAATGCCCATCAACAAGCTTAAAAAAAATCCCCAGCCTCGTCTTCACAGCTAGCCCTAAAGTCGTATCCGAAAATATTGCCGATCGCGAATCGGGCACACTCGACAACTTCCCATCGCCATCGCACACAAAGTTGGCATCGACGCTCTTGAACTCCATGTACTGACTCGCTCCCGATTTGAGCATGAGATCAACGGCCGAGTCGGCGCAGAACAAAACCCTAGGGCCGGCCAAATCGAGGTTAAATGTTCTGGAATGTTGGAGGGGTTCGGGGGAGTGGGAGGAGATGTCGAGGTCGGAGTACATGGGTCTGGAGGAGAGATCAACGGCGATGTGATCGGCGGAGGAGGAGGAGGGAGGAGGGGAGTGGTGGGAGGAGGATTGGGAATGGAGGAAGGAGGTGAGGTCGGAGAGAGGGAGAGAGGAGAAGTGGGAGCCGTAGAAGGAGTTGGGGTCGAGGTGGAGGACTGTTTTTCCGGCAGCGGAGGCGGCGGCGGCGAGGACGGATTCCGGGAGGCCGGTGCCGACGATGATGAGGTCGAAATTGGTGGGGTCGATGGGTGGGTAGGACAAGGTGTCGTCCATTGCAACGGAGACAAATGTTGGCCGTTTCTTATTGGGATGTCTGTCGGCGTACTGGACACTGCGTGTGCTGGACTAATTCGCAATGCTCAAAGACGTTGGATGTGCGGTGACGAAGGTATTGAGAGAAATAGAGAGGGAATATGTGTTTATTTATATATTCAAATATGAATGAATCAATCGCTCTAAATCAAATCATCTATTGTATGGAATATGGAAGGGCGGTCAATCAATCAATCAATCTATACATATTATTCGATGAAAAATGATTGAGAGTTTTCTATATAAAACGACGTCGTCGTTTTGCGCTTATAACGGCGTCGTTTTGACAGTTTTGAGCCATTTGAACTATATTTTTTGTGGCCCTCTACCATTGCTCTTATTCGATATATATACTAACAGTTTCTCCTTAATTAAAATGTGTGTTTGATTGAACGGACTGGATAAGGAGATTAGAATTTATCGAACTTGAATTTTAAGATTGTGAATTTTCCGAATTATTTGGTTAGATTGGATATCTATTCCGTGTTTATTTTTTCATGAGATTAGATGTCTGGAAATGATTATTTTTAGTAAATTCAATGTTTGATTGAACGGACTGGATAAGATAAATGAACAAAAGACTATTTTACTATTTTTCAATTGTTTACCAAGTAATAGCAATATTAAATATATCTTTAATATTTTATTTTTTACACAATTAAATAAATTTATTTTTTTAAATTAAATAAATAAAATATATGTTATTTTTTTAATTAAAATTTTAAATAAATTTGTTTTTAAAAATAATAATAATAAAACAATGAAATTAAATAAAACATCTATTAAATTTAAATAATGAAATTAAATAAAATATAAACAAAATTTTAAAATAAAACATCAATAAAATATCTATAAAAAAATATTTTTAAAAAATTAAATAAATAAAACATTAATAAAAAGTTAAATAAAATTATTTTATTTTTAAATTGAGACATTTAAATTTTATTGAATTTTATTAAATTAATATATAATTAAATAGTAGAGTGTCAAAATGATTATTTTACCACCTAATCCCAACAGTGAATAGTCCTCCGAAAATTGTCTCACACCCCCCCTAGGATACAATAGTCTCCATATGGAGGATAAGAAGTCCGGCTAAACTCTATATTCGGCAGACTAAAAAAATAAACGACGGATTAAATGCTTCCTCCGAATTACAATCCGCATAGTAAATAGTCCCTCCTTATCCCCCAACATGCCCAAAGTAGAAAGATATCAACCATTATAAATTTGGAAACTAAGGCTTCGTTTGGGAACAGGCTAATTTAGTAACTTTTTGGCTAATTGGCTAAAAAGGTTGGTAAGAAAAACCTATATGTTTGGGCCAACTTTTTGGCTAATTACGAAACGACGTGCAAAAAGTAGAGAGAAAAGGGAATCTTTGACTTTTTGGTATGGGTTGTTGGCTTTTTGGCTAAAAATGTAACTTTTTGGCTAATTGGCTATTTTAGCCTCTTGCCAAACGAGGCCTAAGTGCATGTTTGGGTAAACTTAAAAATGGTAAAAGGTCAAAAAAATTATTATAAAAATCAAAAAATTATTAGTATTCACAAAAATATATATATAAAAAAACAAATTAACACAAAAAAAAGTACAAATCAGTTGTCAATTTCGTATCATTGCAGAGATATGGTACAATGTGAAGTGATGGAACCAAGTACACAGCGGGTGCACAAAACATTTACACAAGACGGTGTTGTTTGACACGTGTGGGCCCACCACGGGTCTTGTTTTGATAATCGGAACCATTAAATGTGTACAACTCGTCGAGTACTATATGTCTGTAAAAAATCACATTGATCGGATATCGATAACTATATGATCAAACCAGTTTTGTATGAGAAAAATAGACGGTGAATAAATTAATGGTTGACAGAAAACTAATCTGATCAAATACTATCGATATCCGATCAATGTGATTTCTTATAAGCATATATTAATCGACGATTTCTACATATTAAACGGTTCCGATTATCAAAACAAGACCCGTGATAGGCCCCCACGAGCCGAACAACACCGTTCAATCCGAGAGACAAGCTGCTCCTACATTCTACACATTGCAGCCCACCATGTTGGCTTCCCGTACAAATCAGTGTCAGCATGCATTTAGAGATATTAGGGGTAATATGATAATTTTACTATTTTATATAATATTTTAATGGAAAATTTTATTTCCAAATACTCTTTTATCTCTTTGTACATAATTTCTCAATGCACACTCTTATAAAGTTGGTTTTATGTTTTTGTTCTCAGTCCACACCTCACATGTTCCAATTATATGCTAAACTAACATTCTTGTACACACACCACTTAAATCATTTGTTTCATAGAGAATCAATGGTGTAGACCCATTTTAAATTCCACCCACCTTGAAAACATAGCAACATATTTCACAAGAAATCTCTCAGTAAATCACTTTATGAATCTTCATATTATACAACAAACTACCTCCTTTGATTTTCAGTTACATCATCAAACTGATTCCTTCAATCAACAATCTAGTCAATATCGACAAAAGTCATTATTTGGCATCGACTTGTATCAACATAGATCTTGAAACAACATCATTTTGTATCATACTCCATTGAAGACATACAACTCCATCTATCTCTTATTTTTCGTAAACTCTCATTTTTTTCTGGAAGCAATTCAATTTTGTTTATTCGATACTAGTTATCCGAACGAAAAAGGTTTGTTCGATTTTTAACTTCCGAAATATGTAAAAAAATTTGGAACTTGGTTTCTGAAATAAATTTTTAAATTCGAAAGTTGAGTTACGAATCCAAATTCGAAACTTGATTTTCGAATAATAATTTTGGCAATTGATATCCGAAAAAAGTAACATGCTTCGCCACTGGTTTACCAAATTAAAATTGTGAAAAAAAAAATTTTGCACAAAAAAAACTTACATTTTCATAACTGGTTTCATTGTAACTAGGCATATTGTTATTTCAATTTGAATTTCCATTAATTTGCAACTCTTCCATTACAAAAATCAAGAATTATGGTAGATTCTAATGACAAAACGATATAATCAAAGCAGTATAAACTTAGAGAGTAAAGCAAACAATGAAAAAACTAGGGTTTATTTTTATTTTTTTTTAAACTCAAAAGGTGTATATTGAGATTTTTTTGTTCTTAAAAGATATGTACAGAGAAATTTTCTACATAATATTATGGGTGTTGCTGGATGTCTATTATGGTCATTTTTATTTAGGATATAATTGTCATTAAATTAATATTTTATTAAGTGTGTGCCTTGAACTAATTAGGTGTGTGAAAATAGAATTTCCCTATTTTAATACACATTTTTTCATAAAAGTCAAAAAGTTATCCCAAATAACCATCTTTTTTTCTTCTACTTTTTTATCTAAAAAGTCAAAAAGTGCACTTATATAGTTCATCCCAAACAACCCCTAAATCAGCGAAACGTCTAAGAGGATGATCCTTGGTGAAAATATCAGTAGGTTGATCAGTAGAAGCAATGGGATGGAGATGAACCGTTCCACGAATAACATGCTGACGAATAAAATAACAATCAATCTCAATATATTTAGTACAATCATAAAAGACGTCATTATGAGCAATTTGAATAGCACTGTGATTATCACAATAGAGAGAAGTAGCTTCAGTAAAAGAGACACCCATGTTGGCAAAAAGCCAGCGGAGCCACAAAAGTTCTTAAGTAGTATCGGCTAGAGCGCGATATTCAGCCTCAGTACTAGAACGAGCAGTGAGAGTATGTTTCTTGCTGCGCCAAGAAATAAGAGAATCCCCTAGGAAAAAGCAAAACTCGGTAGAACAACGATCAATGGGATCCCCGGCCCAATCAGCATCAGAATAGGCATGAAGCTTAAGCGAAAAGACAATGGAATAGTGAAGACCATGAAACAAAATGCCTTTGAGATAGCGAAGAATGTGAAGCAGAGCATCGTAATGTGGCGTACGAGGTGTCGTCATATACTAACTGACAATGTGGACAACATATATAATATCAGGATGAGTAATTGTAAGCTAGATAAGGCTACCGACTAATTGTGGATAGAGGGTAGCATCAGAGAGAAGAGTGTTATCTAGTGGAGTAAGGTGAGCCTGAGGATCAATCGGAGTAGAGGCAGTCTTGTAATCTGTAAGTGCAGCGCGAGCAAGAAGATCGGAAGCATATTTAGCCCGAGAGAGATAATAACCAATTGAGTCATGAGAGATTTCAAGACCTAAGAAATAATTGAGAGAACCAAGATCCTTCATCTTAAAATGGAGGCTAAGGAACTATTTGAGACTAAGAATACCAGCCTCATCACTACCTGTAATAATCATATCATCCACATAAAGAAGAAGAAGAGTGGTGCCCTGAACAGTCGTCCGAATAAATAAGGCAGAGTCATAGGAGCTGGAGATGAAACCAAAATCATAAATAGTGGCATTGCACTTGGCAAACCAAGCACGTGGAGCCTACTTAAGGCCATATAAGGCACGTTGCAGTTTGCAGACTTTATGTGCCAAAACAGGAGACCTAGGAAGGGGTTTCATATAAACCTCCTCAAGAAGATCTCCATTGAGGAAAGCATTTTTCACATCCAACTTAAAAATGCCCCAACAACGAGCGGCAGTAACAGCAATCAAACTACGGATAGAAGTGAGGCGAGCAACAAGAGCAAAAGTTTTTTCATAATCAATACCATATTCTTGAGTGAAGCCCCGAGCAACCAAACAAGCTTTGCGTCGCTCAATGGATCCATCAGAATGAGTCTTGATTTTATAAACCCATTTACAACCAATTGCAATCTTACCAAGAGGAAGATCAACAACAATCCAGGTATGAGTTTTGTCTAATGCCTGCAATTCATCAATTATAGCTTGTTGCCAGAGAGGGTTAGAACTGGCCTCACGATAGGTAGTAGGCTCATAAGTAGAAAAAGCAGTTAAACCAACAATATAATCACGAAGACGAACATTAGGTTGGGTGACTCGTTGTGGACGACCGGAAGGGGCATGCTTAAGAGGGGATGAGCCAGATGAGGAAGACTCAGCAAGACCATCAGGACCATTAAAGAGAACAGACTCGGCGGGATCAAGAGTAAGCAATGGCGTCTCTAGAGGTGGATTATCAAGAAAAAGATCTAGAGAGGAATTAGTGAAGTGAAGAATGGGAACTGGAGAAGATAGGTGAAAAGAGGATAAGGAGGAAAACATTTTATGTTCTTAAAAAACAACGTGGCGAGAGATATGAAGATGTTTAGAAATTGGATCCCAACACCGATACCCTTTATCTTCAATGCCATACCCAAGAAAACAACAAAGACGAGAATGAGGTTCTAGCTTGGTGTGTTCATGAGGCTGAAGAAGAACAAAACATGCAAATATAAAAACCCTAAGTGCGATGTAAGAAGGGGAATTGCCATACAAACGCTCGTAGGGTGTTTGATTATGAAGGACTGAAGTAGGGACATAATTGATAATATAAATAGTAGTAAGTGTAGCTTCTCCCAAAAAATTTTCAAGATAAGAAAAAGAAATGAGAAGAGCTCAAGTAGTATCAAGAATATGCCTATGTTTTCGTTTAGCACGTCCATTTTGTTGGGATATGCTGGCACAAAAACGATGAGGCTAAGTACCATGACTCCGAAGAAAAGCCAAAAATTCAGAATCCAGGTATTCCATAGCATTATCAGAACGAAAAATCTTTATGGTTTTGGAAAATTGGGTTTGAACCAGTTTTGAAAAAATGTAATAAAGTTGTTTAAGTTCAGAATGATTTTTCATAAGAAATATCAAAGTATAGCGTGAAAAATCATCAACAAAAATAACAAAGTAACGTGATCCCCTCATGGTAGGTGTAGGGGATGGGCCTCAAATATCAGAATGCATAAGATTAAAAGGAACACTAGAAACAAAATTATTTTTATTAAAAGATAAAGCCGGTTATTTGGCAAGTTGACAAGATAAACAATCCAAAGTATCTGAAGAGACAGATCCTAACTGACCACTAGAAATTAAAAAATTAAAATGACTAACTGATAGATGACCGACAATGCCAAAGATGAAAAGGGAATAAGGTAAAGGTAGATGTAGAGGCAGCCAATGGAGTGGAAACAGGAACATAAAGATGGATGAATTCATAGAGACGTCCATCCTTACGGCCGATCCGAAGTGTCTGTCCCATCCAAGGGTCCTACACCAAACAACCATTAGCAAAAAAGGTAACAGTGAGACCATGTTTACATAACTGACTAATGGAAATAAGGTTTAAAGTGAGAGCAGAAATAAGATAAATATGAAATAAAGACAAATAAGATGTAGAAACAGAACCAATATAACTCACTGATATGAGAGATCAATCAGCAATATGAATAAAAGGAATATGAAGAGAAGAAGATGTGGAGGAAAACATAGTAGAGTTAGAATTCATATGATTACAACATGCAGAGTCAAAATACTGGGAAGATGTACCTGAGGCGACAGACAAGGCAGTAGCAGAAGGAGTATCGGAGGTGAAGAGAAACTGTTTGATCAAAGTTTCAACGTCAATCTGAGAGAAGACAGGGGTGGAAGGATCAAAAGATTCAAACTGTAAGAAGTCCTTAGAGGCAACAACAGCAGTACGATAAGCAGGCATAGACCGAGATTGAGGCCCGAAATAATGTGAACGTCCCCATAAGTGAGAGCCACGAGAAGATGACCTAGTAGAGGATGGGCGAGATGGATTGTGAAAGCAATCTTGCTGGAGATGTTTGAGGCTAGTTTTGTTGCAGTAGCAGCAAGACCTGACTGAACAATGAACCAGAAGATGAGCAGAAGGAAGCCTGTGATTCTGGCAATAAGTGCATTGAGGAGTTGGCTGTGTAGAGGAAGAGCCCCTTGACTAAGGAGTGGCCAGAACTAAGTCCACATGAGGAGTGAATGATGGACCAAGATGAGTTTCTTCAGAGAGAAGCTCTGATATAGCCTGCTCAAGGGAGGACAAAAGGCGTGCGATGTAATAGGGCAGCCCAGACTGGCTCAAAGTGAGGAGTGAGAGCCATGAGAAACTGAACCAGCCTCTGTTGATTGCGACAAGTGATAAAAAGAGAAGTATTCTTAAGATGAGGCCAGGCAGGTTCAGACAGAGCAAGTTGATCCCAAATAGAATAGATTTGAGACAGAAAGTCATTAATGGATTGACCAGGCTGTTGGCACAAGCGATGGAGGTAGCTCTAAAGTTGATATTGATGAGCAAGACTAGTAGTTTGATATTGTTCTTTGAGGAAGTCCCAAATATCTTTAGCAGGTGTGGAGACCGAGTCAAGTTGAAAACGGCTGAACTGAAGGCTAATAAATGTAACAGACATATTCTCAAACCAAGTGATGATCTGATAATTTTTACTGTCTCATTCCTCCAAACAGTCAGTATATTTGCTTGCAGATTCCTCTATCTGTTGGATTGGTTTAGGCACATCACCAGTAATAACACGCCATAATTTCTTGTCCTTAAAAAAGCTAGTCATGGCTTGGGCCCACAGAATATAATTTGAGCCATCAAGGATAACTGAAATAGGATAAGCAGTGTCTAAACTATAGCGATCCTGGGTTTTTCCCCTTGTTGTACAGTGATCCGAACTTGGTTCCGTGGATGTTAGCAGTTGTTTATATCTTGTTTACATCTTTTCGTACCTTGTATTTGAGTTATAGGATGTGATGGGTAGGTTTGTTACAGGTTGGTTGTGTTTGGGAGCAAATGGTTGCTGCCCAGAATTTTGGTCCTTCGCTCGAGCGAGAAGTTTTTTGCTCGAGCAAGCTCTTTGTTTTAGATCCTTCGCTCGAGCCAAGGTTTGGTCGCTCGAGCGAGATTTGAGTTTTGTACCTGGTGGCTCGAGCGAGAGGTTCTTGGCTCGAGCTTGCGTCTGCGTCTGCGTCTGGTTCTGGACCTGAAGGGTGCAGTTTTTCGCTCGAGCGAGCTTTCCTTCGTTCGAGCGAGCGAGGTGTATGTTTTGAGTTTCCTCGCTCAAGCGAGCATTCTGTCGCTGAAGCGTGCTTCTGGGTTGCAAGCCTGAAGCTTCGAGTTGTTGGCTCGAGCGAGACTTTTCTTTGCTCGAGTGAGTATTCTTTGTGTCTGGTCACTCGAGCGACCAATACTTCGCTCGAGCAAGCCTGTTTTACATCAGTAGGCAGCAGCAGGGAAAACATCACTTTTTCATCTTCTTTCTTTTTGTAAACCCTAGATCCGACTCTCTCTCTCTTTATACTTATCTTCTCTCTAAGGTTTGATCTATCTAGAGTGAATTTCTACCATTAGTCCTTTGTTAAAAAGATAGAGTGGGTTGAGGGCTTCATTTTAATCTGAAAAACTTGGGATTTGGAGCACGTTGCATTTTGGTCTTCATCTTCGTTTGAGCTCAAACTTCGAGGTAGGGATATCCTACTCCTCTTTATGAGCTTTGTCTTTAAATTTTGGTATTTTGATATGTTGGAGGTTGTTGTGGAATTATGAGAAAGCTTGGGTCTTTTGTGTAATTTTACAAAAGTTGGGGTTTTGTTTATATAAACCTATATGCATGTTTAGCATAGAGAAATGAGGTCAATATTGGATTATTAGTGAAAATGGAACCTTAGGGTTGTGATGTTAATTATGGGAAATGCCCTAATTACATTGATAAATTAATTGGTATAATTAATTTGAAGAAAAGAGGAATTGAATTGAGAATGTTGGAATTGGATATGTATGGGATTCAAGGGTGTAGTTAGATTCATTCATCTCTCACCTAGTTGAAATGTTGATTATATATCCATTTGGTGCATTTATTTTCGGTATAGAAATAACTGCTTTGAGCTATCGGTGGAGGATAGTCTTGATTGTTGTAGACAATGCATGATGATTAGGCAAACTGAAACTAATCAATTGAGTATGCTTTTGAATGTAGTGGTAGGAATAATACATCAACCTTATGTATTGATTGATTGTATATGATCTATGTTTATATACATATGTTGTGTGGGAGGAGATAGGGGATGTACTCCACGATTTAGGGAAAGATAGGGGATGGACCTCTAAACCGGTTTTTGTGTGACGTCGATACAGCACTACAATGTGTATCAAGTGTTGATTATGGGAGTGTTGAATTGATTTGATATAGCACTAAAATGTATATCTTTATCAATTGTGAAGTATAGAACTGTTTCTATGTTATGTTGATACAGCACCAAAATGTGTATCATTAGTGAAGTATGGAAGTGGTTTAGGTGTTAATGATACAGCACCAAAATGTGTATCCATCATGAATTTCGAAAGTGTTTTAAAGATGAGTCACAAACTCATTAAATTATTTGGCTAAGTGTTGAGCCTTGTTTTCAAACTCAAAGTTGAAAAGAAACGGAAAATGAAATGGAACATGGACTTTAAGGTCATGAAACTGAAATGTGTTTTGAAAGAATGTAAAGGTGTAGACCATCTATCAACTGCTAATCTTTTAGTCATTGTTCATAGCTGGTTTAGTGTATTTTTACTGGGCTGTGGCTCACCCTATATGGGGCATCATTTTTAAGTATAGGTAGCATGCCACCTCCAAGGACAAAGCTTGGGAGGCTAGTGACGGACAGACCTTTTTTGTTGTTTTATTTTCTTTCGATGTATTACATGTAGATTCAAGCCAAGGGCTTAATGTGTAATTGAGTTAGCACTCTTTTTTTTTTGTAACCAAGTGTTAACTTGGAAAGCTGTAAGCCCGTAGGGCATTTGCTTTTGTTGTTAACATGTAATACTTTTGTAATGAATTACTCTGATGAGTAGAGGGTTGTTGATATTTTTATATATCAATGCATGTCAATATTGATGGGTTTATTGTTATTATTTTGAGGGCGTTACAACTTGGTATCAGAGCGTACCAGGTTCGAATAGTTTGGGTACGTGGGAAGTGATTAGTATCACAATGGGTTTGCCTCGCTTGTTAGAGACTTAGATGTAGTGTTATGTACTTATGTGATAACATGCTTATGTGACTATATGGGTATGGAATGTAGTTTCTAGGATGTTGATTGGATCCTTGGGTTTCTGTGAGTCTTGTTGGAAAAGCACTTGATCAATGCTGTTTCTAACTGGTACTCTAGTAACGCCTCGGGACTATCATTATCCAGAAATGAAATTCGTAGGTGCTTATGTGATTATGTGCTTACATAGAGTGAATTATTGTTGTCTATTGCATTAGGACGCGAGTGTTATAGCTTCGATACATTTGTGAATGTGCTAATGTTCTTCGTTACCTTTATTAGGATGTCAGGATGAGGACTTGGTGGTAAGAGAGGTAGGCCTAGGAGGCAGGAGGTGCCTATACCGGATGACATTCCGGCGCAGCAGGAGGGAGTTGGCCAGGCCAATGTGGCCGAGCCAACAGGTCAGCAGGCTATGGGGGACTTGGCTCGAAGGATAGCCGATGCTTTGATGGAGTCTATGGGAATTCTCAGAGCTGAGAATCTAGTTTAGGCTCCAGTTCAGGCCCAGGTTGTTGATGCAGGGCCTTTCTTTTTGAAGAGGGAGTTCTTCCGGTCTAACCCGGATGAGTTTATCGGGGATCCGAATGAGCCACTCAAGGCTGACGAGTGGTTAGAGCAGATGGTGAAAACGTTTGAGATGCTAGGCATCGAGGACGGAGGGTTGAAAGTGACCTTGGCATCCTTCCAACTTAAGGGGAATGCAGGTTAGTGGTGGAAATTTATGAGGGGCCGTATTGGTGGCACGTGGGAAGCTTTTGTGGATGCATTCCAAGAGAAGTATTTATCTCCAGCAGTCAGAGAGAAGCTGAGAGACCAGTTCCTGCAGCTTTTGCAGTTGGGTTCTTCAGTGGCTGAGTATAAGGCTGCTTTTACTAGCTTGTCCAGGTTCGCACCTGAACTTGTGGCGTCCGAGAAACGCCGTTGCATCGAGTTTGACAAGAGGTTGAGGCGTTGCCTCAAGTTGAGAGTTGGGGCTTCTATGGTTCGAGAGTATGGGCGTCTGGTTAATGCTGCAGCCCATATGGAGATCATGATGCAGGAGGAGGAGGGAGGACAAAGAGGCTCCAAGAGGAGCCAGGATGGTCAGAGTGATGGTAGGAGACAGAGGGGTTCTAACCCTCAGCAGTCTCAGGGTGGTGTTGCTAGATCGACCTTTCCAGTGCCGAGTGCAGGCTCGGGGAGAGGCAATCAGGGAGAGTTCACTTGTTACAAGTGTGGCCAGCTAGGCCATAAGGCTTCGGTTTGCCCACAAAAGGGAAGATGTCAGAGAGCTGCTTCTTCTTCAGCTAGATCGCAGAGCCAGAGTTAGGGCAGAGGCCAGCCTTTGTCGTGTTATCAATGTGGTCAGCCTGGGCACCTGAAGAGGTTCTGCCCACAGTTGAGTGCCACTTCAGGAGCGTCTGGTTCTAGACAGACGCAGGGTTTTCAGCCAGCTCAGTCTGTGTAGGCCTCGAGGGCCAATCCGGGAGCTTCGTCGTCCCAGTCTGTGCAGCAGTCGTACGCTCCGAGGGGTGAGCAGGTTGATCAGGGGCCTACAGGGCGCGTATATGCTATTACCGCGCAGGATCTTGTACCTGCTCCATCAGTTGTGAGAGGTACCTTTTTGTTTTGCAACTCGGTTGCTAGTGTATTGATTGATACGGGTGCATCTCATTCTTTTGTATCTGCTACATTTGCATCTATTTTGGGATTGGAGTTGGCACAGTTAGCATCTCCTATTTGTGTAATGTCACCTATTGGGGGTGAGTTGATTTTGAAACAAAAATGTAGGGGTTGTGATATAGAGGTCGCCGATCGCCAGCTTCCGTTTCCTTTTGTAGTGATGCCCATATCGGGATTTGATGTTATTTTGGGTATGGACTGGCTATCATCATACCGGGCTGTTATTGATTGCTACCGCCAGATGGTCACAGTTTGTACATTGAGCGGGGATTGTTTCCATTTTCTGGGGGATCGGGTTGGTAGTGTGTTGCCACTGGTGTATGATCCGCGAGGGCGGAGTGAGCTTAGTGGTCTACTTACTAGCTTTTTGAGTAGTGAGTGCAGTGAGACCCAGACTGCACTGCCGAGAGTGGTTTGTGAGTACTCTGACGTCTTTCCTAAGGATCTCGTTAGTTTACCACCTCACCAGGAGATTGAGTTCTCTATTGATCTAGTGCCCGGCACGGCACCGATTTCTATGGCACCTTACCGTTTTGCCCCAATAGAGTTAGTTGAGTTGAAGGTTCAGCTCCAGGAATTGTTGGATAAGGGCTTTATTCACCCTAGTGTTTCGCTGTGGCGAGCACCGGCCCTCTTTGTTGAAAAGAAAGATGGCGCCTTAAGACTTTGTATCGACTACCGGAAGTTGAATCGGGCTACGGTTAAGAATAAGTACCCTATGCCCCGTATAGATGATTTGTTTGACCAGTTGAAGGGTTCCCATTGTTTCTCTAAGATAGGCTTGAGATCGGGTTACCACCAGTTGAGGGTCAGGAAGGAGGATATTCCGAAGACGGCATTCCGTACGCGGCATGGCCATTATGAGTTTCTGGTGATGCCATTTGGGCTCACCAATGCATCGGCAGTTTTTATGGATTTGATGAACCAGATATTCCGGGAATTCTTAGATCGCTTTGTGGTCGTTTTTGTGGACGACATCCTCATCTATTCACCTTCAGAGGAGGAGCATGAGGAACACTTGAAAGTGGTGCTCGAGTTACTTAGAATCTATAGGTTGTATGCCAAGTTTGGGAAGTGTGAGTTCTGGCTAGGAGAAGTCAAGTTTTTAGGCCATGTGGTTTTCGGAGAAGGGGTGTCTATTGATACATCCAAGATTAAGGCAGTGCAAGATTGGGCACAGTCTAAGAGTGTGTTTGAGATCCGCAGTTTTCTGGGATTAGCTGGGCATTACCGCCGGTTTGTGAAGGATTTCTCCAGGTTAGCTTCGCCGTTGACTAGACTGACTCAGAAGGAAGTCAAATTTGTATGGAGTGAGACTTGTGAAAAGTCGTTCCAAGAGCTGAAGGTTAGATTGGCCACCGCTCCGGTCTTGATTATTCCGGAGAGATGGTTGGGTTATGCAATCTATTGTGATGCCTCACAAGAGGGTTTGGGTTGTGTGTTGATGCAAGAGGGGAAAGTGGTTGCCTATGACTCACGTCAGTTAAAAATACACGAGAAGAATTACCCTACACATGACCTAGAGCTAGCAGCAGTGATCTTTGCCTTGAAAATCTGGAGGCACTACCTTTATGGTGAGAGATTCGAGGTGTTCTCGGATCATAAGAGTCTGAAATATCTGTTTACACAGAAGGACTTGAACTTGAGGCAGAGGAGGTGGATGGAGTTTATTGAGGATTACGATTTCGAGTTGCACTATCATCTGGGAAAGGCCAATGTTGTGGTCGATGCCCTTAGCAGGAAATCCATTAGTGATGTAGCTTGTATAGCCATCCGGGAGTGGGAGATGTTAGGTGCGCTTGGTGAGTTTGATTTGCTTCTAGGCGAATCCGTTGAGGCTGCGGCCTTGTTTCTGTTGTTGCTCAACCTACACTTGTGACTCGAGTGTTAGAAGCACAGAGAGGTGACCTTGAGGTAGAATCTCTCCGAGAGAAGATCTCCAGTGGGACAGTTGAGAAGGGTTTGTCTGTGTATCCCGACCTGAGTGTGAGATACCGAGATCGATTGTTTGTGCCGAAGTCTTGCCGAGAGGAGGTACTCCAAGAGTTTCACCATTCACGCCTTGCGGTGCATCCGGGAGGCACTAAGATGTATCGTGATTTGGGGCGTTAGTTTTGATGGAGTGGTATGAAGGGAGATGTGGCAGTTTTCGTGTCTAAGTGCCTTATTTGTCAGCAAGTGAAGGCCGAACATCAGAGGCCAGCGGGTATGTTACAACCCTTGCCTATTGTCGAGTGGAAGTAGGAGCATGTCACTATGGACTTTGTTGTAGGTCTTCCGAGGACTCAGCGGGGTAGTGATGCTATTTGGGTGGTTGTAGACCGATTAACTAAGTCGGCACACTTCATTCCTATACGCGTGAGAGACTCGGTAGATCATCTTGCCGACCTGTATATTCGGGACATAGTGAGGTTGCACGGGGTCCCAGTGACGATTGTCTCAGATAGAGATCCCCGTTTTACTGCCAGGTTGTGGCAGAGTTTGCAGAGTGCCTTGGGTACTAAGTTAACCTTTAGTACAGCTTATCATCCTCAGACTGACGGGAAGTCGGAGCGTACTATTCAGATCCTTGAGGATATGCTTTGAGGTTGTGTCCTCGACTTTAGTGGGACGTGGGAGAGGCACTTTCCCTTGGTGGAATTTGCCTACAACAACAGTTTCCAATCTAGTATCGGTATGGCACCGTTTGAGGCCTTGTATGGCCGACCGTGTAGGTCTTCAGTTTGCTGGGCCGAGGTGGGTGATGCACTTTTGTTGAGTCCGGAGTTGGTGATGGAAACGACAGAGAAGGTTGAGCTTATTCATAGGAGACTTGTTACAGCCCAGAGTCGTTAGAAATCATATGCCGATCGTAGGAGGAGACCTTTGGTGTTCGAGGTGGGTGATCATGTCTTTCTGAAGATATCACCTAGGCGGAGATTGATGAGGTTTGGGAAGAGTGGGAAGTTGTCCCCTCGGTTTATTGGCCCTTTTGAGATCCTTGAGAGGATTGGCGAGGTTGCCTATCGTTTAGCTTTGCCGCTGCAGCTGTTTGGAGTTCATGACGTGTTTCATGTGAGTATGCTTCGGAAGTATGAGCCAGATCCATCACATGTATTGGATTGGACCGACTTAGAGGTTGATGAGGATGCCTCGTATGAGGAGAGACCGGTTCGGGTCTTGGATAGGCGGGAGCAAGTTTTGCGAGGCAAGACCATTCCCCTAATGAAGGTTTTGTGGAAACATTACGGAGTGGAAGAAGCCACTTGGGAACGTGAGTTGGAGGTCCGAGAGAAATATCCGGACCTATTTGTGGATGTTTAAGCATGTATTGTATATTTTGTTGTTTTATTGAATCTTAAGAGTATTGAATATATCTTAGGTTGTAAAACATGGTTTATGTTTTGGTTTAATGGAAGTGTTTTGAAACTTATCTCAAAATGGAAGTTTGATATAACATTGCATATGTTGAGTATTGTAGAATTGGAAATGTATCATGAACTTTAGTTATGATATGAAATTGTTGAAATTGAAAGGAAAATGCATAATGTTAATGCAGGTTGAAATGTATGTTGTTTTACATATTGTGAAATGCCTCTTGATAAGAGATGGAATAACTGGTAATGGGTCGAGTTGTAAATATTAAAATGTAATATTGCCGGAAATGGAGAAAAACTTGTTCTTTTAAAAACTTGCACTTAATTTCGGGGACGAAATTCATTAAGGGGGGGAGGTTATAGCGATCTCGGGTTTTTCCCCTTGTTGTACAGTGATTCAAACTTAGTTCCGTGGATGTTAGCAGTTGCTTATATCTTGTTTACATCCTTTCGTACCTTGTATTTGAGTTATAGGATGTGATGGGCAGGTTTGTTACAGGTTGGTTGTGTTTGGGAGCACATGGTTGCTGTCCAGAATTTTGGTCCTTCGCTCGAGCGAGAAGTTTTTCGCTCGAGCGAGCTCCTTGTTTTAGATCCTTCGCTCGAGCCAAGGTTTGGTCGCTCGAGCGAGATTTGAGTTTTGTACCTGGTGGCTCGAGCGAGAGGTTCTTGGCTCGAGCTTGCGTCTGCATCTAGTTCTGGACCTGAAGGGTGTAGTTTTCCGCTCGAGCGAGCTTTCCTTCACTCGAGCGAGCGAGGTGTATGTTTTGAGTTTCCTCGCTCGAGCGAGCATTCTGTCGCTCGAGCGTGCTTCTGGGTTGCAGACCTGAAGCTTCGAGTTGTTGGCTCGAGCGAGACTTTTCTTCGCTTGAGCGAGTATTCCTTGTGTCTGGTCGCTCGAGCGACCAATACTTTGCTCGAGCGAGCCTGTTTTGTATCAGTAGGCAGCAGCAGGGAAAACATCACTTTTTCATCTTCTTTCTTTTTGTAAATCCTAGATCCGACTCTCTCTCTCTCTCTCTATACTTATCTTCTCTCTAAGGTTTGATCTATCTAGAGTGAGTTTCTACCCTTAGTCCTTAGTTAAAAAGATAGAGTGGGTTAAGGGCTTTGTTTTAATCTAAAAAACTTGGGATTTGGAGCACGTTAGATTTTGGTCTTCATCTCCGTTTGAGCTTAAACTTTGAGGTAGGGATATCCTACTCCTCTTTATAAGCTTTGTCTTTGAATTTTGGTATTTTGATATGTTGGAGGTTGTTGTGGAATTATGAGAAAGCTTGGGTCTTTTGTGTAATTTTACAAAAGTTGGGGTTTTGTTTATATAAACCTATATGCATGTTTAGCATAGAGAAATGAGGTCAATATTGGATTATTAGTGAAAATGGAACCTTAGGATTGTGATGTTAATTATGGGAAATGCCGTAATTACATTGATAAATTAATTGGTATAATTAATTTGAAGAAAAGAGGAATTGAATTGAGAATGTTGGAATTGGATGTGTATGGGATTAAAGGGTGTAGTTAGATTCATTCATCTCTCACCTAGTTGAAATGTTGATTATATATCCATTTGGTGCATTTATTTTCGGTATAGAAATAACTGCTTTGAGCTATCGGTGGAGGATAGTCTTGATTGTTGTAGACAATGCATGATGATTAGGCAAACTGAAACTAATCAATTGAGTATGCTTTTGAATGTAGTGGTAGGAATAATACATCAACCTTATGTATTGATTGATTGTATATGATCTATGTTTATATACATATGTTGTGTGGGAGGACATAGGGGATGTACTCCACGATTTAGGGGAAGATAGGAGATGGACCTCTAAACCGGTTTTTGTGTGACGTCGATACAGCACTACAATGTGTATCAAGTGTTGATTATGGGAGTGTTGAATTGATTTGATATAGCACTAAAATGTATATCTTTATCAATTGTGAAGTATAGAACTGTTTCTATGTTATGTTGATACAGTACCAAAATGTGTATCGTTAGTGAAGTATGGAAGTGGTTTAGGTGTTAATGATACAGCACCAAAATGTGTATCCATCATGAATTTCGAAAGTGTTTTAAAGATGAGTCACAAACTCATTAAATTATTTGGCTAAGTGTTGAGCCTTGTTTTCAAACTCAAAGTTGAAAAGAAACGGAAAATGAAATGGAACATGGACTTTAAGGTCATGAAACTGAAATGTGTTTTGAAAGAATGTAAAGGTGTAGACCATCTATCAACTGCTAATCTTTTAGTCATTGTTCATAGCTGGTTTAGTGTATTTCTACTGGGCTGTGGCTCACCCTATATGGGGCATCATTTTTAAGTATAGGTAGCATGCCACCTCCAAGGACATAGCTTGGGAGGCTAGTGACGGACAGACCTTTTTTGTTGTTTTATTTTCTTTCGATGCATTACATGTAGATTCAAGCCAAGGGCTTAATGTGTAATTGAGTTAGCACTCTTTTTTTTTGTAACCAAGTGTTAACTTGGAAAGCTGTAAGCCCGTAGGGCATTTGCTTTTGTTGTTAACATGTAATACTTTTGTAATGAATTACTCTGATGAGTAGAGGGTTGTTGATATTTTTATATATCAATGCATGTCAATATTGATGGGTTTATTGTTATTATTTTGAGGGCGTTACATAAACAATCCATAGAGACAAAAATAGAAAAAACAGAGCGTACTAGTGAATCCGGAAGGCCGAAAATAAGTGGAAACTAAGCCAAAAATAAGCAGAGAAGGTGCAGAAAATAGACAAAAACAAGCCAAAAGTTGAATTTTGGCCAAACAGGGCGTAGGGCTAACGTCAGCAAGAGGAAGGCTGATGTCAGCAAGTGCGACTCACGTTAGTGTGGAGGAGGCGCGGCGCAGGATAGCAGAAGTGGTGCGGAGCAGGTTAGTAGAGGTGCTGGAAGCAGTTGGGCTTGAGCTGCAACTTAACGGAGCGGCTGGATGAAACGATTGAGGGCTGATGTCAATGTGTAGTAGTGGACGTTAGTGACACAGAAGATGCACGTGAGGGCACATGAGCGAGTGGTAGCGGAAGTGGCTGATGCGTAGAGTGTCAGGCGGCGCTTGTGGGCGCGTGTGGGCGCGTGCGGGCCCGTTTGATGATGATTTTGGTGGCGTTGGAATCAGGAGAAGATTTTGAGCCAAATGATGCTATGGGTGTCTAAAAAAAATGATATGGGAAATTTGATAATGAGAAATCAGTACCCAAAACAAATTTAAATAGTGAAGGGAAAAAGAAAAGGAACACCAGAAAGTGTGATGAAACTTCTGGTGATGAAAAAAAAAAAAAACACTTTATAGCTCTAATACCATGATAAAGGTATAGAGAGAAATAAATAGAGAGAGAATATGTGTTTAGTATATATTCAAGTGCGGCAATGCTGGGACCCCCAGCACCCCCCACCTCCACGTGGGGGGCTGCCAATGGAAGAAAAAAAGAAATTTTTTTTTTTTTTTTGGACCAATCAAAAGGGACCCCCAGCACCCCTACTGGGGTCTCATGCATTTTTCATTCAAGTGTGTACAATGAGCTCCTTTATATAAAAAAGAATACATATGTTAAATATGGAATGAATCAATCACTGTCAATCAAATCATCAATCAATCAATCAACCTATATATATTACTATATATATACATACTAACATATGGATTCAAGCAGCAGACAGTCGTCAGTTTTCACTGCTGAATTATGTATAGTATGGGATATTTGGCAAGGCTTGAAATTGGCTTGGAGCGAGCCAAGGACATCATTGTCGGTCGGATCATCATAGACTCTGATTAGCCGGAAGCAATTTTAGTTCAATATTTGTCAACATATTTGGGAGCTGCAACAAATCTGCCGTGAGGGCCCTTGGCATGGATGTTGGCAGTAGCTTTAGAAAGTGATATATGGGGGATTGGTTCCTCTCCTAGTGTGTTATTTATTTATTTTAAATAATTAGTAAAGATAAAATAGGTTAAAATAGTCAATAAGATAAAATATCACATTTAAATTATAATTATTATTTTTTTCTTACAACCATCAAATTAATTATAAAAAAAAGCTAACCAATTTTCCAAACATAACCTTTTTAGCCAAACTAAAATAATCAAAAAATCAACTAAACTAGCTAACTTTCCAAACGGACTCAAAATAATGCGACGTTGATGAGTTCAAAAAAGAGTATAATTGAGTATATGACAATTGAAAAGTTAACATGTATTAGGATATATCATTGTAAATTAAATTGTGAAAGAATTTTTGTGAGTCTTAAACATTTTCCTTCAAAAAATAAGCAGAGTTTGAAACAATTTACCTATGATAAATAAATTTTGCGTCAATTACACTGACTAAATTTGAAAAAATATATATATTTTTGACTTAGTTACATTAATTTTTTTTAATAAGTTTAAATGGGCTGAAACGATTCAATTGCTGTAAAAATACACACACATAAAAAAATAACATATATAGTATACATTTTCGTATAAAAGAAATGACAAAGTCATTTTTTTTTTATCCATATAACTCACAAATTATTAATGAAAATTAGGTTAAGTTTTATATGAATTTAAATTTTAAGGAAACTCAATATAATTATGCCTCCGTTTGGGAAGTGGGCTGGCTCTTTGGCTTTTTGGCTTTTTTGGCTATATGAGCCTGGGCTCAAAAGCTTGGTTTGGGAAGGACTCTTGGCTTTTTGACTTTTTTGGCTTTTTTTGTGAGAGAAGAGTGTAATGATTATGGGGTTGGATGTAATGTTTTGTCTGTTGTGACTCATGAGCCTATTTTATCTTTTGTAGCTCATGAGCCCAATGAGCCATTGCCAAACGGAGGATGTCAAAATCATAGGATTTATTGTATTTTTTTAAAACTTGGAAGCGAATGTAATTTACCCATAAATTTTATAATAACTTGAGTTTGAGTATTAAAAAAAAAAAAAAAAAAAAGACAAAGGGATGGTTTGGAAAGTGAGTTTGGTCCTCTTCTTCTTCTTCTTCCTTTTTTTTTTTTTTTGGTTAATAATCAGTAAAGATAAAATAGTCTAAAATAGTCAATAAGATAAAATGTCACATATAAATTATAATTGTTTTTTTTTCCCTAACAATCATCAAATTAATTATAAAAAAAAAGGTCAACCAATTTTTCAAACACAACTTTTTAGCCAAGCTAAAATAATAAAAAAAAAATCAACTAAAATAGCAACTTTCTAAACGAGCTCAAAATAATGCGACGTTGATGAGTTCAAAAAAGAGTATAATTGAGTATATGACAATTTAAAAGTTAAAATGTATTAAGTTATATCATTATAGATTAAATTGTAAAAAAAAATTTGTGGATTTTAAACATTTTCCTTCATAATTCACTTCAGCAGCTACGGTATGATAATAATCCTGCTTCTTGCACTTGAAAACTTCAACGTATCTCCTCTCAATGTTTTGTTTCCCTCTCTATAGAGCAAAATTAACCTAAACATGTGATGCAAATGTCATGACCCATCCCAGTGGCTAGGGTTGTATTCGCACCTAGCTAATTCTAAAATTTCTTAGATTAATTATAAGTAATTAAATTAAATAATGCAGCGGATTAAAATAAAAGATATAGATAAATATTTAAAGCGTACATAGAAATTATTATTTATGTAACGATGTAACATCAGTCAGATAATGATTACAAGAAAAAAAAAAATGATATCCATATCAAATTTGAGGTTCTGATCCACAGGGTAAAACCATCATTCTTTAAATTTCTTCACCTGAAAGGGGTTTTAGCAGCTATAAGTACATGGTAAGGTGAGAAATATTGTACTGAGAGCATAAGGGTATAAAATTAACATGGATAATTATTTAGGTTAAACAATGAATAATTTGGTTCGAATAAATTATTTTTAATAACAGACATATAACACAAAATCATATAAACAAAATAATTATAATCATGGTACAGAACAGAACAGAGGGTCAATGGATCCATGACAGACAGAGGGTCACGAAGTTACCAATCAGAAGGCCAAAGATTATTTAAGTCCCCTAAGGCATAGGACTCTCAGAAGGTCACTAAAGTGACAATTCAGAGGGCTAGTAATTATTTAAGTCTTTTAAGGCATGAGACCTCCATGGTGGTACTTATTCAAAACAAATGTTTATAAAATCATTGTCAAATATTTTCTAAAATTTAAACAAATATATCCATAGATTTCAATTTAAGCAAATAGAGTTCAGAAAATAATCTATGTAATTGAGACATTAATATAATCATAAAATATAAATTATATAAAATAATTCATGGTAACTTAAAACATTCGTAAAATATATTATGGTCACTCAAGGTATAATATTACTCACCTTATTATTGACCCTTAGCTTTTACTTCCCTATTATTGCTTAGTAGTATGCTATACTTATTTTGAATCTATGTATCTCTTTCTTGTTTCTTTCCGAAGCTCAGCGACTTACTATTTATAGGGGTAATGTGCACAGTCATGTGGTAAATTTTGCCACCACACGTCACTCAAATTACTTGCCATTTGCTTTTTCCCTATTATGACTTATCCAGGTGTTTATCTAAATATGCATATATTCACCACCCTATGTGTTAGAGTGGTGACAGGCCGTATATATCCAAATATTTTTTTTTTTAATATTTATTTATTTATTTTTTATTATTAACATTTCACTTTATCAACCATTCAATATACACTCCAAATATATATATATATATATTTGTGATATTTATTTAGAGTGTCACAGCAAAGATGACAAACGCTTCTCCAAAGAACCGCCCATTCTTGTTCTCCAGCAACACATCCACAAATGTCTAGCCCGGCAAACAAGTTGAAAAAATCAATGTCAAAGCAATTAAACGGAAGTCCCCTAAGACTAACCTTGTTAATAAAACCAAACCTAACCCATATTTCCTAACACTTATGTTGTGTTTGGCTGAGGGATTTGAGGAGGGATTTGGAAAGGGAAATGGAAAAGGTAGGTGAAATGTGAAAAAAATATACCTACATTTTACATAGTTTCACACACTTTTCCCTTTCCTTTTCCAAATCCCTCCCCAAATCCCCCAACCAAATACAGCATTAGTTTTCTTGTTACTTCATTAGTTCCAACAAAATTTTAGCAGAACTTTTCAAATTTTTTGCCACAAAATAAGCAATTGGTGTCCCGGGCCAGCAGTGGCTATATCTTAATTCAGTAATGCTACTAGGGAACCCAAAAAATAAATGGCCTCTAGGATAAACAAACAAGCGCAAATGATACTCCAACATGCAAGCAAATTGATCGTTTGGATAGTGTATATTCACATTATGTAATTTTATTAAGCAAAATACTAATAGATGGGCAACAAACTAGGCAATCCAGTGCCATGTTTCCTCAACAGACCTTGGGTAACTTGATACCCCAGGGTAAATACTTGTATTAAAAAACAAATGTTCAATGCAAGCATTATCTATCATCATTCAAAACAAAATAAATGAAAGTAAACAAGATCACATTTAAATGTTAAAACATCAACCATGATATCAGAACTCCCAACAAATCTCAAAACAAAATCACAATTCATAAAGCCCAAATTACCAATGTCAAATTGAAATTTTTTAAAAACTACTAATATTCCTTATAGTATAGTGCATATCATAAAAGCCAGCACAACTAGTTGTAGACAAATCATAAACACCTTTTACAGTTCCAAAACAACTTGGAAATACAGTGTCCATAATCATTGTGTGTGTCAATTTCCGACCACACTGCCAACTTAGTATTCAATTGGAGAACACCGGCAGAATAGATGGCATCTGTCTGACCTGCAACAGAAAGAAAAGTCTCCGGCAGTGGTTCGTCCACCCGGGGGTACTCCGACGATTAAGTCAGTGCTCCATATCTCTCAAAGATAATCAATAGCTAAACTCATAAACTTGAGCATAAAAGCATACTTTAGACTCATGGGAGTGCCTCTCTTTTATAGCCAATATAATCCTAGTCCCAATAGGAGCCTAGCTCTAAGGCCCCATTTGTTTTGGGCTATAGGGAGGGTATTGGGATTAGTAATACCAAGGTATTACTAATCCCTTGTTTGTTTGCAGAGAAAGCCTTGGGACTATTAGTCTTTTGGTATTGCTAATACCCTTGGAGGGGGGATTGGTAAGGAGGAGGTAGAGATGGTATTAGAAAAATAGTGAGGGGATTAGAAATTTTTTTATTTTTTTTATTTTTTATATATTGGAAATTTTTTTTTTTAAATATAATGTTTAATTTTTTATATTTTTTTATTTGTTTTATTATTTTATATAAAAATAATTTAACAATTCCTCATTATTAATCCCCTCACTATCAATCCCCTCACTATTAATCCCCTCACTATCAATCCCCTCACTAACAATCCCCTCACTATTAATCCCCTCACTATCAATCCCCTTCATTCTATCTCCCAAAACAAACGGGGCCTAATGGACTTAGGATTACTGCTAATCCTGGACTCCCAGTAAGATTAGGATAAACTCTCTAAGAGTCTTATCTTCACCCAAACTAAAGTCTTCTCCCATTCCAGGACTCTTATCCCTTATCCGCTTATCTCGGATTCCGGTATTCTCAGCATCATGACCAGGACACGTGACACGTGACACTTCGGCTGACACGTCAGCGTCACCTTGGCCACGTGTTGGTGCTCAGAAAATATATCCCCACAACTGCCCCCTAGGTTCTATTACCTCGGCATTCTGAGGTGATGGAACCTATATCGGTACTTTCCAGTACGTCGGCTTAAAGTATCGCAGTTGAGATCATCGTTAAGGCCAACATGTCTCTTTAAAGAACAAGAATTCCAAGAATCCGTTCATGCGTATGAGCTGTCATACATAATCTCGGTTTAACTTTAATTTGTAAACTTTTCTTAAGTTTCAACAAGTGTTAAACAATGATCTCGGTTTAACTTCAACTTATAAATTACTACAAATTTCAACAAGTTTAAACAATAATCTCGATTTAACTTCAACTTGTAAATTGCTACAAATTTCAATAAGTTTAAACAATAATCTCGGTTTAACTTCAACTTGTAAATTGCTACAAATTTCAACAAGTGTTAAACATCATCTCGATTTAACTTCAACTTGTAAATTGCTACAAATTTCAACAAGTGTTAAACATAACATCGGTTTAACTTCAACTTGTAAATTGCTACAAATTTCAACAAGTGTTAAACATCATCTCGGTTTAACTTCAACTTGTAAATTGCTATAAATTTCAACAAGTGTTAAACATAATATCGGTTTAACTTCAACTTGTAAATTGCTACAAATTTCAACAAGTGTTAAATATCATCTCGGTTTAACTTCAACTTGTAAATTGCTACAAATTTCAACAAGTTTTAAACATAACATCGGTTTAACTTTAACTTATAAATTGCTACAAATTTCAACAAGTGTTAAACATCATTTATAACTCTCTGCCCCCTAATGTGGACTTATGTTCACATTAAGCTTGTACATGTGATCTTGTTCGCCGAAGTTGGTTTCAAGCCGAGGTTGTTAGCCTTGATTTCTCTGTTGATCTTACTTGGTTTCAACCTAAGTTTGATTCTGCCGACATGGCAAGCCTATGTTACTCCAACTTAGTTCAACTCCATTATATGCAAGATTCAACTCTACCATATAATGAGTCTAAGTTATTCATCATTACCTCAGCCTCGTATTGGCAAGCCGTTTTTCTTCTCGGACTTAAGTGCTGAGATCTTGTTTTCTGGAATCTTGGATCTGCTCACTCAGGTTGAGCTCTTCTCTTCTCGTACCTGCTTATTTAGGCTGAGATCTTGTCTTTCGGGATCTGGGGTCCGGGGCCTGAAATCCAGGATCTGCTCACTTAGGCTGAGCTCTTCTATACTTGAATGTCATCTCCTTGGGAGCGTTCATGCCCCATGTCTTCGCGTCCCTTCTAGAAGGGTCTTCATTCCGTTTATGTCGACAGACTCTCCATCTTCGCTAAACTCATCATTTTCAACACGTTGATCTTGTACGGTGATGGCTATCTATTCTCCTTTCTGTCCCACAAACGACGCCAAATTGTGTGTGTCAATTTCCAACCACACTGCCAACTTAGTATTCAACTGGAGAACACCGGCAGAATAGATGGCACCTGTCTGACCTGCAACAGAAAGAAGAGTCTCTGGCGGTGGCTCGTCCACTCGGGGATACTCCAACGATCAAGTCAGTACTCCATATCTCTCAAAGATAATCAATAGCTAAACTCATAAGCTTGAGTATAAAAGTATACCTTAGACCCATGGGGGTATCTCTCTTTTATAGCCAATACAATCCTAGTCCCAATAGGAGCCTAGCTTTAATGAACTTAGGATTACTGCTAATCCTGGACTCCCAGTAGGATTAGGATAAACTCTCTAAGAGTCTTATCTTCACCCAAACTGAAGTCTTCTCCCATTCTAGGACTCTTGTCCGTTATCCGCTTATCTCGGATTCCAGTATTCTCGGCATCATAACTAGGACACGTGACACCTTGGCTGACATGTCAGCGTCACTTTGGCCACGTGTTAGTGCTCAAAAAATATATCTCCAAAATCATTAATATTACATTCTAACAAATAGAAACACAAAGCCTCACCCCAAACAAAAATAGAACTATTAAACTGGGAATAAATTACACTTTGACCCCATGCACTGTAACCTTAAAACACTTTTTACCCAAAACCTAAAAACACCTTTGATAGTTTGATTTTGAATTTGAACATGCTCAACTTATGCCCCTTTACCTTAACCATAGGTAACAGAAAGAGGTCACGTCACATGACTAGCACATGACTGTTTGGATTGACAAATTCCCCTCCCATTTCTTTTTCCTTGTTTTTTTACAAGAGTACAAAATATGCTTTATAACAGCTTAATTAAACAGAACTGACAAGATATTGTTAAAACGTACATTCAAAGTGAACAAAATTGGTATTGAAGAGCGTGTTTGTACATATTGTGATGTCCATTTTAAACTTCTATTATTTTTTTGGTAAGCATCATGGCATGTCAATTCATGTGTTTGTATTCCAATGGAACAAAATTAATTATAAATAATACAATCCGTGTTAACAAAGCTAAAAAGAGATACAAGACGAGCCAAGGCTATCTTTTATTTGATCTAACTAAACTAAACCAAAAAATTACAAAATTTTCACTTTTAGAGATTAAACAATTTGATCTCTAAAAATTTTATATGTTGTAGTGTAACAGTAAGAAGCATAGTGCATAAATGATTAATTTGAGCATTGATTATATATATTTTATAATAATATAGCCATAGTAATAATTCATAGGTGGCAAACCAAAAAATTACATGATTAATTTGAGCATTGATCGTATATATTTTATAATAATATAGCCATAGTGTAGTAAAAATTCATAGGTGGCAAACCAAAAAATTACTTCAAGAGCATACTTTTATTATACACCTGTACCTTTTTTTTTAAGAACCTTCCATTTTTTGACAAAATTTCTAAGAAATCCCACATAATACCAAAATTATCTTTCCTCTAAAACATTACACATCCACCTAGTTGCACAGCTCATAACTTTTGGGAAGTGGGTTATAATTCACTTTTCAGATTATAACCCATTTCCTCTCTTACAAAAAAACTGTTTATAAGCAGCTTTTAACCAAAAATCTGATTATAACCATTTTTTCAAAATAGTCGACACTCACTAAAACATAATCTAACAAATTCTTCCCTCTCGTAATCTTTCATCACCTGAGTTTTGGTGTATAATCGAAATAGCAGTGTGGAAGGAGATGTATTCTGTGAAGAATAGCTATACGCTTTCTTTGTGGTTTTCTGCATATGACGTTTGGAGCACAATTTTCTCTTGCCTCTGAGTCCTGGAGACAGCGTTTGATGAACTACTGTATAAGAAGTTGGTATTGCAATTATATCTACATTGTTGATTTTCAATTGTCAAGTTTTTTTTTTTTTTTTTTTTTTTTGAGTGATACATCTTGTGCTTGGGTTTTCAATTTTATTTTTTTGATCGGAGGTTTTCAATTTGATTTGAAGGTGAGTGTTTAATTTGATTTACTAGTGTTGGATGTTCAATTATTTTGTAAGGGTGGGTGTTTCATTTTAATTTGTGTCCTTAAAGTAATTTTAATTGAGATTATAATTATCATTAAAAAAAAATAATAGGCACGGTTCTTAAAATTATGGCTTCCAAAACTCAACTACAAAGCCCTGGATATACATAACTAACAGGTAGCACAGGCGTTGCGCGTGCAATTCAGATAACTAATAATGAAAATAAATAATAAAGAATTTGATATCATAATACGTATGTTGTTTAAGTGATAAAAATGTTTTTAATAAAATCTAATGTCTTGGATTCAAAACTTGCTTATGTTGTGTACAATATTTTTTTTATTTTAAAATATATAACGTTGCTATGTGGTATGAGGAGAAGAAGGTTTACTAAACTAATTTAGACATTCACTTAATAATAGTATAGATAGATAGATAGATAATAATAGTATAGATATAGTAAAAAAAAAAAAAGAAAAAAAAAAAAAGAAAGAAACAAATTTAAATGAATCCCCAAAAATTCCCAAATTTTACATAAAAAAAGGAATGAAAAAATATAATGAAACAGACAACAAGAACAAAAGAAGGCTGGATGGAAGAATAGAAGACTGAATGTAAAAAATATTCTCAACTTAACCTCTAGCTCCGTACATGGCTTCATTCAATCCTCTGATGCAACAAAAATTAAATCTTCTGAATTGTTGTTAATACTTGAGAGGGAAAGTTTTCGATACCTGGTTAGGGTTCAAAGCGTCCAATCGAAGGGTCCCCTGTACATAATTTATGGTTTTAGGGGCAGAATGGTCCAATCAAACGGTCCCATGTACATAATTTATTATAAAAAACAGCTTTTGTGCCAGAATGTTTGATGTAATTAGGGATGGCCACGGGACGGGTTTGGGGTGGGTTTGCCATTCTCTGTCCTCCGCTATTAGTGGAATTTTTCAACCCAATCCCTGTCCCTGCGAATACCAGATACCCGCGGATATCCGATCACATTTCAAATAGCCAAAAAAATTAAGAACCATTTAAATCCTTAACACACTAAATAATTTTTCTTATTTCCATATATATAAACAGTGAAACTTTTAAGATTATTATTTATTTGTATTTAAATAGAACTACAAATTTTTAGTAATCCTTTCCTATATCTAACTGTATTATATATACATATATTATTTATTTATATATATTATTAATTATATTGGATCGGTGTTGGATCGGGGAAGGCGATACCTGTCCTGCCCCACCTCCGTTGCGGGTGACCAAAATATAATTCACTCCCACACCACATAAGTGTCGGGATGAGTAAAATGCGCCCCATTTGGACGGGTATGGATGGACCCCCGCAGATCTGATTAAAATGGCTATCCCTAGATACAGTTTCTATTTATAGTTTATTAGGCAGAAATAACTTAAATAAGCTTTAAAAAACAAATTTTCTAAAAACTAAGGGATGAGTGATTTTAGTTTTTATTTTCTGATTATCAATTTTTAGCTTAAAATAATATCCACCAAACACCAACAAGTTTTATAAAACGTTCTTGGTGAAAGGAAAAAAAAAAATGGATGAATGAAAGATGCCACTAAATTGAATTGGGTCCATGAATCTAAAATATAGTAAGAATTCTTGGCCTCTCAATTCGAAAATCCAGGATTTTAAATTGATATCAATTAAAAAAACAAAAGAGAAAAATAACTCATAATTTTCTAGTCCATTCAAAGTAGTATTAAATAATTTATTTATTTGTAATTAACTACCATTTATTCGTAAAATCCGAAATTTTGAAGATTTTCTTTGTGCACATAAAGATATTTAGAAAATTAATAATATGTACTTGAGATAATTTTTCAGGATTGAGTTCACATTTTGAATAAATTTATATCATACATTAAATTTTTTAGATTTATTTATTTTTTGTTTTTATAAATATAGTGTTAAATGATTTAATTGGAGACAAATAGAGGTATTAAATTTACTTTTTTTTACCCTTCATTTAACATTAATTAAAATTTAGAGTAGGGTTATTAGCACCTCATGAATTATGTTGGACCCCCAATTTCTTTGGGCTCTCACTTATAAATTTTGAAATCGTTAAAATTTTTTTCCTCATCCCAAATAATATCAAAATTATCCTTAAACATTCTACCAATTGAATGCACACCCCCAAAAAACCTTCCTTCCAAAAAATCCTAACAAAATCCACTAAGAAGAAGAAGGGTCTCATTCTTCTCAAAACCCACGAAGAAGAAAAAGAAGAAGAAGAATACTATCTCTGCCAGTTTAACCATTGTCACAGTTGGTATGCGCTTTCTCTCTCTCTCTCTCTCTCTCTCATTGCTTCTTCAAAACTGAAACTATTGAACTTGAAAAATAAAATTTTTATGAGTGTTAAGAATTTTAACCGTTGAAAGTGTTAACAAGTTTCCATGTTCGGACCTGCATTCCCGACCAAATAATCTATGTTTGGAAATGTGATAACAAACAAATAAGTAATGTTCAGGCATGTATTCTCAAACTTGAAAAAATGAAAATTTCTATAAACGTCAATAATTTTGACCGTTCAATGTGTTAAGAAATTTCCATGTTCGGACCCGTATTCCCAAACATTACTTATTTGTTCAGGAATATCTTCCCAAACAAATAAGTAATGTTCAAGTTTGTATTTCCGAACTTGAAAAAATGAAAATTTCTGCAAGCATTAACAATTTTAACTGTTCAATATGTTAAGAAATTTTCATGTTTTGATTGTTCAATGTAGGTAATCAAATGGTTGTCACCGTTACTGCCGAAATATTGCCGCCAATGAGTTTTCAAGGTTTTGAGGGTGAATAGGATTTGAAAGTAGGTGCTCTCATAAACCCTAATTCATGATGTAATGGATGTGTAAATTTAATTGTAAAATAGAGTGTCCCAAAATTAATGATGTCTTTTGTAATAATTTTGTCTGAGATTATTATTGTAATAAAAAAAAAGTTAAAAATTGAGGAGTCTAAAATAATTTATAAAGTGCTAATAGCAACACTCAAATTATATTAATGTAAAATGACAAAATTCTCCTCATCTCCAGTTCTCTTCTCCCTCAAATTATTATTATTATTTTTTTTTATTTACAACAAACTACAAAGGAGACCCAAAATCTGCACCGAATGCCACCACCGACTTCTCTTTCTACCACCACAAACTAATCACCATTCCTTCCCTTCCACCACTGCGAGTCCATCACCATTTTCCACTTCTACCACCAAAAGCCACCACTATTTTCCCTTTCACCACCAACTTCTCCTACCACCACACTGCATGCCACATGCCCTCTCTCATACTCGCTCTCGAAAACTATTTTTAAATACTCTAAAATCAAAGATATCTAATGTAGTACAAAAACACCATGTAGATGGGATACCAAAATACAAAGCAAAGCAAGTTCAAAGCACGGTAAGCCCACCATGAACCAATCTCACTAACGCTCTGCTTGTTTAGGCGGAAAATATTTTATATGTTTTTTGGTATTTGCTACAAAGGAAAATGAAAATCAACGAAAAACATTTTTCATGGTCAACAAAAACAAGTCTATGTAGACAGAAAATGTTTTCCATCTTTGAAAGGAGGAAAACATTTTCTGTACTAGATTCTTACCAATATCACCACATTACCACCGCCACTCTCACCTCCACCATCACCGTCACTATCACCGTCACCGCCGCCCCACCACCTCCACCTCCATCTTCATTTCACCACCATCACCACCAAATATAGAAAAATATTTTCTGCCCAAACAAAGTGTAACTTCACTTTTGCTTTTCTGGAATTTCATTTACTAAAAATAAACAAGAAGACGGTTTTTATGAGAGGGTAGTCTTCCACTCTCTTGACATTACGATTATACATAGAAAAGCCCAAGTAAAACAAAATCAATGAAGTTAGATAAATACAGGGAAGGGAGGACAACAATTTCTCCCGAGTCCTTTATCTTCTTCAGAGTAGCAAATCCTTCTAGTTGAAGACTTTTCGACAAATAATTTTGCTGACTCTGGTAGATAATATCAACCATGGTATAATCCCGACCTGCATTGGCATTATAACACCTTATCAGAACCATAATGCAGAAAAATCATCAAGTTGATATCTTATGATTTGTGCCATGTAGAAACTATCAAGCTAATAATGTCTTTAGAATTACTTGATTTGCGCATTATTTTATTTGCTTCAGATGACTGGAAAGAAAAAAATAATCTTCAGGACTGGACATGTGCACTTCTGTTCTGTGTCATTTTACACTGGTGGCATATGCAAAAAGTTGGCTAAGAATCATAAAATGTCTCAACCACGCTACTTATCAAATACATGAAACATTTACAAGTACAGCTGATAGAAATCTAAACATCTCAACTAAAGTTTTTTTAATAGAAGGGGGACAAAAAAAAACTATTAAAGGAGTACAATAGGACTAAAATGCACAACATTTACATGTAAGAAAATGAGTTGGATGAGTGATGTTACACGAAAAAGAAATAATAAGAAATGAATGCACCAAAGAGAAGTTAAAAAGTGGTTACCAAACAAAGATAAAATATGAAAAAAAAAAATGATATTTTATGCCCATGCACATTGGGGACCAACTGACACACCGATAAGGTGTGATTTGACCCACGTTGAGTGTGTAAAAAGAAATAGAGGAAAGCCAAAGAGGACATACGTCCAGAGATAAGTAAGAAAGAAATGACATAATGGCTTTAGACTTGACTAAGTACATGATAACAGAGGAAATGAATCCATATAGCTCAACCCAAGCAATTGAAACAAAGATTTGTTGAATTGAGTTGAAGTGTGTTGGTTTGTGTGTGAGTGCACGTTTGTTTTTTTTGACAAAATGGCTTAATAAAACATTTATCTAGTGATAAAACAAAAAATGAGAAGAGTCAGAAAACTGTAACTAGTTCATTACCATGACATTATCATTCAAAGGAATCCCTGCTCTCCAAGATAACACCTTCCCTGCAAAAGGACAATTGTACTGAATCAAGACACTACAGTAACCTTTCAAATATTTATATTTCTTCAAACACTCGATCTCATGCCTGTTGATGGGCTTAGCTTAAAGCGTGTCATCCATGATAAATTTGTTAATCAGAGTAAGAAATATGAACTTCAGAGTTGATAGAGAAGTTGTACACACGAAAGGTAATCAGGAAACAAAATATGAATTTAAATATTAGTGACAGGAATGCATTACCAAAGGGCTCCACGAGTTGCTTAGATATAGCAGCCACGGGGATCCGCCAAAACCAGCAAATCAGCGAAAAATATGTAAAAATCTGTTTGGTAACCATGCAAGTAAACACTTCAGAACTTTGTTGAGTGAAACATACAAATATTTTACGCATCAAGTAGTTCCCAAGATCACCTTTAATATTATGAGACCCTTCAAATAGGCATCATATGACAATTTCATCTCCTTCTTGTGCAATTCTTGAACTGCAAGTTACTTAACGGTGTGTGTTAGCTTCCATCCATGTGAGGCAAAAACAAATCCAAATTGCGAAAGCAATAACAAAACAGCAGTAAATACAAAATACAACAGGAAGAAAACACAGAAAGATAGAAGGCATAGGCAGAAAGGCTAATAACTTCGACGTAGCATGCAAAGCCTAACCATTTTGAAGCATAAACATGTACATCTCATATGGTACCTATCTTTTAAGCTGATATAAGATAAGTCAGCTTAAAATCTAGATGCATTTGAAGGATGGCCACCTTTTAAAAGGCAGCAACTTATGACCCAATTAAAGCTTGGCATATGAGAAAATAAAAACTAAGAATCAGCCAATACGGGTACCTATCAGAAGGAAGGAGTAAAATTTCAATGCAACATATTAATGAACTGAGACGCACTCAAAAAACTGCTAAACCCATTGATTTTGTGGTGCCCCAAATCCATCTTGAGGCTTGGAGCCAAGATGGATGAGGTGAGATGAAGGTACAAAATCCATATATTTTGATTTTTGTCCCAGATCACGTGGTGAAATGTGTGAGAAGTGTCTTAAAGTGTGAGCTTTGGACCTTCATTGAGCAGACAATATTGAACAATACAGGGTCAGGGCGTTCCTTACAAATTATATCAGTCCATCAACACTAATACCACCTAATAGACCATGTAAGCCAGACCTAAACAATTTACACACTCAAAACACTCAATGAGACCCTGTCAACCCATTATGAAAAGGACAGTGTACACTGTATGCATTGGCGGAGGTTGCCTCACATAACCACCACCACCAAACAAAATAGTGAAGAACCCCAAAGGGCTAAATGTTTTCCCAAACTAAAAGGGACTTCCAAGTTGTGCACCCCCCCCCCCCCCCCCCCCCCCCCCAACCCACAAAAAAAAAAAATTTAATGTTATTAGTTAGATATGGAAAACAAATTTGCAATTTTCAATAGCATGTCATTTTGTTTCTAATCTCCACACTACTAAAAAATAAAGAGTGAACCCCAAGTAGAATGTGATGTGTTCACAAGGAATGACATAGCCCTCACAAATTTAACTAGTATTATTAGTTCATCTCACCAAGAATTGAATATAGTAGCATTTAACTAGCTCTGATCTTCACATTGGGTGTGTAATGCGAGAGCAGATAAGGTCCACCACCCCGAAGGTTAGACTAGTCCTCTTGGGGTGTGCAGTGGGTTTGACCATTGGTGAAACCCTTGTTGGGTATTCTTCACTTTTGTGAAATAATATGCCTTTCTTTCTTTTATTAGTAAATATGCCTTCCCTTCATTTTCAAGGAAAACTAGAAATAATAGCACACTTTCTCTAAACTCTTGTCTAGACAACAGCTAGCCTGCTTCAATAGTCATACCTTGACAGTTGATTAATATATATACATATACATTCTAATAAAAATAAGGAAAAAATTGAGAAGCAGGAGACTTGCATAATTATGCAAAGTTCTTTTAGGGGGAACTAAATAAGGGCATTTGACTATTTGATTATTTTTTATTTTTATCTTTTTTCTTCAAAAAGAATGTTCTTTTACCTTTTTCAAACCTTTAGACTAATGCAATAAATTAAATTTAGGTATAACATAGGGAGAACCCTTTTTTTTTTTTTTTCCCTTATTTTTTTTTTTTTTTGGGGGGGGGGGGGGGGGTGGATTTCTTGCATAGTACTTGTATCTTTACCCTAAACCCTAAATCTATCTTGAAGAAATTCAAATCTTCAAATAAATACTTAGTTCAAAATTAGGAGTCCTTTCTTTGTTTTATTTTTAATTCTAGTTTCTATTTTGACTAATGCTAAATATCATTACTTTATATCAAAAAATTCATACCAATATTTGTTTGGAATAGCTGGTTCTGTCACATTTTTTAATCACTTTGTTTTGGTCCCCCATTGAAATCATCTTATGTGGAGCACAATTTGGACAGGCTTAACAGGAGAACTCACTAAGCCTTCAATGGAAGAAGAGGAAGATCCAAAACAAAAAGAAAGAAGAAATGTCTACATTTATGAGAAGATGCATAGAATACCAAGTCATAACGATTTAGCAATAATAGGGAGAATAATAGAAAAGAGCCCAACTAGTCAGGATAAGGTCTTGTCAAGCAAGTTGAAAATTTCCCCTTGGATTATTTTTGTTTTCACAATGATGCCCGCCATTTAAAACGAAATAATCTAAACATTTTTTAGGTTTAATATACACCTACTTTACCCAACAACTGAATCCTTGTACAGTCCATATGACTTCGACAAATTCATGTTTCAAAACCTAATTCTACAAATCCTAAAAACTAAATCCTACATCAATCTACAATTCCATTCCATTATCATTCATTGCCAATCCTCAAATGCCCTCAAATCAAGATTCTAAGACTATAAAATTGAAGAAGATCGTTTAGATTGTCTAATGAGTCTTATCTTCCCAAACAACTTTCTACGTGCTACATAAATTACACACAAAATAAAAAGAAAAGAAAAGAAAAAGAAAGGTTTCCTATAGAGCCTCGTAAAACACTTACTAAAAAAATTACATACTTTTTGCAAGGTCCTTCTCCTTAGCTAGTGCCATCCTCTTAAGTTTAGCTGCTTGTGCAAATGTTGAAGGCCTGTTATCAGAAAAGTACATGAAACTCTTTTAGATCACATGTCCCATTGTTGGCACATAAATTTCAACCAAATTTATGTTAAAATTTCAATTAGTCAATTAGTCATTGTAGGTAATCACTTCATAAAAAGATTAATATGATTCGTTGAAGTGCATAAATAAAACAACGCCGTATCTCAAGATGTTATTCAAAATACTTAAATGAAACGTGAAGCCTACGAAAGATGACACTTGTAGAGCCTACAGAAATGATACCACACAGGATGAAACCCAAAAGATCAATCCGGTTAATCAGATATACGATTAATCAAGTAGTACTATCATTCAAAATTCAAATGGCGCTATCATTCAATTTGAAATTCAAATTGAGGATGAGGCACTCTTATCACCTAAATGGCCCACTATAAATATGAGGACCATCACACGAGAGGAGATCGAAAAATCAGAAGTGAGAATATCACAGAGAGAGAGAGAGAGAGCTAAGAAGTCGTTACAAGAAAGAAGAAGTCGAGAGCTTACACTACATTTCAACCATCTGAAACGAAGGCGAGCGTAAGGTAAAGGGTTCCAAACCTAACTATTGTATTTTGTATCTAAGGATTCTAAATCCCTACAATTTCAATAAAACATTTCTTTTTCTTAATTTGTCTTTTATTCATTTTTTTTTTTTTTGTTCTTCATTAATCGGAGGTCTCATTTAAATAAAATGTGTAATTACGATCAGAAATACATATCGGAAATAGGAATCTACTATTCAAATAATCAACACTATTTAGTTCAAAAAAAGTAAACAATGGACATTTGTAACATGAGTTTTGAAATGTGTTGAAATACTCATGTTTCAAAATTTGTGTCTACAAATTCTGGCACGCCCAGTGGGACCTATTTCTCCTCCCATCTTTTGAAGAACAAAAAATATATATATCTGAAACTTAATGACGTATTCTTTTGTTATAGGAATGTTGAAGCAACTGTCAAAAGGTTAACTTACACTTCGGTGGTTCTGAAATCATGAAGGGTGGAGATAGGACCCATCACCTGAGGGGCTCCAGAGTGAATGCTCTTGGTTGTCCCAAAGGTAGAACTAGCGAAATCCTGGAAAGATGCACTTTCCCCTGTCGCCCAAGGGGCTCCGGAGTGAAGGCTCTTGGCCGTCCCAAAGGTAACTGGTGTCACAAAGAAGGTCACACTTCTTCAGGAAGCTGAAAGTTTGAAAAAGATTGCTAAAGATTATGTGAAAGCGTCAAAGCAGTACGCAATTGTGAGGGCCACAACCCTAACGAAGAGCTTTCTAATCCAGGCAAGGGAGGCTAATTAAATTGCAACTATGGCCTTTGTTGCAGCTTCAGCGAGCGTAACAAAAAATGTTGTGGCCTAACTACTCATAAGGGTAGAAGACTTAGTTAAAATGACAAAGTTTGCCTAGAAAAGGGCCTCCGTTGAAAACATGGCCATCATTAGGGCCATTGGGAGGAGAGTAATGACCTAAACTCCTGTGGATGGAAAAAATGCCCTTCTTGTTGAAAAAACTTGTTGCGGCCTACGAATCGACAATTTATTTCAAAGCACAAAGTCGGTCAAACCAAATCCCAGTCACCTCTGAGGAGCCAAAGGAACACCTGTTGGCCCGACAAGGTTCGAATAACGAACACCCATTGGCCCGATGAGATTCGAATCAACATCAATTGGTCCGCCATAAAAAACCCTCCATGCTCCCAAAAATGCAGGGACTGTTTTGAAAATCCATGAGGAATTTGCAAAAACACAAACAGTTCCTCTATGCCCCAAGGGGCTCGACCTGATAGGTCATCAGATGGCCCAGTTTCAAAGAGACAAAGGCGAAGAATGAATAATGCCTCAAGGAAACTAGAACGAAGAACAGTGTTGACAAATGACATAGGAGCTGTTCAAGAGGCTCTTGAGAGAGATGAACGCTAAAAACAAATTGAAAGTCCTATCTTCACACTAGGAAGAATTGTGGGATCGGACTCAATTGGAAAGTCAAGCCTCTCAAAAGTGAAGAGTAAACGACCCTTAGAAAATGTTTCCGCCTTGATCCAACTATCTATGGAGGGAATAAGAAAAGGGCCTGTAACAAGGTCTATGACCGGTGAGGCTCAAAACAAAGCATTGCAGTCAAATGCTTCAAATGTAAGTAAGATTGTGGGGATTGATAATCCTTTATATGAACAAGATGATTTTGTCTCATCTAACTCATCTGTTTCAATGAATATTGAAAACAATGATTTGAGAGATATCAACAAAGTTGTTGTAATCACGATGACTAATGTTGAAAAGGAGGGCGAAAATTTGTAGGTCCAATAGGACTAACAGGGTCTTAAGGAAAAAGTGGTGACCCTACAAGAACAAATTGAAAGAAGAGAACGGGAAATAGCTACTGTGTTGGAGCAAATGTAACAATTGCAGGCCCAAATGACAGGAACAGGAAGTGCACCTAAACAAACGGAACAACCTATAGTGGTGACATCTGTAGGCGTGCAAAGCACGCTAGCTCCAGGGGGCAATGGCCCTTGTTACTCTGACCTAAATAGTGGTGGTATGAATCCAATGCTCATGGCCATGATTGATAATTTGGTAAGGAGACAAGTAAAGAAAATCAAGGAAAAAGATGATGAGAACTTTTGAGTAATTACAAAGCCTTACCCAGCATGGGTAGATGCTGTTCCATTTCCTTCTGGTTTTTCTTAACCAGATTTCAAAATGTTTGATGGAACAGGAGATCTAAGACAACATGTGGCTCACTTTCTTTCAAGATGTGGGCCAATAGCCTAGAATGAGGCCCTTTGCCTACAGCTATTTGTCCAATCACTTGAAAGTTTTGCATTTACATGTTATCCTAACCTTCTTGAGGGATCAATCCAAATTGGGATTCCATGTTGGAGTTCCTTAAATAGTTCTGCAACACGCAAAGGAGAGTTGGAGTACCAGAACTAATTGAAACAAAGCAACGTGACAATGAGCTTGTTACAGACTTCATTGCAAGGTGGCGAGCTTTGAAATTTGCCTGCCCACAGAAGTTCATGCAATTAGAGTTAATTCAGATGTGCCTTAACAACTTCTGACATGAGCTCTCTACAGCTCTTATGCCTCAAACTTTTGAAGGCTTCAACGATCTATGCACCAAAGCTCATGATATGGAACCGCATCTGACTAAACGAAGGAGGTCTAGGGCAGTTGAAAGGGTTAAGTCCTTAACCACAGCTATAGTTGAAACTAGAAAGAAAGCCCCTGTTGTAGTTAGGGCTAACAAGCCCAAGGAATTTAAAAAGGTGACTATGAAAGAGAGGTTGGAGAAGAAATATTCTTTCACGGATGATCTGGTCGAGGACTTATCTTGGAGCAAATGTTGATTGCTCTCCCTGAAGTGAAAAGACCACATGAGGTAGGAAAAACGAACGATCCAAAGTATTGCTTCTACCATTGTTTGATTAGCCATCCGATAAAGGAGTGCTTTGTTCTGAAAGATAAAATTCAGGAACTTTTGGACTATTGAGCTCCCTTCTCAAGAGAAAGCATCTGCTAATCCAATCACTATCGACAATGATAATTATAATGAAGGTGAATAGGTTGTTTATCAATCGAAAAGCATGAAGAAAAAGCGAAATGCTATAGTGAAAGCTAGAAATGTGGTTGCTTCTACAACACAAGGACCAAAAGTTTCCAACAAGCAAAAACCAAAAGTTTCCAAGAAACAGAAAAAGGCTAAAGTAAGTAAGAGAAAAGGAAAGAAGAACCCAAAGAAGGAAAAAGGGGAGAAATTGGTCCCTAATGAACAATTAGAGCTATGTCCCCTTGTCCCAGTTACATTGAAGGAATTCCTGCCTTCAAAATTTCAATTTTTGGAGTTGCAGACATACTTTGATAAAAGGAGGGAGGAAAAGTTTACTTTGGCCCCTTGCCTAACCATCATTGTTTTGAGTGATGACAAGGAAGATGAGGATGAAGTTTGTTCAAAAGTTAGGGAAGGAGATTGTATCACATCTCCTATCAAGGTTGTTAAGATCGCGATCCGGATCGTAGGATCGTACGATCCTACGACTCATTATACACTATTCGATTCGGATCGTACATTGGATCGACCCCAGAGCAGGATCGTGGTGGGATCGTGGTGGGATCGACGGGATCGGTAGGATCGCATCTGGATCGCGACTCCATGCGATCCAGATTTGAAGCATTTTCTGGGCAACTTAAAGGCCAAATCGGGACCTAAAATGAGAGAAGCAACGCAGATTAGGGCAAACGAAGAAAGAAGACTGACCTGGGGAAAGAGATTCAATCATTCAACATCAAATGAAGCCTGACCTGGGCAAACGACTCCAGGTACGCTGCTTTCTCTTCTTCTTCTTCTTCTTCTTCTTCTTCTTCTTCTTCTCCCTCTCTCTTCTTGGCTGCGACTCCACCCCAGGTGTCTGCTGCTCTGTTTTTTTTTCTTCGAATTCGAAGACTCTTCTTCTTTCTTCGCTGCTCAGCAGCTCTTCTTTCTTTCTTCATTGATCTGATCTCTCATTTCTTCCATGAATCACCTCTTTCCTTCGGTGATTTTTTTTTTTTTTTGGGCTCTTATTTATTTATTTTATTTTTGGTTCTGATTTATTTATTTATTTATTTTTGGTTCTGAGTGAATCTTTAATAGGATATTTAATTATTTATTTTATTTTTGGTTCTGATTTATTTATTTTATTTTTGGTTCTGATTTATTTATTTATTTATTTTTGGTTCTGAGTGAATCTTTAATAGGATATTTAATTATTTAATTTATTTTTGGTTCTGATTTATTTATTTTATTTTTGGTTCTGATTTATTTATTTATTTATTTTTGGTTCTGAGTAAATCTTTAATAGGATATTTAATTATTTAAGAGTAACCACTGAGTGAAACAGCTCATATAATTGAATCAGTGCTCCCAGAGCAATTGTTGAATCAGATTCAAGTAACCAAAATAAAGATTCAGAGCAATTGTTGCATTTAAGAGATGTTTACTCGTTATTTTGATTCAACAACTCTTAAAGATGCTCTGATTCAACAACTCTTAAGGATGCTAGACCAATATCCTATTAAAGATTCACTCAGTGCTCCCAGAGCAATTGTTTGGTTACTTAATTATTTGCAAGACAACCTTATTTTTGTTCTGTAATGTAACATGTGGATATGATCTGAGCACCTTACTGTTGTAAAACTCTTTAGATGACCAAGTCATTATCTTATTTATTTATTTATTTCTTCATTGAATCACCTTTTATTTATTTTTTTCCTTCACTGAATCACATTAATTTCCTTCACTGAATCACATTCTCTTTTTTCTTTTCTTTTTTTCTTCTTCAATTTTCCTTCTTCAATTTTCCTTCTTCTTCTTTGTTGCCTGCAATGCTATAAATGATAATGCTACTGCTGTTTTTTCACATTGAAGTGGATGCTGCAAGCAAAAAGGTAAAGTGTTAGTATTTGGTTTTATTATGTTTTTGACTTCTTTTTTGTAAAAAAATGTTTAAATGCTACATTGAATTGCTATATTTCTTTTTTTGGGGTTTATTCTGTATATATTTTGATAGTATTATTTAGTCATATAAAAATTATTACATTTTTTTATCATTTTAGTAGGATCTTACGATCCTCGATCCGATCCTACGATCCGATCCGACAGACCCCTAAAACGATCCTGTGTAGGATCCCGATCTTAACAACCTTGTCTCCTATTTGTATACCGGACTCTCTAGAGTATACACTAGCTTCTCCAGAATACACACCAGCCTCACCAGAGTGCATACCAGCCTCACCAGAGTATACACCAGCTTCTCTGAAATACATACCAACTTCTTCAGAGTACACCCCAGCTTCTCCAATATACACTTCAGAAGCCTTTTCTCCAGAATATTCTCCAGTACCACCAATGTACTATCAAAACACTCCAAAATATGTAAGGGAAATAGAACAAGGAGACACTGGCTGTAGTCTAACTCTAAGCTTGTGAAAATGGCAAGAAAACGATTGCACTTCGGAGATGATGAGGCGGTGAAGTATGGAAGCATTCAAATAAGCAAGCAAAGTCATCTCAAATTGAAGATCTTAATGAAGATTGGGAACTTGACTTTTCCCGTGATAGTTCACCATACACATTTCCAGCCACGACATATGATGGAGTGTATCAAGTGACCACTTTGACTTTCCCTGTAATGTCATCACTGTGGATATAAATTTTGAAGAGCGAGAAGTACATATTATTCGCAATCCAGGTGATGATGAGAAAGCAAGAATTGAGGCTAGTAGGGAAGCAGAACATCAAGAGAAAGTAACAATTTCTTTGAAAGATGAGGGTTTTGGAGCCCATCAAAATTGAATCATTGAAAGAAATCAAATTTCTAGACACCCTTTCCCTAATTGGGTCGAATGGGTCCAGTTTCCACGAGGATATACAATACCTCATTTTTCCTTATATAATGGGATGGGTTGTTCAAGGTGCCATTTGGTTCGTTTCCTTGCACAATGTGGAAACATAGTAAAAAGCCAGGCATTACTTCTACAGCAATTTGTCCTTTCTTTGGATGGGTGGGCAGCAGATTGGTACTTCAACCTGCCACCTAATTCAATCCCTGATTGGGACACCATGGCTGATCTATTCTATAGGACATTTTATAAAGCATGGCCAATAGAAATCAAAATGTCAAAACCATTGGAGGATGAGGGTCCATCTGCTTAAACATGTGATCTCATAGAAGGCACAATTGAGGAGAAGATTGAAACTGCCCTCTATCTTCAAGAGATGGGCACTTCTCATCCAAGGGAATTGTTCCCTTTGTGGGTAGAGCAAACACCATTTCTTGAGGGATACGAACTGCCAAATTTGATCCTATATGAGAGGTATGGAGATCCTCAAAAACATATTAGGCGTTTTTTGAGACTATGTGGGGAAACAACTCAAAATCAAGCACTTTCCCTATGACAGTTCCCTCTTTCTTTGGATGGGATCGCCTTTGACTGGTATTGCTCCCTTGAAGGGGTTGTTGTGCCTAGTTGGGAAGCCATGAAGAACGGTTTTCTAGAATCCCAATGCTTTTATAGGCATGACTCTTGGTATCTAAGAAATGGGAGAAGAATGCAGCTCCAGGAAGATGGAGAAGTGACTGATGATGATGATCACCCTACAACTGGACCAGTTAACACGGTCCAAATAAGTGATGGAACAAAAGAAGTTGAGGTCAATGAAAAATCTGTTGTTGAAGTATGCTAGACTTACTTAACCTATTGGAGAAGATCACGAAATCCTCAGGACCCTCAGGCGTCAGAAGTTCCGCAAGTTTTGCTGGAGGAAAAGCAAGTGAAAAATGATGTACTAGCTCATCTCAAGAAAATTCTAGCATTGTTGAGCGTGTATGATGCACTGAAGATGTCTCCAGAGCTTCAAAAGTCTTTAATATATGCCTTGTCCAAGTCAGAGGACTTCCACAAGGAAATCGAGGGTAGAAATCAAGAGAAGACAAATACATGCACGACTATGGTACCATTTGGTGACAATGGCATGTGTGCTGAAATAGCGGACCATAATCGTCCTTTGTTTATCACTGGGCTTAACCATAATGTGAAAATTTCTCGAGTTATGGTTGAAGGAGGGTTTGCTGTAAACCTTTTGCCTTGAAGGGCTATTAGGGGTTTGACTTTCACAACTTCGCCCAAGTCGTCTGATCATTCAAGGATTCAATCAGAATGAACAACGCCCTACGTGGAAGATTGAATTGCGAACCAAGTTTGGGGACATTGAAGAAAGCATTGAGTTTTTGGTCATTGATGTAGACACCTCCTACGATGCTTTGCTTGGGAGACTGTGGATGCATAATCATCAAGCCATACCATCAACTTTTCACCAATGTATCAAGTACCCGTTGCCTTCACCCAGAAAAGAGGGGACAATTGTGGTTGACAATGATCCATTTGGAGAAGTAGAGGCCTATTATGTTGATGCCCGCTTCTATATAAGGACTACACTAATAAAGGGAAAAGATGTGAAAAGGTCTAAAAATACTCCAAATGTTAAAGAATCTGAAGATGCTCTAGAGCTTGCTTCGGTTTCAACAAGGAGAACTTTTTGATATGTGCCAAAGTCCGAAAAAAGACTAGGGGCAAAGGCTCTAGCCCCAATAAACCCAATTTTGGATATGAAGAGTGAGTTCACATTGCCATTAAAGAGGACAAAATGCACATATGTGGAGAAATACAATAAAATCGTGGTCCCTACTAAAGGAAAATGGTGGAAACCCATCATATTCCACTCACTTGGAGATGTTGAACACAAGGTAAAGTTAAACAAATACCAGAAGAAAAGATCTTGAGTTTTGAGAAGCCTACCTTTAGTGCAAAAATTATGAAGATGTTGTTAAAGGTTGGTTTAGATCCTGAAAAAATACTAGCAGGAACAATAACACCATTTGACACTGCATTGACACCTTCGCAGAGGCAAGCTATCCAACAAGGCGGAACTATCATCACCAGGACAGAAGGGTTAGGCTATCACGAGGATGAAGGAAAATTTCCAATGAACATGACTATTACTCAAGAGGTGTTGGAAGATGTTGACGAAGATGAAGCTCAACCTGCACCAACAGAATTTGAAGCAGGAGGCCAAGCCACAGTCGATGACCTTCGTAAGGTAAATCTTAGTGCTGAAGGAGAAAATAAACCAACCTTCATTAGTACAAATTTAAAGGAAGAAGAGGCTCAACAATATATTTCCTTCTTAAGGGAGTATCACGACATGTTCGCATGGAACTATAGTGAGATGCTTGGTCTTGATCCAGAGATTAAAGTCCATAAGCTAACTATTCACCCTGAGAAACAGCCAGTTAAACAACCTTAACAACAAACTCGACTAGAGCTTACAACCCAAATTGAAGTTGAAGTCGACAAGCTTATCAATGCAAAATTCATTAGGGAAGTCAAATATCCAACTTGGCGAGCAAACATAGTGCCAGTCAAGAAAAAGAATAGCCAAATAAGGGTTTGCATCGATTTCCATCATCTCAATGAGGCTTGTCCTAAAGATGATTTTCCTTTGCCAATCACCGAACTTCTTGTAGATGCAACTACGGGGTATGAAACCTTCATATTATGATGAAGAAAGTATACCTAATTTAAAGGAGTTTGAAGGGATTCTTTTGTGTCTTCTTTAAAGTGTAAGAAGAACAACTTTTGTTGGGAAGAGAAGAAAGAGAATGGCTGGAAAATTGATACTGGAAGGATAAGGATTTGCTGGAAACAAAAAAATAAAAATAAAAATCTTCTGGGAAAGTTGCAGGAGGAAGAAGTATATATTATCTACATGCATGAATAGGTGTCATATAAAGCAAAAAGTCTTGCTCAAGAAAAGGGGTAGTGATCTCCTAAAATACTTCAAAGAGGCAAGAGTTTAGGTAGGATTCGAAACACTCCAAAGAAGCAAGAATTTGTGTAGGATTAGAAATCCTATCAATGCCAATCCATTCTATTTCATTTAAGCAAAATCCTTTAAAAAAAAAAAAAAAAAAAAGGATTATGAGTCTCATAAATAAATATAAAAAAAACCTCCTGCAAAAAAAAAAAAAAAAAAAAAAAAAAGTGAGGGCAAGTTGGTAAAAAGTCCACATAGAATGAAGAAAGAGGCCCACAAAAGGAAAGGCCCAGTTAAATCTTGGACCTTTACCCATGACCCTTAAAAAAAAAAAAAAAAAAATTCAAGTCCACAAAAAGGGTCCATGTAACCAAAAAAAAAAAAGGCCCATGGACTATAAAGAGCAATTAACCCATAAAAAAAAAAATTAAGTCCATGAAAAGAGGGCCCATGCAACAAAAATAAAAGGCCCATGGACTATAAAGAGCAATTAACCCATAAAATAAAATATATATAAAAAAAAGGATTAATTAAATTCTTTGCGGGGTCCATGTATGACAAAAAAAAAAGGGCATACAAAGTCAAAGGGGCCGAAAGTGATGAAAGCCAAGAAATAATCCAATCTATGGTCTAAAGAAGGCCTAAATAAAAGTGCCAAGATGTCGTGATTTGCACAGTTAAAAAATTCACTGGAACAAATCACGAAAGGGCATTTGTTGGCACATAAATTTCAACCAAATTTATGTTAAAATTTCAAATACGGTTAGTCAGTCAATGACACGTATAGAGCCTATGATAGAAATGTTGTAGCTAATCACTTCCTAAAAAAATCAATATGATCCGTTGAAGTGCATAAATCTAAGAAGCACAGACACTTTTAAGAAGGTGTCGTGTCTGTGTCGGGACACCGACACTTCCTTGACACGCGTCCGACACTCTTCAAAACGTGTCTTATTTTTTAATTTTTTTTAAAGACTCAGGCACTCTTTGGACACTTGGAGAACACATATGTCTATCACTTAAGCACACAATTAGACACAAGTGAAACTAATTATAAGTTTGAACAAAATAACTTAAGATATAATAATAAAACAAAAACCATATAAATTTGTAGGAATTAGTGTCATATTGCATTTTTTATTATCTTTAAGTGATATATTCATATATATAACATATAATAAATATATAAAATTATATATTTCATGCGTGTCCCTCACATGTCGTGTCCTGCATTTTTTGAAAATTAGTATACCAGTGTGTCCGTGTTATATCTGTGTTGTGTTGCGTGTCCGTATCCATGCTTCTTTGGCATAAATAAAACAACGTCGTATCTTAAGACGTCATTCAAAATACTCAAATAACACGTGGAGTTTACGAAAGATGACACTTGTAGAGCCTACAGAAAGGACACCACATAGGATGAAACCCAAAAGATTCATCCAGTTAATCAGATATACAATTAATCATATAGCACTATTATTCAAAATTCAAATGGCGCTATCATTCAATTTGAAATTCAAATTGAGGATGAGACACTTTTATTACCTGGATGGCCCTCTATAAATATGAGAACCATCACATAAGAGAGGGGATCTAAAAATTAGAAGTGAGAATATCAGAGAGAAAGAGAAAGAAATTCAGAGCTAAAGAAGTCGCTACAAGAAAGAAGAAGTCGAGAGCTTACACTAGACTGCAAGCATCTGATACGATGGCAAGCGTTAGGTAAAGGGTTCAAAACTCAACTATTGTATTTTGTATCTAAGGATTCTAAATCCCTACAATTTCAATAAAACATTTCTTTTTCTTAGGCCTCGTTTGGGAACAGGCTAATTTAGTAACTTTTTGGCTATTTGGCTAAAATATGAGCTAAAAAAAACTAGCATGTTTGGGATGACTTTTTGGCTTTTTATGAAAAGATGTGCAAAAAGTAGAGAGAAAAGAGAATCTTTGACTTTTTGGTATGGCTTATTGGCTTTTTGATTTTTTTAGTGACTTTTGGCTTTTTAGCTAAAAAAGTCACTTGCCAAACGAGGCCTTAATTTGTCTTTTGTTCATTTTTTTTGTTCTTCATTAATCAGAGGTCTCATTTAAATAAAATATGTAATTAACGATCAAAAATACAGATCGGAAATAGGAATCTACTATTCAAATAATCAACACTATTTAGTACAAAAAAACTAAACAGTGGACATTTGTAACATGAGTTTTGAAATGTGTTGAAATACTTCACGTTTCAAAATTTGTGTCTACATCCATACAAGGTGCATTTCATTCATCATAAATTGCCACCAAAAAATACCCCTCTCTTGCTTGTGTCCTTGAGCAATAAAAGTTTGAACACAATAAATTCAAAATGACGACAATTTATCATTTCAGTCTATAAAGAGTTAAATTTTGAAAGCAAAGCAAATGTTTCAATCTAAATTTCCTTTACATGGAAGAAAATTAACTATCCAATCATGAACTTATTTGTTTATCCAACATTCTTCAAAGCTTTAAGTAACAAGCAGTTGCTTTAACATTCATGCCAAAGGTTTTACGAGAACAGGGGAACAATCAAAAAATGATGAGGGATAAAGTGGCTGGGAAACCACCTAATGATTGTGAGATGAAAACATGTTCAATATTCGATGTGCTACCCCTTGGTATAAGACAGCTTACAACTCCAAAATCTAATGAGACCAAATGCAAAACTTCCATGTGATGCATTTTAATTAGGAACAAAAGAAGTTCAATCAGGACATCAGAATCACTCACTGTGACATGGAGCTCGCCTCCTTATACAATTTCTTAATTTCTGAGTGCAATTGGGCCTCCACACCAGACTTTGATCCTTTCTGAGAAAAAACAAATAACCAAAACACAAACCATTTTAAAATAGCTTCCATTAAAGATTGTTAAATAACCAGTAAAGATTTTTAAATAGCTTCCATTAAATAACCAGTAAAGATTTTTAAATAAGAATAATGAAAATAAAAAAAGTATTTGAAGATGGGTCCTGCTAACCACTGTCCGGAAGGCATGTTTTAAGGATCAAATAATGCTAAAAGTTTAGAATTCCAATACACAATTCACCTATTCCCATACATTTTTATATGTTTCTACTTTCTATACACTTTTCACATATTTCAATACACTTTTTCCACATATACCAATCTTAATGGACGCCCATTGGTGGTGTTAGCATTTCCCTTTGAATAAATAACCTGATAAGTGATAATATAAAATCATTGCACTTTTGTGAATAGATGTTGTTGGATTCTCATAATTGCATTGTAAATGAGAATTGAGATTATGTCAAATATATATATATATAGAGAGAGAGAGAGAGGGGGATGTAAAAGGCCCAACAATTTGTTATTAGTAAAATTCTTAGCAATCCCTTACGATGAATTTCATTTGTTATTTTCACCTCATGGCATGGACACATGTAAAACCCACCATATCCAAAAAATAATGGTCCGCAAGCATAATTCAAACACCCAAGCCTATTTTTATCCAATATGGGATGATCATAACATACCACCACACTCTGCAGCCAACACTCATGATAGCCCACTCTATCAAATTGTACCCATACACCCGAAGCCGACATCCACAGTAACCCAATCTATTGAACTATACCCATACACAATACTAAGGTGTCGTAATCCAACCTATAGGTCACCCCCTCCCTGGCTCAAACTGCAAAGCCACATCCCATACAATCACATACGTGCATAGGTTGCATCCAGTCATATACTCTATTTGGTGGCTGGCTCTGATACCAAATGATACAATCTACTTAGATAGAACTCACCCTTGAAAAAATACTCTAAAGCCCATTGTTAACCCATGTGGGATTGTAAACATGTATACATATGTTTGTGTGCGTGTATATATATATATATATAGAGAGAGAGAGAGAGAGAGAGAGAGAGAGAGAGAGAGGCATATTATATAGCTTAACGTTGAGCTACTGGTTCTGTATGAATTACATGGTAACATTTATAGTAAATTGAAATGGAAATTAGACAAATTTTATATAACAATGTGATTGCATACCCAAAATATATTGAAAAACAACGAGTATTGGCCAAGTCCTAAATTACAAAATGAATGAAGAGGAAAAAGGCAAGAGCAGAGACAAAGGAACCTTTTTCTTCTGTTCTATAAATCTGAAAATGAATTGAAATGCAACAACGATGGTGAAGATTATTGGAGCAGCTAGAGATCTTCCATGTTCTTCAATGGTTTCATCCATTACTCCTTTTGCCTTGTTCGATTACGTGTTTCTGATACAAATTTGATGGTTTGGCGTCTCCAGATCTCTCTATTGCTACTTTTGCGGATTTTACCTGTTTGGTTAACGTAGTTTTTTTTTTTTTTTTTTTTTTTTTTTTTAAATATATATACAGGTTTGAGTTTTCGGGATAAGTTTTTTGAAAATTGAATTTTTTTATTCTTGTATTTTTTTTTTAGTAAATATTTTTAAAATTTTAGATTTTTTATTTTTATTTTTTTAGATGTATCTTACTTAGATATATCTAAAAAGTAAAAAATTTGTGAAAAAATATTTTAAAAATTTAATAAATACATAAAAATACAAAAAATGTACTGAATTCTTGTATTTTTTTATATTTTTGGTATTTAGTGAATTTTTAAAAGATTTTTTTTACAATTTTTAAAATTTTTAGATGTATTTATATTAGGTGTGTCTAAAAAGTAAAAAAATTGCTTAAAATATTAAAAAAATTTAGTAAAAACAAAAAAATATAGAAAATAAGAAAGTAGAATTTTTTGAAAAGTGTTTTTTAAAAAGTGAAAACAAGCAAGGTGTATATTTTTTAATTTTGTTTTAGGATTTGGTGGACTTTTTTTTGGGTGAATAATTTGGTGGACTTTTTGTGTTTTTTATTAATTGAAATGGTGTGCATGTAAAATTAAATACAAAATAATAAATATGTAAATTTATTACTAATTAAAATGATAATTAGTGAAATGAAAAATATGAATTAGTATAATAGAGTGAGAAGAAATAGAGATAACCTTGGTATGTTTTGGCAGAAAATATTTTCAAATGAAAAATATTTTTTGAATAAAATATGTTTTTTTATATTTGGTAGCGGTGATGGTGAAACGAAGGGAGATGGATGTGGATGCATGGTGGTGGGGTGGTGGTGATAGCGACAGTGATGGCAGCAATGACTGTGGTGATGGTAGTGTAGTGGTGGAGGTGAGAGTGATGATAGTAATGTGGTGACATTGATAAGTCTTTAGTTTGAAAAACATTTTTTAGAAAATATTTTTCACCCAAACAAAAGAAATTAAAAAGTAAATACTATAAATTAAATATGTAAATAAAATAAAATTATATAATTCTCTAAATCATCATATCATCATATATACATGTAATGTTTTTCTTTTCTTATGTGACACATTCTAAAGACTTACTTTTTTTTCCCTAAAAAAGTCACATAAGCATGTATATTTTATTTACATATAAAATTCTATACAAATTTAATTTCAATTATAATAATCAATTTTATATGGATTCTATTTGAGAAATACTTATTTTCCATATATATAATTATAATTTAATTATTACGATATTTTAAAAAAATTAATATGATATACAAATAAATAATACATAACGTGCTTAATTATGTGCATCGCACAGATCAAATTAATTTTCTTTTATATTTTTCATTTTTTGTCTATCTTATTCATGTCTTAATATTAATTTGTATTTCATTTTTTATTTAACATGAAATTATTTATTACAAAACATTTATATTTAATTTAAATTTTATATACCTATATACAATATATAGATAATTCAAAAAAAATTTTTAAAGAGATAATCAATACTCTACGTGATTAATTTATGTATTTTCTTCTTAATCCAATTACAACATATTTATATTTAATGTTTTAAATAAATTTAGTTCTATTTGTACATATTTTTATTTTCAAAATAAATATAAATATTAAAATTAAATTAAATAATTAGAATCACTTTTAATTTTATATTATTCATTCTCTTTCTAATTTAACTATTATTTTTAATATCAAAATTAATATTTATTTTATTATCTTATAATTTAATGTATATCATATAAAGACCTTGTTTGGCATGTGGATTTTTTTGGCTTTTTGGCTAAATTAGCCACAAAAAGATAAAATAGGACAAAATATCGTATCAAAACCATAATCATTTTACTCTTTTTTTTTTTTTTTTTTTACAAAAGTCAAAAAAGTAAAAAAAAAAAAAAAAAAAAACTCAAACAAATTTAGTCCTAGGCTAAAATACCCAAAAAGCCAATCTACTTCCCAAACGAAACCAAAATCATATATGATAATTATACTTTTATAGCATAATAGAACTAAAATTATTAAAATAAATAAATAAATAATTTAACTAAATTTGTTATATATAACTATTCAAGCAACACTCTTATACAACAATAAGAAGATTATTAAAATAAATAAGTTAAATTAAAATTTTATTTTAAATTAAAATTAAAATTATTCTTTTTGTAATACATATCATAATATAAAATATGATTACATTACTTAAAGTTAAGTCCATTGTGATTTTGTATCAGATATAATATTTCTATATGTGATTTACATACGTGTATAACGTCTAATTTGATATTAATTTATTAAAATAATGGAACTAAATACTTTTTGGGAATTCTATTATACACACTCACGTACCATATGCACTGTAGTTACGCCATTTTCTTCTTTAGTTATGACTAATTTTCTTATGACATTCTTTTGAGATTTTAGTTATGACTTTTTTTGTTTTTAGTTATGACTTTTTATTTTATTTCATGAAATTATGCCATTTTCTTTTGTAGTTATAAGGTGCATATGGTACAAACCCTTACAAAATAAATTGACAAATGTCAAATAATAAATAGTGTGGAGTATTATTTTAAATAATAACGATTTATCGAAAATGATTGTGTATGTTTAAGGCACCTATTGATGTTTCTTGATTTTTAAATAAAAATTTTGGATTTATAGTATAACTGATAATACACATTTATGAACTCTGCCATAAAATATATGCAAAAATAATTTGGCTGGAATATAACTTTTATTGTTATTATGATGTGTCACATAATGAATCAGAACCCTTTGAAAATTGAAATTATTAAGGTTATAAAGATTTTGTGTCTAATTGCCTTTGAAGACATTGTTTATGATTTGAATTTATAATTTTTTTTATACATCAATGTGAATAACTTTTACGATCTTACTAATATAATCATAAATCCTACTTTTGAGTCAATCCACCTTAAACACTTTTTTCGTATAATAAAATATTTAAATATTGTCATATAAAAATATTATAATAGATCATAATCAAACACCACTTGAAGTATAATTAAAGACTCAATACACCACTTTAGACATAAACAAAAATATAAAAAATTAGTAAAGACCTTTCGATTAATAACCAAAATTATACACCATGAGTTATATTATACAATTTTTCGTTGTTTTTTATTTTTTTTCAAAAAATATATTTTAATACAAGTGGAATTCATGATTTTTGGTAAATTTGATTAATATAAATAAGGATTTGATTTTCAGGTTGATAATACACTTTTTTACATAACTTCGAATGAAATTGTTTTTATGAGATTTTTACAAAAGATCACATACATAGTGATAAAAATTTTCATCAACTATTAGAAAATTTATTATTTAGCTTTCATATGACATCTTGTTCTAGGGGACCACTCAAGCGGAGAATTGTTGCTCCTAGTATCTTGCAAGTTTACAAGCAGGACCGCTCGAGCGTAGAATGTGAGCTCCCAGTAATTTCACTGTAACTCTGCAAAACTTCTGGAACTTGGTAATTTTCACTCGAGTGATAGAGTCGTCGCTCGAGCAATCCTTTCATAGTTGTGATGTCCACTCGAGCGAAGGAAGTTGCGCTCAAGCGGTCTGTGCGATTCTGCACTTTAAAAAGTCCGATTCTAGATTATTCTCTTCACTTTTCTTTTCTCTCTTCCTCCTTCTTGTCTCAAGCTCGAAAAACCCCAACTTTCCATCCAAAATACTCCTCATTCTCCTTAGATTTGACCTAAATCTCTTGCAAAGGGTGAAGAACACTTGAAGGTCATCATCTTTACCAATTGGAATTTTGTTTGGTGAAGAGCTCATCTAGAAGCTTGGTTCTTGTGCTCATAACTTGAGGTAGGATTACTTTTAACCTAGTATTTGTTTGATTTGAAGAAGTTTATATGGTATTATTATGATTTTAAAGCTTGATTAAATGATTGAGTTGGATTAAACTTTGGATTTAACAAAAAGGAACATTCTACTCACTTGTTATTAAAATGTCAAAAGAGGAAGATTGATGTTGAGAATTTTATATATATATAAAAATAGAGGGAAAGCCCCAAATTTAACTAAAAATCCTAATTTTTAACTAAGTAGAGAGTAGTATTTTAATTGGAATTTCCTTAAAGTCTTGGAATCTTGTGAACAATAAAAGATATAAGATGTGAATATTGTGATGACAATGAAATTGTGGCTTGGAGATTAATTTTTCTTGAGTGTGGTGTGTGTTTCATCTTGTATTGTGTTGAAAACTTGTTGAATGAACGAAAGTTTGGAAAATTGAGCATGAGTCTCGGGTTAAGAGTCAGTTTTGATGTGATGATTTGTTGGTACTCACGTGGGGAGTCAAGGTGCCCAATTGTCTTGTCTTGAGCTTATCGCTGGACGAATGTGGGAAAAATATTTTTGGGTGTCCATTGGTCTTGCCATATTATAGTTGGTAAAAGTAGAAAAATAGATGATTTTGGATGCCCACATCCTGCTGTATAATAGTCGGTAAATGTGATGATGGTTTTTAAATAAAAGTGACCTGTATTTTGTTTATTTGGACTCTTATGGGGGACTCATGGTGCGTTTTCCTTTCCGATATGATGATGTTTGGTGTAAGATGGAAATGTGATTATTCAACTGGGCATTAGTTACATAATTAACTATGTTATAAATGTCTGTTATTACTTACCTTATCTTGTCTCAATGGTGCCATGGGTTTATTCAAATGATTAAATACTTAGTTAAATGTATTCCTACTGGGCATATAGCTCACCCCTATTTATTTTACAGGAGATGATGACATACTACTTCAGAAATGACTTGCATTTAACAGTGGTTCAGTTTGGACATTGACAGGGATAGGCCCATAGAGCCCACGGCCCACCATTCAAACCCCATTATACAACCCGGTTGGCCAAACCCAACACAGCTGGAGTCCAACTAGACAGGAAAGACCAATGATGCTCGGACAAGTGGCAGGCGCAGAGCAGACCACGTCAGCAGACAAAGATCTGCAAAGTTATTGCCACAGCACATCACCATTAATGCAGCCCATCACAGCATTTATTGCGACAACACCTCTCAGCCGGAATCACACCCCCTCGCCCTGAACAAGGCGAACCACGCCTCAAGCTTTCGGCGGGGACAATCAGAACGACAGAGACAGCGAAATGATTACAGTTGGATATAAGCTAAACTCAAGGAAAAGAAGAAGGTTAAGTTTTCTATCTCCTATCTCTCTCTCTACATTTCTTCTACGTTATCACCTCCTCTAATTCCTACACCGGAGGGTTCGCCGGGGGACTACCCCGTTCCCTGATTGAACTTGTTTGCAGGTTATCCAGTGGGCTCGAGGAGCTTGGATCGGTCCAGTCCATCCACGAGGACTCATTGTATTAACAGTTGGCGCCGTCTGTGGGAATTGGTTTTATCCGTGCGCCAGTTGTGTTCATTGCCGCCGGAGACCCTTTTCCGACAACCTTTTTCACCTCATCCGTCACGTGCATGGTAACGACCAGATCCATGGCTTCCCACCACAATGCTGCGGATCACCAGACCGACCCTCCCAATCCGAACAACCCACCACAATACTTCATCGAGCTCACCAACAGCATCAACCGTATGGCTGAACAAAACCAGGCCTTAATCAACGCCCTGCTCCAACGGAACCTCCCTATTCCCCCACCACCTCCAGATATTAACTCCCATCCAGAACAAGTCCCAGGCCATACTGTCCCGCAACCCAATCCTCCCAACTCTGGGGGCTTGCAGCCCCCTCACCCACATATACATCCTCCTCCTCCACCCCCACGTCCCTCAGTCATAGCCCCAGCTCCCGAGGGAGAAGCCAGCAGCGTTCAACATCTATCCCCCTCTGGAGGAGACAACATTCCTCTTTGGGACGCAGAACTCCGAGCCATGAAACTCCAGCTCCAAGGGGTCATGCAAAACATCCAACACAAGCCCTCCACCACAGCAAACTCCCCCTTCGTCGCCTCCATCCGCGACAAACCCCTACCCCCCAAGTTCAAAATGCCTACCATCGATCCCTTCGACGGAACCACCGACCCCGTCGATCACCTGGAAACCTACCGTACACTCATGATCCTCCATGCTTTCCCCGACGAAATCATGTGCCGAGCCTTCCCCGTGACCCTAAAGGGATCGGCTCGGCTATGGTTCAGCCAGTTGCCACCAGATTCGGTCTCCACTTTTCAACACCTCAGTGACTCTTTCCTGAGCCACTTCATTGGAGCCCAACGCCAGCGACGACCGGCGACCCAACTCCTCAACATCCGTCAGACCGAGGGGGAATCACTACGCAGCTTTGTCACCCGCTTCAACACCGAAGCCTTACAAGTTGCTGAAAATGACGATAAGGTCATTCTCACAGCCTTCATGGCTGGCCTGCGGTCATCCGATTTCCTCTTCTCCCTCTCCAAGAACCCCCCGACATCCATGGCAGCCTTGCTCTCCAAAGCCCAAAAGTACATGAACGCCGAGGACTCTCTAGCCGCTCGGCAGGACTCCACAACCAAATACCTGACCCCCAGAGAAAAGAGAAAAGACCAAGAGCCCAATAACACCCGACCTCATAACCAAACATCCCGCTATGCTGACCGACCCCCTCGCGCCGACCGGCCTGTCCCAACCAGACCCCCCGGTCGGTTCGAGCAATATACCCCCCTCAACACTCCCATGGAACAAGTTCTTCACCAAATCCAACGGGACTACCCCCTCAAGTGGCCTCTTCCGCCACGGAACCCTTCCACCCGCAAAGACCAATCCAGATATTGTCGCTTCCACCAAGATCATGGCCATAACACCGACGACTGCATCAGCCTCAAAGACCAAGTAGAGACCCTCATTCGCCAGGGGCGCCTGAGCCGATTCACAGATACCCGCCCCCAGCAGAGACAAAGGACCGAGCCCCACAGAGATAATCGCAGGCATACCCCTCCACGGCGACCAGCTCAACCAGACCAGGGGAATGATCGACCCCACCAACAACCTCGGCCTCAAGGTAATCCGCCTCCACCAGTTGGAGAAATCAGAGTTATTTCAGGTGGTCTTGCTTGCGGGGGACCATCGCGCTCAGCTCAGAGGGCAGAGCTTAGAAAGATACGACAGGGCTCGGACAAGACAGTTGCCACGGTCAACCGACCCCCCAAGCAACCCAAGCAGTGGACGGAGCCCATTACCTTCACGGACGCCGACTGTGCAGGCATCCGCTATCCTCACGATGATCCCCTTGTCATCTCCACCGTCCTCTCCAATTATAAGGTCAGACGAGTCCTCATCGACAATGGCAGCTCGTCCGACATCATTTTCCTTAACTGCTTCCGCCAACTGAAGATCGGGGAAGAAAGCCTAGCCCCACTCCAAACTCCTCTGGTTGGATTCACTGGTGACCGGGTGACCTCTATCGGCTCCATTGATCTCCCCATTACCATCGGAGAGTACCCACGGCAGAACACGAAGCTGCTTACTTTCCTTGTTGTCGACTGCCCCTCAGCTTACAACATCATCCTCGGCCGCACCGCCCTCAACGCCTTCCAAGCCATCACCTCCACCTACCACCTTGCCCTCAAGTTCCCTACTGATTTTGGGGTCGGAACAGTGAGAGGAGAACAGACCGTCGCCAGAGAATGTTATGTTGCCTCGCTCAAAGAGGTCAAACTGAAGGAGGCGATGATCATAGAAGGACTTGACGTCCGAGATGAGGACGAACTGATCAGAGGTGAACCTGTGGAGGAACTCGTCGAAGTTAACATCGATCCCACCAATCCACTCAAGACTGCTAAAATCGGCAGCCAACTGCCTTCCCAAGCCAAGGCCGACCTCACCGCTCTCCTGACCGAACACAGAGATGTCTTCGCCTGGACCCATGCAGACATGCCAGGCATCGACCCCTCTTTCATAACCCACCGTCTCAGTATCGAGCCTCACTTCCGACCTTACCGGCAGAGGCAGCGTATCTTCCATCCAGAGCGCAACAATCTCATAGCTGCAGAGGTTGACAAACTTCTCGAGGCCCAGTTTATCCGAAATGTGGATTATCCCAAGTGGCTGTCCAACGTGGTCCTGGTCCGCAAAAACAATGGCAAGTGGCGTCTCTGCGTCGACTACTCCGACCTGAACAGAGCTTGTCCCAAAGATAGCTATCCTCTCCCCCGCATTGATCTACTGGTCGACGCCACGGCCGGTCATCAGATGCTCAGCTTCATGGACGCTTTTTCAGGGTACAACCAAATCGTGATGCACTCATCCGACCAGGAACACACATCTTTCATAACCGATCGGGGCACCTACCACTACCGTGTCATGCCGTTCGGACTAAAGAATGCTGGGGCCACCTACCAACGTTTGGTCAACACAGTCTTCCACCATCAGATCGGACGGAACATGGAAGTGTATGTGGACGACATGCTGGTCAAGAGCAAACTCTCCGCTGACCACCTCACCGACCTGCGAGAGACTTTTGCCACACTTCGCAAATATCAGATGAAGCTCAATCCTGAGAAGTGCGCTTTTGGTGTGGGATCTGGCAAGTTCCTGGGTTTCATGGTCAGTCAGCGCGGCATCGAGGCCAACCCTGAGAAAATCAAGGCCTTGATTGAGATGCAGTCACCTAAAACCGTTAAGGAGGTCCAAAGGCTCACGGGCAGAGTGGCAGCCCTTAACCGTTTCATCTCCCGGGCAACGGATAAGTGCCTCCCATTCTTCAGAGTCCTGCGGCAAACTTTTGAATGGACAGCCGAATCAGAGGAAGCCTTTCAACAGCTGAAACAGTGCATGGCCAACCCCCCCCTTCTCTCACAGGCAATCACTGGCGAGCCCCTTTTTCTCTACTTAGCAGTATCAAGCACTGCAATCAGTGCAGCACTCATCAGAGAGGACGGCTCAGTGCAACGGCCGGTCTACTACATCAGCCGCGCTCTCAGAGGAGCGGAGCAGAACTACCCCCTATTAGAAAAGCTGTCTCTGGCCTTGGTTGCTGCCTCCAGACGACTCCGCCCCTACTTCCAAGCCCACTCCATAGTTGTTCTCACCGACCAGCCCCTGAAGAAGGTCATGCAGCAACCCGAGCTCTCAGGAAGACTAATGCAGTGGTCAGTAGAACTGAGTCAGTTCGACATCTCTTACCGCCCCCGGACAGCGATCAAGGGGCAAGCCGTAGCCGACTTCATCTTGGAATTTACCAATCCAGCCCCAACCGCTAACCTTCCACCCGCACCGACTCCACCAGAACCTGAAGATCCGCATTGTTGGATACTCAATGTTGATGGCTCGTCTCGCAGAGAGGGAAGCGGGGCTGGCCTGATCCTCACATCCCCCGAAGGGGGTTATTTCAAATGTGCCCTCCGCTTCTTGTTTGCAGCCAGCAACAATGAGGCCGAGTACGAAGCATTGATAGCCGGACTTCGTCTAGCCAAAGACATTGGTGTTAGCCACATCAGAGTGTTCAGTGACTCCCAACTTATCGTCGGCCAGATCACGGGTGAATTCGATGCCAAGGATACCACGATGCGGACCTACAGGGACATGGCACTCCCTCTTGTCCGTCTCTTCAACACCTTCCAGATCAGACACATACCTAGGGCGGAAAACTCCAAAGCAGATGAGATGGCTCAACTGGCTTCTGCCGACCAATCCGGCCTCAGCCATGGAGTCCGCCTCGAGTACCTGACTCACCCAGCCATCTCACCCGACCTGCAAGAAGTACAAGTCCTCCAGACAGAACCCATACCTTGGGCATCCGACATCCTCCTTTTCTTGACCACTGGCGAACTCCCAGATGACCAACAGCAGGCTGCCAAGGTCAGAGCCCGGTCGGCCAACTACACTCTGGTCGACGGCGTTCTGTACAAGCGCGGTTTCTCACGACCATACCTGCGATGTCTCAGCCCCGCCCAAGCAACCTATGTAATGCAGGAAATCCACGAAGGGATCTGTGGGAATCATTCGGGTGGCAGGTCTCTCGCACAAAAAGTGCTCCGCACAGGCTACTTCTGGCCGACCCTCAACAAAGATGCCTCTGATTTCGTCCTGAAATGCGACAAGTGCCAGCGCTTCGCCAACATCCCCCATGCTCCCCCCGCTGAGTTGATCACTCTTTGCAGCCCTTACCCGTTCGCCAAATGGGGTATCGACTTGGTTGGTCCACTTCCTACTGGCCGAGGCCAGACCAAGTTCGCAATTGTTGCTATTGATTACTTCACCAAGTGGGTCGAGGCAGAACCCCTTGCCACAATCACCGAGCGGAACACCACCAAGTTTATCTGGCAATCGATCGTCTGCAGATTCGGTATCCCTCAGGCCATCGTCACGGACAACGGCAAACAGTTCGACAATGCCAAATACAGGAAATTTTGTACAGACCTCCAAATTCAACCATGCTTCTCTTCCCCCGGTCATCCCCAAGCGAACGGTCAAGTTGAGGTCACCAACCGCTCTCTCCTAAAGATCATCAAAACTAAGCTTGAGGCTGCCAAAGGCCTTTGGGCTGAGGAACTACCACATGTACTCTGGGCTTATCGAACTACTGCTCGAACTCCTACTGGGGAGACCCCTTTTCGCTTAGCATATGGCGCTGAGGCGGTCATTCCTGTAGAAGTCGGTCTGCCCACCCCCAGGGTCTTACATCCAGATCTCGCCTCAGCTGAAGAACTCCGTCGAGCAGACCTGGATCTCATTGAGGAGCTCAGAGAGACTGCTGCTGTCAGATTGGCCTCCTACCAGCAGAAAATGAGGACACACTACAACCGCAGAGTCCGACCGCGGGAGTTCTCTATTGGTGACCTTGTCTTGAGAGAGGCAACTCTCGCCACAAAAAATCCAACCGAGGGCAAATTGGCAGCCAAATGGGAGGGGCCCTATGTGGTGAAGGCCCGACCGCGGCCAGGCACTTACCGACTTCAAGACATGGATGGCCGAGACCTTCCCCATCCCTGGAATGCTGAACATCTGAAGCGTTACTATCAATGAATCCTTATTTTTGTATTGGCAAAATTATTGTATTTCCCTTTTTCAGTACATAATACAAGTATCGATTGGCGTTCCCACCTTCTACAATTCGCCTGTCTGAATGTAGCTTCCATAAAACTTTTATTTGCAGGAGCATCAAAGCCTCAGTCCAATCTGAGCACCTTCAAAAGCCTCAGCCAGATCTGAGCACTTTCAGAAGCCTCAGTCGATCCTGAGCACTTTCAAAAGCCTCAGTCCAATCTGAGCACTTTCAGAAGCCTCAGTCCGACCTGAGCACTTTCAAAAGCCTCAGCCCGATCTGAGCATCTTCAAAAGCCTCAGCCAGATCCGAGCACTTTCAAAAGCCTCAGTCCAACCTGAGCACCCCCAAAAGCCTCAGCCAGATCTGAGCACTTTCAAAAGCCTCAGTCCAATCTGAGCACCTTCAAAAGCCTCAGCCAGATCTGAGCACTTTCAAAAGCCTCAGTCCAATCTGAGCACTTTCAGAAGCCTCAGTCCGACCTGAGCACTTTCAAAAGCCTCAGCCCGATCTGAGCATCTTCAAAAGCCTCAGCCAGATCTGAGCACTTTCAAAAGCCTCGGCCAGACCGAGCACTTTCAAAAGCCTCAGCCAGATCTGAGCACTTTCAGAAGCCTCAGTCCGACCTGAGCACTTTCAAAAGCCTCAGCCCGATCTGAGCACCTTCAAAAGCCTCAGCCAGATTTGAGCACTCTCAGAAGCCTCAGTCCGCCCTGAGCACTTTCAAAAGCCTCAGCCCGATCTGAGCACTTTCAAAAGCCTCAGCCCGATCTGAGCACCTTCAAAAGCCTCAGCCAGATTTGAGCACTCTCAGAAGCCTCAGTCCGCCCTGAGCACTTTCAAAAGCCTCAGCCCGATCTGAGCACCTTCAAAAGCCTCAGCCAGATTTGAGCACTCTCAGAAGCCTCAGTCCGACCTGAGCACTTTCAGAAGCCTCAGTCTGAGCACCAGCCTCGGCCAGACCAAGCACGTTCAAAGACCTCAGTCCAACCTAAGCATTGTCACAAACCCCAGTCAGACCTATGAATGAAGGCTCATAAAACAACGCACTCAGTCATGGTCCGACCCTTAACCACAATTTCAACATATTTTGACACTTAGTCTTATTTTAAAGAGGTTTGCCCACGTCTCATTTCCGAATCACATGTTCAAACATCACATTTCAATCCACCCTTTCACGGTACTTTGACACTTAGTCCATATTTTAAAGATGTCTGCCCACATTTCATTTGCAAATCACATCTTCAACTTCACATCCCAGTCTACCTTTTTAAGGTAATTCGACACTAAGTCATGTTGTTAAGATACAAGCCTTCAATCAAGACCAAATCAACTCAAACAGAGACAGAAACACAATTTATTACACAAAGTCAATTCACAATTTATTCATCGACTAGAACCATTTTATTCATTCAAAAACATGTACACATCCATTTATTACAATACTTCCAAAACAAAACGAAACAAAAATGTATACAAAGAGAAAACAAAGACTCCTAAGTCTACTGATCATGCAAGTCACTCCCCCTCCTCGCTTGAGATGAGGTCAGCTTCTTCAACCCCCTCGTCCAGTGGGGTCTGGGCTACGTCATCTTCCCCAATCACCACACCACTCAGGTCTAAGTCTGGAAACAGCTCCTCTGCCTTGTGCTTGAACATCTTCCAACCACTGTCCCAGTACTCAGCCATTTCGTGCTTATAGTAGTCAGATTGCTGGAAACTGCTAATGATTTCAGACTCTGTCCTCGCCCCAGCATCTGTCCTTGATGACCCAGCACCACCAGACCCCATCCCCGCTAAGCTGGCAGCAACCGCTGCATCAATCGCCACCTGGAACTCAGGAGACCCTTTGAATTGAGTAACAGCTGCAACACAAAGGTCAGGGTAGGCCGCCCTTTCTGAGGCCGCTTTCGCCTTCTCCTCGTTCAGCTCTTTTTGTAGGGCCTCCTTGTCAGCTGCAGCTTTGGCTCTCCCAGCCTCCAGCTCTGCAGTCAACTCTCTCCTTTCTACCTCAAACTGTTTCAACAGGTTCTCCCTCTGCTCCAGCGCCCTAGCGCGCTCATCCCCCACCTCTTTTTGCAGAGCCTCAACCTTCGCATCTGCATCATCCTTCTGTCTGACGAGCTTTTCGTTGTCGCTCATGGCCTCCTCATGCCGCTCGACGGCAATGGCACACGCTCTGTGGGCCTCCTCCACTTTCTTTTGCTCTCCAGACAGCTGGAATTCCAGCGACACCACCCGACGGCGTGTGTCTTCCAGATCCACTTTGACTGATTGCAGCTCGGCGTGGGCAATTTTCCACTCTGCACTCTCCATCTTCAATTTAGCCAGCTCTGCCTTGGCCTGATCGGTCTTCACCTTAGCAGCCCCAGCCTTCCTCAGCAGAGCCCCTGCTAGGGTAGTTACCTCCATTTGGGCGGAGCATAACCCCCTGAACAAGTCGGCCTCGTTGAACATACAGGCTGAGCGCAGAGCCGTTTCGTCTACAATCTTGACTAAGCGGTCTGCCCCCGACCTCGCTGGGCCTCCATCTCCCTCCAGTTTCCCAGCTACTGCACGAGCATGGTAAGTCGTGGCCCCCAGACTAGCTCCCCTTTCCTGCGGTGTAGAGCCCCTTTGAGTCTGCTCCTTCTCACTGGGCTCAACCCCAACCAACCTAACTTCTGTTGGCAGCACTGAGGTCTTCCCCAACCTCACACTTGGGTCAGCCCTAGCCAACCCAGCTTCTACTTGTTCTGCTGGGGCCTTCTCTCCCACGTCCACTGTCGGACTGGTTATCGCCATTTCGGGGGTATCCTTTGTCACAAGGACTTCTCCCCCAGCTGAGACGACCGCCCCTTCTGGGGCCTGTTCCACCTCCCCACCCTCCACTCGCTTGGCCAGGCTGGCCTCTTCTTCCCTTACCTCCTTCCTCTTTTTCTGGGCTGGCTCCTCCCCACCTCGCCTCAACCTCTTTTTCTTCTTCCCCACCCCCAGTGCCTCCATCTCCTTCAGCGACCTCTCCTTCAGAGGGTCTTTTGGAAGCAGTCGTGGAGCAGACTCCTCCAATCCTTTCTCTCCCAACGCTTTTGGCCGGGGGCGAATCCTCTCCCTCACCACTGGCCGAGGAGGTCGGTCGGCTTGAGCCTCCGTGAATTTCTGAGCCCTAAGTAGCATAGCCTGATCCTCCTCCTCCTGTGCCTTTCTCTTGGCCTCCAACTCCGCTCGGTCGAGATCCCCCCCGACCGGTTGTGGTCCCAACCCCGCCTCAAACAGGGCAGATGGCTGCACCAGCTCGTCCCACCTAACCTTCTCCCTCTCCCTCCACTCCTTCACCTTTTTTACCCTCTCCTCCATCACCGCACTCCCCTTCGACTCCACAAACTTGGTCGGCACCTTCCACGTCTTGCGTGCCCCAACCCCTCCAGAGTTAGACACATAGAACCACCTATGCCTCCAACCCTTAATCGAGGTTGGTAACCCTGCCACCAAGCCCTTCCCTGCCACGGCCTGTAGGGTTACCCAAGTCTCCTGCTGCCCTGACGCTTTGTAGCAGCAAAAGAATTCGTCCGCTGTCATGGCCCCCCCCTCCATTGCCTTCGGCCAGGCGCTTGCACACGACAACAAAATCTTCCATGAATTGGGCATCAACTGTCCTGGTGCCATGTCTAAACGGTTAAGCACATCCACCACAATCCGCGGCAGCGGCAATCGCAGCCCACCCTTCAGCGCCTCCTCGTAGAGGGAGAACTCCCCCGGCCTCACGTCCGATGGCCGGTCTGTGGACTTTGGCACCACCAACTCCACTTCCGCCGGAATCTGGTACCTCTCGCGGATAGCCTCCAACTCCGCCGCCGTTACAATGGACCTATCAGCCCTCGAGTGCCAGTGATCTGGTTCCACCTGGCTGACTGGCTCCGGCACCGATGGCACCTCCACCCTCACTGATCTATACTGCTGCGCCAGCTCCACAGCATCGTCCTCTCCTAGCGGATCCATCCTCACATTCCCGGTCCCTTCCTGCGCCATTGCTAAACTGTATTTGCGAATAGCTTCAGATGCAGGTTCCAGGAAATCGCAGAAGTATTTTAATGGGGTATCGCGAGCAACGAAGGAATTGATACTTTGGATATTTTGAGTTTTTGTAAACAAGTAGGTGAATCGTATGACACCAAAAGCCCACGGTTTGCCCGTATTCCAAGGATCCCAATTAATTTTCGCCAGTTTGAAAACTTTTTCAAATCTTCCGCCAAAACTGTCCCATCAATGCCCATAATAATACCCCTGACGTTTCACTCCTGATCCAACGCTTGACGTTCCACATCCCCCCACGTGTACGGTCCAGATGCACTGAACTCTCCCCTCACCCTGTCTTTTCCACTTCAAGTCATCACGTGACACGCCGCCTCTTGAGCCCCGCGCCCTTCCGCTCGGCCACCCTCACGGTCGGCTTCTTCCGCTCGGTCACCCTCACGGTCGGCTTCTCCCACTCGGTCACCCTCACGGTCGGCCCTTCCCGCTCGGTCACCCTCACGGTCGGCCCCTCCCGCTCGACCACCCTCACGGTCGGCCTCTCCAGCTCGGCCACCCCCACGGTCGGCCCCCTCCCACTCGGCCACCCTCACGGTCGGCCCCACCCGCTCGGCCACCCTCACAGTCGGTCTCTCCCCTCACGGTCAACCACCCTCACGGTCGGTTCGGCCACCGGCACGGTCAGACTTACCCTCATTACTATTATCATTCCCTTCGTTGGACTAAAGCTGCACTCGGGAATGGGGGACTACTGACAGGGATAGGCCCATAGAGCCCACGGCCCACCATTCAAACCCCATTATACAACCCGGTTGGCCAAACCCAACACAGCTGGAGTCCAACTAGACAGGAAAGACCAATGATGCTCGGACAAGTGGCAGGCGCAGAGCAGACCACGTCAGCAGACAAAGATCTGCAAAGTTATTGCCACAGCACATCACCATTAATGCAGCCCATCACAGCATTTATTGCGACAACACCTCTCAGCCGGAATCACACCCCCTCGCCCTGAACAAGGCGAACCACGCCTCAAGCTTTCGGCGGGGACAATCAGAACGACAGAGACAGCGAAATGATTACAGTTGGATATAAGCTAAACTCAAGGAAAAGAAGAAGGTTAAGTTTTCTATCTCCTATCTCTCTCTCTACATTTCTTCTACGTTATCACCTCCTCTAATTCCTACACCGGAGGGTTCGCCGGGGGACTACCCCGTTCCCTGATTGAACTTGTTTGCAGGTTATCCAGTGGGCTCGAGGAGCTTGGATCGGTCCAGTCCATCCACGAGGACTCATTGTATTAACAGACATGATAGATGTAACGCCCCGAAAAATTGGGCAGGGTATATCTATTTATACAACAAACCCCCTGATAGACAAAAACATATATCTAGCTAACTATTCCATACATCCATTTCCATTTAATCCCAAATGCCAAATACATGCTGTTCACATCTCAATGCCCCAGTTCCAATCCTAAGCATGCATTTTACAACAAGCATGAAATAGTAGCCAAACAGATAATAAGTGCCATACAGGCTTACAAATTTATCCAAGAACATTCTTGGTTATACAAAATGGAGTTTCAATTCAACGCAATACAGCCCTGGGTTTACATTCAACATATAACCATAAAACAAAAATGAAGCCTCAGTTTCGAGTCCTCCTACGTCAGTGCCTTGGCGGAGGCATAGCACCTGTACCTGAAATGGTTTCCCATATAGGGTAAGCCACAGCCCAGTAAAGATATATTACACAACATATGGACCATGACAAGACTAAAGAGGAGTATGCTCATGCTATGCTCATGATAAAATAGTTTATCTCTCTTTTTATAAAGCATACAATGCTGAGATGCAACAACAGATATAAAATCATTTCCATTTTAAACCATATATGTTACATGAATACAGGCTCTGTGAATCTCTAGGTGAGTGTCAGCAAGGAGGCCTAAATGCACTACTACTGTCATTTTTACCAGTAAACTGGAAGGCTCGACACCTAACCGCGCGGTTCTATACTCCCTACCTAGATTCACCAAGTATTCATCTTTTTCGCAAACAGATACATTTCCAAACATTTCTCAAAAGCAGATACATTTCCAATGAAATGAATGTAATGTAATGTCGAATGCAACAAATAAGGAATGTGGTCCAGTTTACCTAAGTCTCATGCATTTCTACAACAATCATAGCTATTCTCCACTGATAATCCAAAACAAATATTTTTAAACAGATATTTAAACAATTAAATTTCAAAAATTTCGATAAATACAATCTATTCCACATCTCATCAAATATGAACAACTACACTAGTTTTCATATCACAATCACGTCTGGTAACCTCTCAAGGTCCATTTCTAACTGTGTCGGTTTTATTCCAACAGATACATTAAGCAAAATAATACCGTTAATACCCAATAAAACATTATTTTCTTTCCAAACTCATTCTCCAAGCATTATTCAACTATGACATCCTATTTTGATCAAAAGCCCCAAAAGTTAAACATAATTTCTTTATTTTCTTTAAAAATGCTCTTTTGGTCACAAACCGGTAAACATTTCAAAACCAATCGAATCGAAATCCGTTTTTGTTCAAATTTAAAACATAACTCTTTTATAACCTTACAAACATATTTCAAATTTACACTTTTGCAATTTGAGTATCAACTTTTTATTTTTCTCAAAATTTCTCTTTTAAGCAAATAAATCACAAGTTTTTCAAAAATTTTAATTAAATTCTATACAACTCTAAGCTCCATATAATCAAGTAAAAGTACATAAAGAAGTGTAGGAAAAATCCATACCTCAATCCAGAATAGGAAACAAGCAAAAAAACCCTCAATTTTCGACTTTGTTGGATTTTGATCTCCACCGATTAAAATGCTCCACTTGAGATGCTCATCAATTTAACCTGAAGAACTATAGGCAAAAAGTTTATAGATTTTGCTAGATCACAAAAAGAAATGAGGGTTTGTGGTCGTGTTTAGAAAGAGATAAGAGAAATCAGGGAGTAGAGGGATAGAATTGCATTGTGTTCTGGGGTTCAAAGGAAAGAAATGAATCAAGGTTGATGGAATAGAGGCAGGCCCCCACGTGGGCTTGTTTCCTTTATTATTATTATTTTATTATATATATATATATATATATCTATCTCTCTATGTATATAATTAAAAGTACAATTAGCAACTTTATGAGATTTTGTTACCTAATTTATAAAATGATATCATTATTTCTTCATCACAAAATATATTTCGTTTCCTTGTACACATCACAAAATATAATATTTTGCTCACCACAAAATATACACCTATTTTATTTACTACAAAAATATATAATTTTTTACCATATGGTACACACTATAAAATCAACTATCAAATATTTATTATAATTCTATATAATAAATAATAACAACTTCCAATGTGGTTATTACCAATCACATTTTAAAAGGACCAAATAGTTAAACGTGAGTCATTAAACAAACTGAATTTAAATTAAATCTAAGTCATGGGTCTCACCCATAAGTCAAATATGATCCAATTATATATCAAAATAGACCCAACAAATTTATCTCAAATCATGGTCCAAACACCCAAAACTCAATTTTAAATTTTGCTATAAATTAAACTGAACACCAATCAGTCCGTGAATTTTCATAAAATAAATACTTATTATTAAATTCTGAAATTTTTATCCAACGTGCTAGACTCATATAGGAACAACATATAAAAATTTCATAATTTTCTGAGATCTAGAACTATTTTTAAAAAATACAAAACCGAACTGTTTTCACACAGAATTTACACGACATGTCAAATTCGAAAATTTGCTCAATTAAATTATGCGCTGGCTATTTAAATTTTTTTTTTTGGGTCATTACAATAGATCAAGAACTTTTTGGTTGTTAAGACTTAGAATTTTGTATTAAGACTTTAAAAACTTACTTTGTTGTACCAGATAAGTACTTTGGAATGTTACATGTCCTTGGGGGCCTTTCTCTTTTGTAATGTCGTCTAGATCATTGAACTTGGAGATGAGTTCAAGGTATTTTGGAAATATAAACTTTGTAAGTGTAATCTCTTGAATCTTAGTTCAATGAGAAAGACGACTATTCTGTATATTGTTGTGCTTGTTGTGGTATATTCAAGTATAAATTTGCGAGGCGTTACATTTCAATTGTTAAAATTTTCTATATTAAAAATTTTGAGAGTCACTTTCTAATTTATTTTAAAAATTAAAATAATTTTATTTTATTTTAAAATTTTATTAAAAATTTTATACTCACAATCACAATCAAAATTTTGAGAGTACATAGCACGGGTCACTTTCTACTCACAAGCACTTATTAAAAATTTATTATCACAAGCACTTTCTATTCACAGTCACTTATTAAAAATTTATTTCTATTCACAATCAAAATTTTATTTTAAAAATAATTTTTTATACATAGCACGGGTCACTTTCTAATTTATAATAATAATAATAATAATAATAATAATAATAATAATAATAATAAAACAACTTTTGAGAGTACACATTACCAGTAAATATAGTATAAAAAGTAGGTTGGGGGAAGAAAAAATTTTAATTTTTTTTTATAGATTGAAGAAACACACAAAATAATAATAATCGAATTTTCCTCCATTTACATTCTACTAGCCAAATGAAATGTGAAATTGAAAATTTTATTGTTTAAAAATAAATGAGAGGCACATAGGGGTCACATTGGCCGTGACATAAATTTGTAAACGCAAATATCAAGTTCAGTAATAAATAAAAAATATAAATAAGAAAAAAAAAAGATATGCAAACAAAATATGATTTTATTTATTTAAATAAAATGGGATAATCTATACCAAGTAATACGGTAAGTCTCATTTTGTCTCTGATATGATTGCGGTTCAACAAGTGTATAAGTTTATTATCAAATGGCAACATTCTTGTCATTGTTATTTACAATTTATTATATTTTTTTATTTTGTCATACGATAGATGTTAGGAGATTAGTAAATTATATTATAACAAAACGGTGGCAATTGCTTTATCGGCTCAAACCCTTAACATCTAACATTCTCATTGTATCAAATAACAACTATATAGAATGTTGAACTAGCTACCATATCCATCATTATTTTTATTGATCATATCAATTTTTAATATTTTTAGAAGCCAAAAAATTTGATTTAATTTATTTAAATAAAACAGACAATATGATTTACACGAAATAAAATGGTAAATTTCTTATTCTGTCTTTGAATATGATTGCAATCCAACAATTATAGAAATTTGTTGTCAAATTAAACCACTTGTGTATTCGTTCAAATCTTGAAATCAAGAAGACCAAATGAATGAGTGTGATCAAAGGATTGAAAAGCTTTATCTCGAATGAATTCTAAACTAATCCCTCTAAAAATAAAGACACTAAAGTTGCAAACTCCATGATTATTGAATTGTATGCTTGTTGATATTTCACGAGAGCGTTTGAAGAGAGCCACAACCACAGGCAAGTGTTGGTAGATTCTTGTGAACTTTTGGTCCATCATATATGAATGAGAGTCTCTATTAATAAATTCAAGTAAAGGGAGTCATTTGAAAATTTTCAAATTCTAAATATTAATTGATTTAATTCTATATGAAAGAAAGTCTATATATCCTCTATTGTTATCATAGAAATATAAATTTAATTTAAATATAGATTTTTTTTTTTTTTTTTGACTTCTTAGAATATTTTAAAACGTGTCAATATGAGACTCGCATTATTGGGTTGAGTCATATCACGAAATGGCTCAATATTTTTATTGAATTATTCATAGTTTGAAATAAATTAAGTTTCATATTTTTAGTGCACTGAAATTTATTTGAAATATTTGACTACATCAAATTAGATTAATCAAATAAATTTTACTTGCCTTAACCAATCAAATGGTAATTAAGCCATGTACAAATTTTATTAATCACAAGTGGATCGCTAAAATTGTAGTTTGCATTGGCCATAGACTATTGTTTTGTTTTTCTATATAACCGACTCTCTGTTTACACAATATGTGAACAAAACAAAAAATTTGATTGGTTCAAAACTACAGGCCTCCCATCTAAAAAGTATGTATTAATTTCGAATAAAATTACAAATTTCGTTAAATTGATTAAAACTTTTGTTATTGTAACACTTTGTACTTCTTGGACTAGTGGGATTGCTCTTGACACTCTTATTATTGTACCTGGAGCCTCTTTGGTTCATTTTGGGATATTGATTGAGGTAATGTAAAGTAAGATTGAACCAAAAACATTGATTTGGATAATTATCCCATGAGTAGTCTTCACTCTTTTACCCATTTTTCTTTCCACACTTTGAATTTGGATGTGAGATTAGAACCATTGGAAAGCTTGTTTCCGGGCTTCAATTTGGACATAAGAACGACCTAAAACGGAGTCCGGACGAGGGAGTTATGTCTATTTGAAATTTGGGTACTTGTGTTGGAAGCAAGTCTGCTTGAGCAAACTTTTTACTGCTCGAGCGGTCTGCGTGAATTCTGGCACTTTAAAGTCACTTTTTGGCCCAAAATCTTTATTCTTTCTTCCTCTTTTCTCATACGCTCCTCCATACTTGAAACCCTAGAGCTCCAAACACTCGATTTCTCCAATGTTTCCTTTAAATCCACCCTAGATCCTTCAAGAAAATTGAAGAACAAGTTCAGTTCCAGATATCTTGCATTTTTCTTGAAACTTCAAGTGAGTTTCCATCTTAAGCTTCCATTCTTGTGATAGGGGTATCTTTAAATTATTATATCTTTAATTTGAGACTCACATGTGGTAATTTCATTACATATTCACCTTTGTAGATACAATACGTATGGATTGTGTTTGTTAATAAATGATTTGGAAAGATGTGGGCAATAATTCATGATTATGGATGGAATTATGTCTATTATTGAGGATTATGGTTGTTGATGATGAAAATTAGTGTCTAATTCATGAAAGAGAAAAAATCCCTAATTTTCTACAAACCCTAGTATTGAAACTTGTTCAATAAATAGGGGTTTTGCTCAATTGATTTTTAAAACATGAAATTGGGTGTGTTTATTCAACTTTGAGGTTGAAATATGAATGATTGGATTGTTGTGAATTAAAATCATCCTAGGGGAAATTGAAAACTTTAATTTCATGCATCATATACATTACTTAATTTTTCTTGTGATACTAATATGTATGAATGGTTGGAATAGTTAAAAAGGGGGTTTTGCCCAATTAGCCTCTAGAATCTAAAATTAAGTGTATTTACTTGACTTTGATGTTGAAAAGTTAGACTTTGAGACTTTTACACCAAAGCTGGAGATGATGGTTATGAATTGAAGAATCTTCTCACTGTTGACATGTGAACTATTGAATTGTTGTGCATTGAAATTATTCTAGGGAAATTGAGATTTGGAAAATTTATGCATGATAAACTTTTAAAATTTTATCTTGTGACTTTTAAAATGTTGGCATATTGAAATAGTTGAAAGGGGGTAAATAGTCTATAAGTCCGGGTTTGGTTGAGTTGTGTAAAATAATTGGTACTCGCGCAGGGAGTCAAGGTGCCCAATTGCCCTGTTTGCCCATATCGTCAGACGAATGTGGGAAAATGTTTTTGGGTGTCCATGAGCCCGCCATTTCAGAAGTCGGCAAATGTGGAAAAACATGGTTTTTGGGTGTCCATGTCCCTGCCGTTTTAAGAGTCGGCAAATGTGGAAGGGAAAAAGGTTTTTGGGTGCTCATCGCCCCGTCGTTTCTGGAGTCGGCAAATGTGAGATTATTTTCAGTATTCAAAATCTATATCTATGTATGTATTTTGAATTACGGTTCTTACTTGGGATGTCATAGTATATTTACCACCCCTGCTTTTAGAAGAATGATTATCTAATATCCTGCATGGTCATTTAAACTTATAAAGAAGATTTACTTTAACATAATTTCTATACTTGCATAGCATGATCATGTATGTTTCAATTAATTATATAATTTGTTAAATATATTTCGTACTAAGCACTCGCTCACCTCAAAAACTAATCATTTTTAGGAAATGAAGTTGACGAGTCACCTAAATGACTTACTTTGGAAAGCAATTTGGACGAAGTATGAATGATTACTTGTTTGATGTTTTGTGTTAAAGCCTTGGGGTTATTTTGTATAAATGTAAAGGATTTTTCACTTTTTATTTTTTTTTATTTTTTATTTTAAAATCAGGACACTTACGATAGAGTGTTGTCCTTTTTTGATTTCTCTATTTTGTACAACTTTGTAGCTCTTGAACTATTTCATTTTAACCATGGATGTAAACTGACTGTATTGAAATTCTTGAGAATAGTTTAATGGGGAAGAAGTGTTATGGAATTGTATTATTATTTCTTTATTTACTGTTTGTATCTATGTGGATTAAGATAGGGGAACATGATTAGGGAGATGTTTTCCTAGGGCGTTACAAATTGGTATCAAAGCTAATCAGGTTTGAATACCTTGGGCTTGTGGGAAGTGACATTTGTCATAATAGGTTTACTAGGCTAGGATGGGGTGTTTATATGTTTTGCATGCTTTGTGTGTTTATGTGGCTATGTGGGTATGGGGTTAAGCTTCTAGGATACAACTTGCACCTATTGCATTCATCAAAATCCTTTTGGAAAGGCACCTAATCAATGTTTTTTCCACTTGTAAGCCTTTGAGCGCCGTGGAACAAGTTGATATCTTAGAAGAGTGATCCGTATGTGCTTTATATGACTATGTGCTTATGTGGTTTGCCTTATGTGGTGTAGATACATGTATATGTGTATGTTTAACTCGTGTGCATCATATGGGAACTTGTGCAGAGTATTAAATTGTGAGTTGATTTTGTCTTTACCTTGATAATGTTTCTCCCTAGGAAAATGGGTAGGATAGACTACTAGGGCTAGACAGATGGGTCAAGATGATTTAGAATTTATATTGGATCGTAAGCTAAATGATCTTGTAGAATTGTGTGTGTAAGAGTGACCTTCAAATGGTGGAGACTATGATGCACAGCAAATGATTTATCATTATCAGGAGTAGCTATTTTTGAAGTCTTACATCAAATTGTGGAAGTGAGCTATATAGAGGATTTTGGAGGTAGAGTCGGGTAGAAATTAGACTAATTGTAGTAGTACAGTGTTGATACTTTAATGATAACTAGAGTGACTTAAAGTAAAATGTCTGATGATGTCAAATTAAGTAAAGCTAGTTCTAAATTTCTTTGGAATGGACTAAGTTAATTGTGGTTGAAATGCTCTGAATGTTCGATTGAGTATTCATGAGGATTTTGTGGGTCTTAGGCCAATTATCTTGGTATGTATTTAGAAATATGTGTGGTCTTAACATGAAAGAAATTGTAAGGTGTAGTAAGATATGCGTTTTTCAAAGAGCTTATCTAGTTCAAAATCTTGTAACAAGTTCTAGGTGAAGTAGGTAAATAATTTTGGGATGAGAATGAATATGATTTAAGTTGCATTGTGTGGTTACATTTCCAGTGATGGAAAATAGTGACCTATGAAATTGTGTTATGAGTATTGAAGGTAAGGATATGTAAGCTAGTTTGAATGCCTTTGGGACTAGTAGGGTCAATTGTTTTGGAGTTGTTTGTTGATGTATTTGAGTGTGGTAGATGGATGCTTACCAAGATGATAAGTAATTGTGTTAACAAATTAGTGTTCTTAGAAAAACTGATTTTGGATGAAATTGTGAGAGTGTTATGATTCAATAGAGATTATGACTAGCTATTTTGGGATAGTTTATACGACTATAATTTGAACATGGAAATTTGTTATTGGTCCACCGAGAGTAATTAAAGTTAATTTTTAAAGTTACCCTAAGCTAAAAGCTACAAATTGTGAGGACCGGAGATATACATGCGTATTCTGAGTTAAGTTTGGTAAGTGTAATGACAATGAGGTTCAGGAAACCAAAATGGAGATTTATTTTGTATCCCTTGACCTTTGACCATAAGTTGTCTTGTTCGATGTGAAATTTGTAATTCCTTTGTATTGGTTCTTCGTTTTATAAAGGTGGTGAGAATTTTGTTGTTGATATATTATTCTAGTATTGCCATTGAGTTTAAGTCGGGTGTATTTGAGCTTAAGTGAAATTAAGGGGTATTCAGTTTTACTTGATAGAGAATGATTCCTTATTTCAATTTTATTCCATCGTTTTTTGTGGTGAAATTATTTTAGAAGAAGTTATTTGACAGACACCATGTTGGGAAATAAATGGATACAAAGTATTTTTGTTATTTGGCTAGTCATGGAGATTGTTTTGGAATGACTGTTGTTGACAAAGAAAATTTCTTATAGTGAATGTGTAACAATCCCAACCTGTGATTAGCCTATAATCCTTAATTAAGAATGCCTAAAGAGTAATTAAGGAGAAATCATGTGTTAATTATGCATTAAACATGGTAATTGTGTTTATATATGTTCATGGTAGGAATATCTGTCTGTATTCTAATTCAGTATGCGAATTGAAGGCCTTATCAGCACCCAATCACAGAATTGACTCGGTTTCTGTGTTATTTGAAATTTTTAGAAATTCATGGTAAGATTTATTGAAATTCGATTCGGAATCAAATAATTAGAATAAAATAATCCCAATTAGTTATCTTTAACTCAAGTTAATCAAGCTCCACTAATTGAGCCTATATAAGGCCAAATGATTCTAGAAACCTTAGATACACTCTCATTTCATCATCCTTGAGGAGAAAAACGTGAGAGAGTGAGAGACTAAGAGAATTGAGATCAAAGCTTGAGGTTTGGAAAGAATTTGTCAGGAGACTTGGAGAGTTACTTAAGATTATCTCTAAACCTTACAGAATTAAGAACTCTAGGTAAGAATTCTAGCCTCTAGTTTTGTAATTTAGTTGGTTGATGCATGAATTCAAGGGAATTAAGCTATGAGATACATGAAATAAACTAAGGAAGTAAGAAAGAAGAGTCAACCATGCATACATGTGCATTTCATGGAGTTTTGAAGTTATTTTCAAAAGAATTCTCATTTACATGTATTCATCTTGACTTTGTTTTGTGAATTCATCACATTTCTTGACATTTTATCTCAATTGATCATGTTTTGGAAGAAATGAAATCATGTCAATTCTTGCATGTGTTTTAACTCAAGTTTCAAGTTTGGTTTTGCACAATTGACTTACCTTTTGGCTTTGATTTTGTGAAATGATCTTCAATTCATAATGTATTACAAGTTTAGACATGTTTTCTCAAGTTTTGGGCCTAGAGGATATGCTTTGACACTTTGAATTTGAGTTTTGAAGCTGGGAGTACAATCTGAAAATTCTAGAATTTCACTATTTGCTCGAGCACTGGAGTCTGCGCTCGAGTGAAGAATGCGAGTTCCCAGTACTTTTGTAGAGTTTGGGGGTTGGTTTGAGCGGCAGAACCTGGGCTTGAGCGACCACTCTTATTTTTGATCCTTAGCACGAGCGTGGAAAGTTGTGCTTGGGCGTAAAATGAGACCTCCCAGAAGTTTTGCAGACTGCTTGAGCGACCAAAGTTGCGCTCGAGCGAAGACCCTATTTTTCAGAAATTTGACAAGTGTTGTCAAAGTACATTTTGGCATCCTCATTGCATCTTAGGCATTCCTAAACCGTAATTAAGACATAATAATGAGGATAAAGATTAGAAACACACCAAGATAGAAAAGAAATGAGTTAAGTGTTTTCCGAATGTGTGTTTCAATGTATCCGCTATGTGTTTGTATAGGTCACGTGCCATAGATTGTTTGATCCAACTATTTTGACTTTTCTGCTTCGGAGCTATCTGTGAGTAACAACTTTGTAACGCTATGTTTGAATAAAAGTAATTTCAGAATGATGAGATATGATTTGGTTTATGAAATGCTGTTTTGTGAATCATGAATGAATGTCTAATTTTCTGAAATGTATTTGTAGCATCCTTAGTTCACATGGCCTTTGCTTAGGGGAAACAATACCTCGGCTCATGTTTACATGGCCCTTGCCCAAGGGAAACAATATCGTGGCTTATGATAGCTTGGGGGAAACAATACCGTGGTCTATGTTCACATGGCCCTCGCTCGGGGGAAACAATACTGTGGCTACTTGTGCACAAGATATGGACCTTTGGGGTCGTCGGTACCGACTACGCATATAGGTCTCAGGACCAAGTTGATATGATAACTAATGGATGTACCACATATGCTTATGACTTTTGGATAAGTATATGAATCTGAATATGTCTCTGATATGAACTATGATTTCTGAAACTGTTTGGACATCATTCATAAATCCTTTACTCTATTGTTATTCATTGGGCTCCAGCTCACCATATTATTTATGTGTATAGGTGACCAGGCACGTGACCAGGCTTAGAGTTGATTACCTAGAGTTCCGTTCTGTCAACCGATCACAGTGCCTCCCGAGGAGGTTCTCGTTTTGCAATGGTCAAGTTTTTGTGAACCATGTTATAGATCTTTTTGTATTTCTTTTGTTAAGTTTGAACATGTCTTTTGTTTGTCTGTATGTATAGATGGTGATGTGGGTATGCCGTCTTAATTATGTAAATTAAGTTTTAAATTTTTCTGTCCCATGTATGTCTACACAGCTCCATGGGCATTATATGTTTGTATTATTGCTTCTGTTGGCCCCTTATTTTGCTTCATATGTTCAGAGGCTTTTGGTAATCCTAGGATTACTGGCCGGTTACAATGCTAAACTTACAAGGGTAGGTTTGGGTCTCGAAGAATGAGTGGTATTATAGCTTGTGGTTATATCTTTAGAGTTTGAGTAAGAGTGAGTTGATTGGAGACTTCAAAGGAGATTTCAAAATAATTACAACTATGAGTATTTGTTGGTGTAACCTTTCATCTTGAGTTGTGTAGGCATTTGTGGTGGGTTAAATGTGGTAGTTGGTGTCGTTTTGTGGCATGAGCAGTTGTGAGAATTATATTTTATTTTCATTTTGGTAAGCTATGGTGAATGACTTTTCGAGTTAAACTATTTTTTAGGGGTGGAACACCTTTAGTAGTGATTAGATTAGAGTGCTAAAAATATGATTTTAGTTAGAAATTTTGTATTAGAGGTGTAGTATTATTTTGTTGAGAGATGCATATTGAATTTCGTTTGGAGAGATTTTATATTAATCTGAGATTAATTTATTTATTAACGATGTGAATATTTGTCATTGAGTAAGTCTGTGTTATAGAAAGTATTGAATTCAGGTTTGACTTTATAGGATGTCATAATATTGGTATAGTGTAGAGTCATGTTTCAGCTTTAGAGTTAATATCATGGCTTTGATTCCAAGGAATGTAGTGTGTTGTACGAGTATAGGTAGATGATGCAAGTGTAGAAGGTTTCCTTAGGTAGTGTGTTAATTATTGTTATAGCATTAGGAGAGGTTGACAGGGAATCACCTCAGAACTCATTTAAAATTCTAGAAATGAGGTGTGTGAATGGGAATTGATTGTTTGGTGAGTGTGTGTCACTCAAAGAAGTGACAAGTTATGCAAATTGCTTGGTATTTGTTTTTAGTTGGTCATGTGTGATCCCCAAGATGGGGTAGTTGTGAAAAAAAAATTCATTATTTTTTTGTGAGCTTGAAAATTTTAGTGGTAGTTGTGGGGAAATGCGACTTCCCAAGTTTATGAGCAAAACTTATCCTTTGGTCTTCTTTAACCTTATTGTTATTATTTTGAATTGTTACTGCTTGTATGATTGTGATGGGGTTGAGACATCGCAGTAGTAGTGATGGAATCCTTGGTTGGGTGATGTTTGGTAGTCACCGGTTGAAATATGTTTGAGAATGGAGTTTTCCTATTGGGTATGACCTTATTTTTCCGGAATGAAGAATTTATTGTTATGGATAAATTAGTGAGAAAAAGGGAAAAATAGTTAGGAAGTGAACATATCGAGTCTTACGACATGTATAAACCATAACCATTTTCACAAAATCGTTCATTTTCAAACTCTTCATTTTGACCATGCACTTTTATGTATCTTAACCATTCCTTTATATATATATATAGTTTTATACTAGTTATGAATCCCTTCAATTTTCAAAGGTCTAGAAATATTGTTTTTGGGTATTGTTAACTTTTAAGTATTTTAATAACGCAGTTGAGTAATGTGTGGATATGGAACACTAGTTGTATTGCAAGAATATGGCCTGTGGTGCTTTGATTTTGCTAGGTTGTATCTTGTTGAAAGGTAATGCTTGGCAGATAGAATCCGTATTAGAAAATTTTTCCTTCTCTTTCTTTTCTTTTCATGAGAGGGGATTGAGGACTTCTGAAGTGATGTGAACTATTCTTTTAAAAATTGGGTTGCCAAGTGACCGATAGTTGTTTTTGGGGTGTGAATGTGATGTGAGAACTATTTTTCTAAGGTTCTGGGTCATTAGAGGATCGAGAGTTATTGTAACAACCTTGAACTGTGATTAGTCACAAAACCGTGCTTAAGAATGCTTAATGAATAATTAAGAAGAAAATCTAAGTTAATTGCTTGTGTTTTGTGTTAATTGGGCTTATATGGTAGGAATATCTGTTTGGAATTTTGTTTTGGTACGCTAATTGAAGGCCTTATTGGCATTTGAACATAAAATTGACTATGTATATGTATTATTTGGAATTTTTAGAATTATATGATAGGTTTAATTGGAATTTGATTCGGAATCAAACAATTAGAATTAAATAATCTCAATTGATTACCCATAACTCAAGTTAATTAAGCTCCACTAATTGAGCCTATATAAGGCTAATTGATTCTAGAAGCCTTAGATACACTTCATTGTCATCATCTTCTCAACAAAAATATAGAAAGAGGAAGAGAAGAGAGAACATTGAGATCAAAGCTAGAGGTGGAAGAATTGTTAGGAAAATTGAAAGGGTTAGAAGGATCGTACCAAGAATTGCTAAGATTCAAGAGAATTGAGAGCCTAGGTAAGAAATTCAACCTTGAATTTGAGACTTTAAGTTAGCTAACATAAGAGTTCATGAGGATTAAGTGTTTAAACATGAGGATTGAGCTTAGAAGAGAGAAATAAGGTTGATTATATACATGCATGGATAATTCATGACATTTTGAAGTAGATTTCAAAGATTCATACATTCATGCATCTATCTTAGCCTTCTTTTGAGGATTCTCCATGTTTTCTATCAAATTATTCTAAGTTTGCATGTTTTGGAAAATTTGAAGCCATATCATTATATGCATAAGTATTATACAAAGTTTGAAGTTTGACTTTGAACAATTCATTTACTTTTGGGCCTTGATTTTGCAAAATGGCTTTCATCAATGATGTTATACAAGTTTAGACATGTTTCCTCAAGTTTTGGGGCCCAAAGGATGTGTTTTGAAACTTTGAATTTGGGTTTTGGAGCATGAAGAGCAATCTGGAAATTTCAGAATTTGCATTCTTTGCTCAAGTGGTGGAATCTGCGCTCAAACGAATAATGCGAGCTCCTAGTACTTTTGCAGAGTTAGAGGTTGGCTCGAGCGTTAGTACATGCGGTTGAGCGACCACTCTTATTTTTGAGCCTTAGCTCAAGCGACCAGAAGTTGTGCTTGAGCGTAAAACGAGAGCTCCCAGAAGTTTTGCAAACCAAGGAGTTCGCTCAAGCGACCAAAGTTGTCCTTGTTTTCAGAATTTTGACGAAGTGTTTCAAAGTGTATTTTAACATCCTCATTGCATCTGAGCCATTCCTAAGCCTTTATTAAAACATAATAATGAGGATAAGGATTAGAAACACACCAAGATAGAAAAGAAATGAGTTAAGTGTTTTCTGAGCGTGTGTTTTAATATATATCCACTATGTGTTTGTGTAGGTCACGTGCCATAGACTGTCTGATTTGTCTATTCTGACTGTTCTGCTACTGGAGCTATCTGTGAGTAATAACTCTGTAAAGCTATGTTTGATTTTAATTATTTTCGGATGATATGAAATGATCTATTTCCTGAAATGATATTTTTTTGTATGGATGAATGATTGTCCATATTTTTGAAATGTATTCGTGGCATTCTTAGCATCATGTGACATCTGTTATTTGCTCTGTATACGTCTCATGTAATTGTGAGTCAACTGAACGTCTTATGTATTCATGAGTCAATTGTACGTCCTATGTGATCATGGGTCAACTGTTATGGATCCTTATGAATGTCTCTGTGCACATGAGTCAACTGTTTACGTCCCATATAAATGGGTCAACTGTTCTGTTAGCGCTAAGGGATGTACTATGTATGATTATCTCTGAATTCTGAATATGAATATGAATCTGTTTTTGATAAAAAATGCTTTTGATCTGAATTCTGATTTCCGAATCTGTTATGTGACATCATTTATTAAAACATTTACTTTGTTATTGCTCACTGGGCTCCAACTCATTATATTATTTATGTATGTAGGTGATTAGGCACGTGGCCAGGCTCAGTGATGATTGCCTGGAGATCTGTTTTGTTAGCCAACCATAGTGCCTCCCGAGAAGGTTTCCGAGTTAAAGTGTGGTCATGTTTCTACAAACAAGTTTTAAGTTTTTGTTTTCTTCTGTTTGTTTGAACGATTTTTTTGTCTACTCTATATTTAGGGCTAAGTCCCTTTTGACTGTATCTGTAGTGTGACGTAAGACTAATGTGAATATGACGTCACATATATGTATTTAAGTTGTAAATTTTATATCCAATGTATGTCTGCATAGCTCTATGGACATTGTATTTGATAATTACTTCGGTTAGCCCCTTAATTTTTCCAAATCTGTTCAGAGGGTTTTGGTAATCCCAGGATTACTGGTCGATTTTGGCTCTAAACCTATAAGGGCAGGTTTAGGTCGTGATAGAGTGGTATCAGAGCACATGTCATATCTCACACACGAGTCCATATGAACTATAAGACGTCCTAGAAAAGAATTAAGGACATTACATCTGCATATGTGAGTGTGTGTGCGAACTATCTGGATATATATGAACTAAAGTGAAATGACATGAACATATCTGAACTGAATATGACCATTATGAAACTGTGAAGGTTATTTACCTATGTTTATTATTGTCTTGTTTATCTATAGCAATGGAAAATACAAGAAGTGATGGTACAACTGAATCCTCGAGTCTCAAATGAACCAAATGGAGCGAATGCTTGAAGCCTTAACAGAATCAATGATACAGAACAAAGATAGCAACCTTCACCTCCTCCACCCCCTCTGGTTCAAGTAGACTTGGTCAACCATGACATTATTACATAGACTTAGAAGTTCAATAAAATGAAGCCAGCAACTTTTTTGGGTGGAATTGAGCCGTTGAAGGCCAAGACATGGATGTTGGAGACCGAAAAGTGTTTCCTTGTTCAGAAACACAGAAGGTTTTATTAGCAACTTATACTCTAAAGGAAAAAGCTCGCCGTTGGTGAATGCTTATCTGAAATGACAATGGGGCCATGACCTAGGATCAATTTAAAGGAATTTTCTATGAGAAATACTTCCCTCAGTGCTTTAGAGACAGAAAAGTGTCAGAATTCGAGCAATTGAAGCAAGGTAACATGTCTGTAGCTGAATATGAAGCCAAATTTACCGAGTTAGCCCAGTTTGCTACACATATGGTAGATTCTGATTACAGGAAAGCTCAAAAATTTGAAGAAGGCTTGAATTTAGATGTATTTGATCAAGTTAATATGTTAAAACTGCCCAAATATGTGGATGTACTTGATAGAGCCCTAATGACTGAAGCTGACCTAACTGCTATGAAACAAGCTAAAGCTCCAATATCTGAATGGAAAAGAAAAAGATCTGGATTCAATTTCAAAAAGGGCCATTCATTTCCTATGACTAAGAAACAAAATACGGGATCTACTAGCAGTTCAAGTCAAACAAGTGGATCCGCACCTGTTTGTGCTGAATGTGGAAGAAAACATAGGAGTGTATGTCATTGTGTATTTGGTGCCTATTTTCAGTGTGACAAACTTGGCCACGTGGTGAAAGACTATCAATTTATATCTGAAGACGCCAACCGTCTTGCGACAAGTTCGACTGGATTCGCTTCTACATTGAGATCAAATATAAGAACTAACACTGGCAAAGAAACTTTAAGGCAAGGTAGAGTGTTTGCACTCGTGCCCTAGGACATCTTGAACACCGAGTCTATGGTGTCAGGTATACTCTCTATTTTTGCTCAGAATGTGTATGTGTCGATAGATTTTGGTTTTACACATTCTTTTGTGTCGCATGCTTTTTCTCATAAATTGACTAGAACATTAGAATCTATGAAATATTCGTTATCTGTATCTACACCTTTTGGAGGTTCTATGGTGTGTGCTTATGTGTATCCTGCGTGTGACGTGATGATTGGGGGTGTGTTATTATATGTTGATTTGTTACCCTTGGACATTGCTCATTTTGATTGCATATTGGGCATGGATTGGTTGACCAAGTACCATGAAACTATTGATTATGTGAATAAATCTGTTGTATTCCGCCCACTTGACTTGTCTGAATTTGTATTTGCTAGAAATGGGGTAGTTCCGCCCTCGTATATGATTTCTTCTATGAAAGCCGTCAAATTGCTTAGAAAGGGATGTAGAGGTTATTTGTGTTGTGTCTTGAATGTGACTTATGATAATCCCAATGTGGAAACTATTCTTGTAGTTTGTAAATTTCCCGATGTATTCCCAAAGAATTACCCAGAGATCTAATTGATAGGGGAATTGAATTTACCATTAAGATACTACCTGGAACACAACCTATTTCCAAAACCCCTTATAGAATGTCAACCTCTAAACTGAAAGAATTGAAAGTCCAACTCCAAGAACTGTTAGACAAGAAGTTTATTTGACCTAGCACTTCACCTTGGGGTGCTTCAGTTTTATTTGTTAGAAAGAAAGATGGAACCTTGAGATTATGTATTGACTACCGGAAATTGAATAAAGTAACTGTGAAGAATAAATACCCCTTGCCTTGAATAGATGATTTGTTTAATCAACTTCAGGGAGCCCAAGTATTTTCTAAGATTAACCTTAGATCCAGTTATCATCAGTTAAATCTTAAGACAGAAGACATAGAGAAAACTGCTTTCTGGACTAGATATGGGCATTATGAATTTCTGGTAATGCCGTTTGGGGTAACTAATGCACCTGCAGCATTCATGGACCTAATGAATAGGGTGTTCAAACAATTCCTTGATGAATTTGTTATTGTGCTTATTGATGACATTCTGATTTATTCTAAAAGCAGGAAGGACCATGAAAATCACTTGAGATTGTACTACAGACTTTCAGAGAGAAGAAACTATATGCAAAATTCTCTAAATGTGAAGTTTGGCTTGATAGTGTGACATTTCTGGGCATGTAATCAATAAGGATGGCATATCAGTTGACCCACAGAAAATTGAAGCCATTATAAACTAGCCAAGGCCAACAAATGTATAAGAAGTCAGAAGTTTTTTGGGGCTTGCTGGTTATTACTGCAAATTGGTGAAAGACTTCTCAAAGCTTGCCATGCCCTCACTCAGTTAACGTAGAAAAATGTACCATTTGATTGGAATGCCCAAAGAGAATTTGCCTTTCAAGAATTGAAGACTAGATTAGTAACTGCACCAATTTTGACTTTGCTTAATGGTATTGATGGGTTCCAAATCTACAGTGATGCTTCGTATAAAGGCTTGGGATGTATGCTAATGCAAAACGTATATGCTTCTCGGCAACTTCGCCCACATGAAAAGAACTATCCGACCCATGACCTTGCAATTGCAGCTGTGGTTTTTGTTTTAAAAATCTGGCGTCACTGCCTGTATGGTACAACTTGTGAAGTGTATACTGACCATAAAGCCTGAAATACTTCTTCACTCAGAAAGAGTTGAACATGAGACAAAGAAGATGGCTTGAATTGATTAAAAACTATGATTAGCAGATTATGTACCATCCGGAGAAAGCTAATACAGTTGCAGATGCTCTGAGCCGAAAATCCATTGGGAATTTGGCATGTTTGCTTACCGGTCGAAATGAATTGTTGTATGAGCTGGAAAGAAATGAAATTGAGATTGTTTTGCATGAACATGGTGGAATTATAGCTGCCATTTCTGCTCAGCCAGCCATAATTGAGGAAGTTAAAGAAAAACAGCTAGAAGATGAATTCCTAAAAAAGATTGTTGATGAAATTGAATCAAAACCAAGGCCGAGATTTGTGTATGAAAATAATGTTTTGAAATTTCAGGATAGGCTTTGTGTACCAGATTATTCAAAACTAAGAAAGCGTGTTATGACCTAAGCTCATAACTCCAAATTTGCTATACATCCGGGAAATACAAAGATGTACCATGACTTGAAACAAAATTTCTGGTGGCCTGGAATGAAGAAATGTGTTGCTGATTTTGTAGCTAAGTGTTTGCACTGACAATAGGTAAAAGCTGAACATCAACGACCTGCTGGATTGCTCCAGCCGCTTCCAATACTAGAATGAAAATGAGAGCATCTTACGATGGACTTCATTGTTAGTCTACCTCGTTCTTCTAGAGGTATGGACTCTATTTAGGTAATTGTTGATCGTTTGACTAAATCTGCACATTTCTTACCTGTTAAAACTTTTTATAATGCGGATAAATTGGCTAACATTTATGTGAATGAGATTGTGAGATTGCACGGAGTGCCAGTATCTATTATGTTTGACAGAGACTCTAAGTTCACTTCAAGATTCTGGCAGAGTTTACAACAAGCTTTGGGGACTGAATTGAGGTTGAGTAGTGCTTATCACCCCCAGACGGATGGCCAATCTGAACGAACTATTCATACCTTGGAAGATATGCTCAGAATGTGTGTGTTGGATTTCCAAGGAAATTGGGAAGCTTATCTGCCACTGGTCGAGTTTGTGTACAACAATAGTTATCACTCAGGTATTGGGATGGCTCCCTACGAAGCTCTGTATGGTAAGAAGTGTCGATCTCCAATTTGTTGGGCAGAAGTGGGAGATAGACCATTATTGGGACTAGAACTTGTGCAAGAGATGACCGAGAAAGTGAAATTGATTCAGCAACGATTGAAAACTGCACAAAGCTGTCAAAAGAGTTATGTGGATGTCTGAAGAAGAGATAGATAATATGAAGTTGGTGACCATGTGTTTATTAAGGTGACTTTAATGAAAGGCCAGAAACGGTTTGGAGTTAAAGGCAAGTTGACACTGCACTACATTGGGCCATATGAAATCATTGAGAAAATTAATCTGGTGACATATCAAGTGGCTTTACCTCCAATCATGGAGCAAATGCACAATGTGTTCCATATTTCTATGCTTCGAGACAATTTGAGAGATTTCCTTCACGTCATTGAACCGACCCATGTGCTTTTGAAAGATAATTTTACTTATAAAGAACGGCCAATACAAATTGTGAATCGTCGGATCAAGAGATTAAGAAATAAAAAAAAAATCCCATTGGTGAAAATTAGTTGGCAAAATCATGGAGGGACGTATGCAACGTGGGTAACAGAAGAAGATATGATGAAAAGATATCCAGATTTGTTCCCTCTAGACCCAACATTCTTCTGAAATGAAGGTAATTCGAGTTTAGAGGACCAAACTCTTTAAGGAGGGAAGACTGTAACAACCCCGAACTGTGATTAGTCACTAAACCATGCTTAAGAATGGCAAATGAATAATCAAGAAGAAAATCTGAGTTAATTGCTTGTGTTTTGTGTTAATTGTGCTTATATCTGTCTATGGTAGGAATATTTGTTTGGAATTCTATTTCGGTACACTAATTGAAGGCCTTATTGGCATTTGAACAAGAAATTGACTACGTATATGTATCATTTGGAATTTTTAGAATTATATGGTAGGTTTAATTGGAATTTGGTTCAGAATCAAATAATTAGAATTAAATAATCTCAATTGATTACCTTTAACTCAAGTTAATTAAGCTCCACTAATTGAGCCTATATAAGGCTAATTGATTCTAGAAGCCTTAGATACACTTCATTGTCATCATCTTTTCAACAAAAACGTAGAGAGAGGGAGAGAAGAGAGAACATTGAGATCAAAGCTAGAGGTGGAAGAATTGTTTGGAAAATTGAAAGGGTTGAAAGGATCAAACCAAGAATTGCTAAGATTCAAGAGAATTGAGAGCCTAGGTAAAAAATTCAACCTTGAATTTGAGACATTATGTTAGCTAACATAAGAATTCAAGAGGTTTAAGTGTTTAAACATGAGGATTGAGCTTAGAAGAGAGAATTAAGGTTGATTACATACATGCATGCATCATTCATGACATTTTGAAGTAGATTTCAAAGAATTCATACATGCATGCATCTATCTTAGTCTTCTTTTGAGGATTCCCCATGTTTTCTATCAAATTATTCTAAGTTTGCATGTTTTGGAAAGTTTGAAGCCATATCGTTACATGCATGAGTATTATACAAAGTTTCAAGTTTGACTGTGAGCAATTCATATACTTTTGGGCTGTGATTTTGTGAAATGGCTTTCAATCAATGATGTTATACAAGTTTAGACATGTTTCCTCAAGTTTTGGGGCCCAAAGGATGTGTTTTGAAGCTTTGAATTTAGGTTTTGGAGCTTGAAGAGCAATTTGGATATTTCAGAATTTGCACTCTTTGTTCAAGCGGTGGAATCTATGCTCAAGCGAAGAATGCGAGCTCCCAATACTTTTGTAGAGTTGGGGATTGGCTCAAGCGTTAGTACCTGTGGTCGAACGACCACTCTTATTTTTTAGCCTTGGCTCGAGCGACCAAAAGTTGTGCTCGAGCGTAAAATGAGAGCTCTTAGAAATTTTGCAGACCAAGGGGTCCGGTCAAGTGACCAAAGTTGCGCTCGAGCGAATTACCCTGTTTTCATAATTTTGACTAAGTGTTTCAAAGTGCATTTTGACATCCGCATTGCATCTTAGGCATTCTTAAGCCTAAATTAAGACATAATAATGAGGATAAGGATTAGAAACACACCAAGATAGAAAAGAAATGAGTTAAGTGTTTTCCGAGCGTGTGTTTCAATGTGTATCCACTATGTGTTTGTGTAGGTCACGTGCCACAGACTGTCTAATCCATCTATTCTGACTGTTCTGCTACTGGAGCTATTAGTGAGTAATAACGCTGTAAAGCTATGTTTGACTTTAATTATTTTCGGATGATATGAAATGATATGTTTCTTGAAATGATATTTTCTGTATGGATGAATGATTGTCCAGTTTTCTAAAATGTATTTGTGGCATCTTTAGTATCATATGATATCTTTTATCTACTCTGTATACATCTCATGTAATCATGAGTTAACTGAACGTTTGACGTAATCATGAGTTAATTGTACGTCCCATGTGATCATGGGTCAACTGTTATGTATCCTTATGAATGTCTCTGTGCACATGAGGTAACTGTTTACATCCCATATAAATGGGTCAATTGTTCTGTTAGCTCTAATGGATGTACCACGTATGATTATCTCTGAATTCTAAATATGAATATGAATCTGTTTATGATAAGAATCTGCTTCTGATCTGAATTCTGATTTCTAAATCTATTAGATGATATTAACCGGAATGAATGCTGAACTACCATATAGCCCAACAATCCATACGCTTTACCAAGAGCTACTCCGAAAAGAAGGTAGAATCTCTATCAAGCACCACGCTTTACTAATCACAAGCCGGAAGGAAACAGATACTCTGTCCAAAACTTTAACCTATCAATTCCTTGTTTCAATTTAGAAAAATTACACCAACATCACATTTAATAATAAAGGTAAAATTTCTTCTTTATAAACAAAGATGATTTGTTTTTCCCACACTTCAATCACAACTTGTTTTATTTAAATTACACAACTCATTTAATATCATACACTTCCATAGTTCATAACACCAATTTCCATTAACAATTACTATAACATGAACTCATCCAAAAGGATTGCTCTCATAACATCTAATAATCAACATTCATACCCAATTCAACCAACCAATTGAAGAAAAGTTCCATGTTTAAATAAAATTCAAAACTAGGGTTTGGATAAAATTTGGGGCTTTCTACCAAAAAGCTCACAATCATGTTCCCTTAACACCAAAACTTCCATAATATACTTTAATCACATGTTTAACTCTTTTGTTTTGGAAACCCTAACTCCCTTTGCATGCTTTTCAAGAAAATCTCTTTTAACATAAGGTCTTATGCAATAAAAACATACCACTCGTCTATCTATAAGAAAATATTGAGGAGAAAGAATGAAATCCCTACCTTTAGTAAAAAGAGGAAGAAACCCAGAAGACCAACTTCAACGAAAACACTATTTGCTCCAATTAATAGAAAGCCCTCATCGAGCTCATCATTTTTCTAGAAGGGACTAGGGTGAGATTCTCACTAAAAGGAGATGAAATCCAAGGTTTAACGAGCTTTGAAGCTCAACAATGGTTGGAAAGAGAGAGAGAGGAGAGAGAGAATATGGAAAGAATGAAGAAATATAGGCCAAACATGACTTTTTAAAGTGTTGATCCCGAATAGATTGCTCGAGCGAACATTTCACCACTCGAGTAGTGCACGTAATCTCTCAGAAGTTTTGTAGGTCCAAAGTGAAAATACTAGGAGGCTCGCATCTTCGCTTGAGCGACCATTTGACTGCTTAAGCGGTCACCCTAGACATAGCTAGTCACATAGCACACTTCCCAAGGCATTCCCTGCACATCAACATTCTTTCCATATGTAACTGTTTAAGTAAATGCTTTCATTTAGCCTCTTATATTTATATTTCATTTACTTAATTTTGCAATGTAAATAAGGAAATACCCATCATTTGCATTCAAAGAAAAATACAAAAAAAAAAAAAAAAAAAAATTCCAATTAAATCAAAAGGTGACTCTTCCAGTTTTAGTACAAAAATAATTTTTTGACTGAAATTTCCAAGTTTGACATTGAAGTAAAGTGATTAATACCTCGTAGAAAAATCCCATAAAATCAAATTAAACTATTTAATATATAAGGAATAATTACTGCCAAATATTATTTTCAAAATCGTAAGTTTTGAAAAATCCAATTTTTACACTTAGAAAATTTTCAGACTAAGTACAATTTTTGACAGAAAACTCAGATCTCGACCCGAATCGTTACACATACACCATTGAAGCTATCATCAATGAAGATTTTTGCTGGAAATTGAAGTGCCATTTAAGAAGATTGAGGGTGATTAGAAGAGGAGATTTGCCAACCCAAATAACTTTACCATCTCTTTTGAGGTAATCTCTTGAACTTTCTCTCATTTTCTCTTCTATTTTCCTTTCTTTTCTCTTCTCTTTAGACAAACACTATTTAATCCTATATATTCTATTGGTTATGATGTGATTGAGCCCGCGGATAGTGGAGGGATTTGCGACCTCTCTATAGGATTTGTTGATGATGTGAATTCTATCTTTTCTACACTTTCTCTCTCATTTTCCCACCTCCCAAACACCCCATTTTTTGAATTTTCTTTGATTATTTGGATTAATTATAGGCTTATAGAGGGTATTAGTCTAATCCTTTGATTGATTGTATTAATTCCCTTTGTTTTCTTTAATTTTCTCTTGTTTTTTTGCATTTTTTTTGCCTATTTTCTCACCTTCCAAACATGGCTTAGTTGTTATAATTTAATGCTTTCTAGTGGATTAGTAGGCTTGTTTGGTTGATTATTTGGCTAATTAGTTGTTAAATATGATAGCTGATGCATTTTCCTACATTTTCTCTCTGTTTTCCATTTTCTTTGAAGCTAAACAAGCGCTTCTTCTTTAGAAAAGTTGGAAGCTCTCTTGTTAAACCCTTTGAACATGGAAATGGATGTCTATGTCCATCTTACATGATGAAGTTGATGGGCTTCTAATAACTTTTGATGAGTTTCATTGATTTTAGTAGTTGTTTTGCATTTTCTAGCATTTTTTCTTGCTTTCTTATAATTTTATTTTTTACTTTCTCGGAAGCCAAACATGACTTCCTCTTAGAAATTGATAGCAATCTATTCTCTCTATCCATTTTGACATGGATTTGAGCATCTATTTGCTCTCTTCCATGAGAACAAGTATAAATTTCGTTTCATTTCTTTGATTTCTTGTTTTATTGTTTCAAGTTGCTTCAATGATCACCATGTGATAGTTCATATTGCTTGATGATCAATGAAGCTTATCCATCTTTTCATGATTATTTCTACGATGGGAAAGGTGGATGGTTTTGTTCTAGTGCTATTCCTTCTTTCATTTTTTGATGATTGAGAGGGAAATTCTCTATTGCAATGGGAAAGTTTTTATGGCTTGTATGAATCTCATCCTCTCATCATTTATGGCAATTGAGAATAGATTCATCTTGTTTGGCTTCCAGTGATGCATGAAGAGGATTTGTGCTTCTCTCCTCCATTCATATGGTAGAAAAGCACTTTGGCTTCATTCTTTTAACTTCTTTTTTTTTTTTTTTGGCTTCTTAGCTTTTTTTGGATTGATTGCTTCTATATTGTAACGCCCCAAAATAATAACAACAACCCATCTCATGATAATCGAAAGGAAACATAATATATGAAATAATAACCCTTCAATGATATTCTTTTACCGTGCAAAAGATGACATATGCGAGTATACATTCAATAATCCTAAATTCTGAATCTATAGCATATGCCACATATGAGTGAATTGAAATAAAAGGTTATACAGATAAGTTAATGCCCTAATGGATACATCTTTCCAAGACAATGCTTGGGTACAACAAAAGTGAGTTCAACCTAATACAGTCAAAGCCCAAGGCTTATGCAAAATAATTACAACAAGAAACAAAATTGAGTCTTCAGCTCCACGGTCCTTCCAAGCTAAGTCCTTGGTGGATACTTATCATCACCATCTGAAAGTTGTTTTTCACATAGAGTGAGCTAAAGCCCAGCGGAGATACTTTAACACAATGTATGGAACTTAGCAAAGTTATGAGGTGAATGCACATGCATATCATTTGTCAAACATTATACTTTTCCATCTCAAAACAATGCAATGCCTTTATCACTACATTTCAATTCATGAAGATGCTTTATATCAAAAAATAGGGCAGTAGATACAAAACAATAAGAATCTCCAGGTACGTGTCTGCTAGTAGGCTATACAAACACTACCAAAACCATTTTACCAGTACTAACCAGAATGATTAGCACATACGCACGGGTTTTTAGACTTTCACTAAGGATACAAAAGCCAACAATATAAACAACAACTACACCCTCTAACTAGATTCACTAAAGTATACACCCCTTTTGCTAAAAAATAATACATTTTCAATGTTCAAGTATGAAGTAATGCTCGATGCAAGATGTATAAGAAATTAGTTTCAATTTAACCTAATCCTCATGCAATTTCTATAACAATCAAAGCTATCCTCCACCAATAGCCCAAAACAGATATTTCTATTCAACAGATATGTAACAACCCCGACCTGTGATTAACTGTTAAACCATGATTAAGAATTCCTAATAAGTAATTAAGAGAGAATTCTACGTTAATTGCATATGTTATTTGTTATTTGCATTTGTATTTGTCTATTGTAGAAAGATCTGTCTGTGATTTTATTTCGATATGCAAATTGAAGGCCTTATTGTCATCTGATCATGAAATTGACTTGGTTTATGTGTTATTTGAAATTTTTAGAATTTTAGGGTAAATTTAATTAGAATTTGATTTGGAACCAAATAATTAGAATAAAATAATGCCCATTTGATTAGCAGTAAGCCTAGCTTAATTAAGCCCACTAACCAAGCCTATATAAGGCTTACATACACATTAAAACTCTCCTTGTTCATTATCTTCTTGAGGAGAAAATATGGGAAAGAGGGAGAAGAGGAGACTTGAGCTCAATTAAGGGAAATTGATAGAAAAGTGAAGGGAATTGGAGAAAACAAGCAAAATTTGCTAGAATCCAAGGGAATTAAAGCTTCTAGGTAAGAATTCAACTCTAAGTTTATGACATTGAGTTAGATGACATGTGAATTCAAGAGAGGTTAGAGATTAAAAACAAGAATTGAGCTTAGAAGAAGAATTGAGATCAATCCATGCAATACATGCATAATTCATGATTTTTGAGTTCTATTTTCACAAATTCTTACATGTAAATGCATACCTTTTCTATGTCTTAAGAGCTCACCATGATTTTACATGAAAACACTTCATCTATTCATGTTTTGGAAGCTTTGTATCCAAGTCATTACATGCATGTTATATTTTCAAAATTTCAAGTTTTACTTTGGAAGAATTCATTTGCTTTTGGGCTTGATTTTGCAAAATGGCTTTCAAATCATGAAGTTCTATGAGTTTACAAGCGTTTCCTCAAGTTTTGGCCCAAAAGAACATGTTTTGGTGCAATAGAATTAGATTTTGAACTTAGAACTACAATTTGGAAATTCCAGAATTCTGCATCACCGCTCGAACGACCACACTTTGCTTTGCACCTTAGCTTGAGCGAACAAAAGTGGGCTCAAGCGTAAAATTCATGCTCCTAGTACTTATGCAAAGTTTGCAGACTGCTCGAGCAACCAAAGTTGCACTCGAGCGGAGACCCTGTTTACTTAGTCTTTGGCTTGAATGACCATCGAGTGTAAAAATCATGCAGCCAGTACTTTTGTAGACTTTGTAGACCACTCGAGCGACTGATGTTGCGCTCGAGCAGATTACCCTGTTTTTGAAATTTTGACTAGGTGTTTCAAATCACATTTTGGAATCCTCATTGCATCCTAGGCATTCCTAAGCCTTAATTAAGACATAATAAAGAGGATAAGGATTAGAAACACTCCAAGATAGAAAAGAAACAAGTTAAGTGTTTTTTGAATATGTGTTTCAATATGTCTCCGTTATGTGCTTGTGTAGGTCATGCATCCTAGACTATCTGATCCATTTGCTTTATCTGTTCTACTATTGGAGCCATCTGTGAATAATAACTCTGTAAAGTTATGTTTGACTTTAATTATTTTTTGATGATATGAAATGAACAGTTTTCTGAAATGTTATGTTTGTATGAATGAATGATTGTCCAAGTTTCTGAAATGTATTTGTGGCATCCTTAGCATTATATGATAAGCGTCCCTTTATGGGTCATCATAATGTTTTTATGGCCATCCTTTTATGTGTCATCAGAATGCGTTTATGGTCGTCCCTTTATGGGTCATCGGAAACGTCCCTGTGCATATAAGTCATCGGAATGCCTTTATGGCCGTCCCAATTATGGGTCATCAGATTAGTTAGCACTAATGGGTGTACTACGTATGATCATATGGATATGTGAACTCTGAACACGAATATGAATATGAATATGTTTCTGAATCTAAATTCTGATTTCTGAATCTGATATGGACATCATTCATTAAAACATTTACTCTGTTATTATTCACTGGGCTCTAGCTCATTCTATTATTTATGTATGTAGGTGATTAGGTACAGGACCAGGCTCAGAGTTGATTGCCTGAAGTTTTGTCTGTCTACCAGCCACTGTGCCTTCCAAGGAGGCTCCCTTTGAGAAGTGGTCAAGTTTGTGTACAATGTTAAAGACATTTTGTATTTCTTTTGTTAAGTCTGAACATATCTTTTGATGTCTGTTTGTATATATGGTGACGTGGGAATGACATCTTAAATATGTAACTTAAGCTTTAAATTTGCTGTCCCATCTATGTCTACACAGCTCTATGGATGTTATATGTTTGTACTTGCTTCTGCTAGCCCCTGTATTTTATTTATTCTATTTAGAGGCCTTCAGTAATCCTAGAATTACTAGTCGGTTATGATGCTAAACCCATAGGGGTGGGTTTGGGTCATGACAAGATAATTTTTTCCAACAATAGATAAAATCTCCAAATTTTGAAATGGAAGTGATAATAAATATCCAACTCCACTCTTATCATCAACAGATATCATTTTCTCATATCCTTTCAAAATCCAACACTATTTCCTTTTCCTTTATAAACCACATCAATGATTTTTCAACAAAACCTTCTTTATTTTCAAAATTACATTTGAAAGAAAAATTTCCAAAAATATCTGACAATATATACACATCCACAATCTTTCTTAAGAATTTATTTAAAAAAAACCCTCTTTTACTTTTCAACACCAAATGCTATGTTTAACCCAAAACCCCAAAATCACTAAACACTTTTCAAAGAGCAAGTAACTAAGCTAAACATCATATGAGAGGTTGAAGAAATCCTACCTGAAGAGTAGAAGAGTAAGAGAGCAAAAGTGAAACTTTGGTAGAGCAAAAGTGAAACTTTGGTGGAGTCAAAAACGAGATCCTCTCCAATTAGATTGAAGCTTTTGATGATCTCTACCTTTTTCTCCAAAGAGCAATGGTGAAGAAATCAATGGATGATGTAGTATTTGAGGTTTTAAGCAAGAACTAGGGAGAGAAAGTGAAGAAATTAGGTCATGAAAGGTTTTAGAGAGAGAGAGAGAGAGGAAATGAAAAAGTGATTCAAAAATCCATTTTCCTGAACTGATATACGTGCAGACCACTAAAGCGACCAAAACACCACTCGAGTGTCAGAGACAATAAGAGCCATCGCTCGAGCGACCAAAACACTGCTCAAGCGCACAATGACCCCTTCCCAAAAGTTTTGCAGATAGCAAAAGAACGCTCGAGCACAAGAAGGATCGCTCGAGCAAAGATCACCCTACTCCCAGAAGTTTTGCAGACTTGCAAAATACTAGGAGATCTCAAAGACCACTCTAGTAACCAAAACACCTCTTGAGTGAACAAAAAGAAAACTGAACAGCAACTTTTCAAAAACTAACTCCAAACCTGTTTCGAACATGACCGACAATTCAGCTCGACTATTAACACGACGAAAAAGGATATGAACAACAATTAAAGTATTGGATCTCGGATAAGAGTATTAAATGGGTCGGGTCTAAACCGAAACTGTTATAATCTTCCCTCCTTAAAAAATTTCATTCCCGAAATTTAAATCAAACCAATAACTACCGAATTTCAACCAATTACATTCGTAACTATGGAGAAGTGGTTTGGAAATACTCTTCAGATCTTGGGAGACGCTAGTGATCCTCAGCTAGTCACCTGAAAAGATACAAACACTCCGGTCGGGGGTACCGGAATTAGCACTCCGACGGACAAGTTAGTTTAGACACTAAAGATAGCTTGTTTACTAAGTTTAGTGAAGTGTTTCTTACATACCTTTCTAAATCTGTGGTTCTTGTATTTATACTTGCTTTCTGGGCCTCGGGGCCCAAGCCTACTTTTATCTCATTCCCTTTTTATTCATTCGGAGCTACTGGCCTCCGTCTATTTAGCTTTCCTAACGTATTCGGCGTCCTAGTCACGCAATGTGAAGCCGAATAGTATCTAATTTTTGGGGTACGCATCTTCCGACTCTTTTACTTATTCGGCACCCCCCCAAGCACTTCACCGACGACAGTTGGCTGGAGTGCTTGGTTTTGGATTTCGAAAAGTCAGAGCCAAAATTCGGCAGTTGGCCTCATTGTCATGCGGATATCTAAGCACACCCCTTTCGGTTGTTGTGTCGACTTCTTGCCCCCTCGCACATGTCTATTTATTGCGATTTAAAATTTTGACATCCTTTCAAGTATGTATTTTATGACGCTCGTCGCTGGATTGCCTTTTGAATCGTCCCTGTAACTCTCTTTTCCGGTATCCTCTTCGTCCTTTGTAAGTTTTCTCCTCCCTTGCTTCAAAGGCTCTGGTTTATTCCTTCCTTAGGGACAAAGATATCGACCATCAGCTGATTACTATGCTTTCCAGTTTTGGAAAATGAGTTGATGATGTTATGGTCGTTGTCCATGGTAACTGGGAATTTGGCGAAGAGGAGGATCACGTCGACCCTATTCCTAGACGAAGGGGCGAGCCAGGTGGCTGATTGCCTTCTTGCTTTTATTATTTGTTCGTTTTTGTTGTAAAGCCTCTTCTTTGAATTGTTACGGCTTGGCTTGTGCAGGGAGCAATTTGAAGAAAGTTCTGTCTTCAACTGACTGCGCCATTCTTTCGGATATCAAAGTCGCGCTCAAATATTTCGGCCGTCGAAGTCTCCAGAAACAAGGAAGGGCGGCCCACATTCTGCTTCGTTACGAGCCGACATATACGACCTTCTCGGCGGTGGAAAATATCCCGGTTCCGGAGGGTGAAGATTCTCTTATCGCTCTTATTTTGTCCGACTTCAAAAACTTGAGGCAGGTTGGTTTTGAAGCCAATTCGGAGCGGGATGTAGCTAATGTTACCGAATTAGATCAGTCCGAAACCGAGTCTGACGAGGTATTGAATTCGGCCGATTCCCCATCCACTTCGGGCCGAGGGGATCTTTCACTTGACGACGTTTTTCACGGCTTAGAGGATATTTCTGTCAGAGACCCCGAAGACATGGCCGGGTTAAGCCTGACAAAACTTGCCAGAAAGGCGAATGCGGAGAGGTTGGCCGCGCGGCGAAGAGCGGAGGCCCTTCCGTCTGAAGTACCACCCGCCACCGAATCTCAATTCTCTCTGCCTGTTAGCGAATCAGAGTCCTTGCACATTATTGAGGTGGAGATGGCAGAAAATCGGAATGCCGAATCTACTTTGATCGTGCAGGCCGGCCAAGAAGTTGAGGCAGAGAAACGCCCTGCCGAGTTTGAGGCCGCTCGGAAGAACATGACGGGAAACGTCCTCGGTTAGAGGGATCAGACGTGATCGTTCCTTTTGTTATTCAGCCGATGATAAGAAACATGCCGGTTTCTTCTGATGCTTCGGCGCTTAAAGATCCAGAAGTCGCATTCAGCTTGGCCACGTTCGTGTCGTTGCCGTCTGACAAGGAGGCTTTCTGGGTGGAAACGAATTTGAATGTGACAGCACTAGCCACCCAATCGGCACTTTTGGTACGTATTCGAACTTAGCTTCACTTAATCCAAATACTGTTAAAGTTATGGATTTGAATTCTTGTTTTGCAGACCGTCGGATGGATAGCCGATATGGGCCGTCGCCATCGCGACACCGTCAAACAGATTGGCCATTTACGCGAGGAAGTTGAAGGCCAGAGGAGAAGGGCCGAGGTCGAGGCTTTGAGGGCGAACAAGGAAGCCTCAAGGGTCAACGCCGAGATGGAGAGGGTTCATAGCGCGGATCAATTGAGATCGGATGCCGAGAAGAAGGCGGACGCGAGCGAAGATGCGCTCAAATTGGCCCAGAAGGAGATCTCCAAACTAGAGGCTGAGTTGGCTGAAATGAAGGCGACGAAGGAAGCAGCTGTCTCGGAGTCTTCCAAAGTATTCGAGGCCAGGAAAAATGCTGGACTCGCCGAGTACGTGGACCAAGTCCCCAAGTTTGAAAATCGGGGATTCAAACATGGCTGGCACAAAGCCCTTGCTACTGCTAATGCTTCATTGATTATGCCAATTCCATATGAGCAAGTGGATGTTGAGCCATTGGAGTCTGATTCCGACTGACATAGTTTTTAGGATGTCGAATGTATTTTTACAGTTTCTAATTTAGTATTTTTCATCTGTTGCTACAGTCATAGCTTTTTGTTTAGTAACTTGAATATATAAAATTTCATGAGTTGTGCTCAATTGGCTAAGGCAAATGTTGATGAATGAGCAGAATGAGAAGCCGAATGGGCCTAACTCGTGGGTTGGCTGAGGCATAGGTTGATCGGTGCTTGCCCTTGAAAACATAGGCGACCAGATTAATAAATCTACCCTTGCCTGAGCCAGGGCGTGAGCTTGGGAAGCCGAATGAGCCTAACTTGTGGGTTGGTTGAGGCACAGATTGATCGGCACTTGCCCTTGAAAACATAGGCGACCAGATTAATCAATCTTTAATAAATCTTCCCTTGCCTTAGCTAGGGTGCGAGCTTGGGAAGCCGAATGGGCCTAACTCGTGGGCTGGCTGAGGCACAGGTTGATCGGTGCTTGCCTTTGAAAACATGGCCGACCAGATTAATAAATCTGCCCTTGCTTGAGCCAGGGCGCGAGCTTGGGAAGCCAAATAGGCCTAACTCGTGGGCTGGCTGAGGCACAGGTTGATCGACACTTGCCCTTGAAAACATGGCCGACCAGATTAATAAATCTGCCCTTGCCTTAGCCAGGGCGCGAGCTTGGGAAGCCGAATGGGCCTAACTCGTGGGCTGGATGAGGCACAGGTTGATCGGCGCTTGCCCTTGAAAACATGGCCGACCAGATTAATAAATCTACCCTTGCCTTAGCCAGAGCGTGAGCTTGGGAAGCTGAATGGGCCTAACTCGTGGGCTGGCTGAGGCACAGGTTGATCGGCGCTTGCGCTTGAAAACATGGCCGACTAGATTAATAAATTTGCCCTTGCCTGAGCCAAGGCGCAAGCTTGGGAAGCCGAATGGGCCTAACTCGTGGGCTGGACAATTGTCATCCGACTGTTGATGTTTGGGATTACTGACGTTGCCTCGGGAGAGCTGCAAACATTGAAGGATAAATGGGACGGGTGCATGCCAGAGGCCCTACTTATTTCCATTCAGGCAACTTGGGAGGGACGAAGATCGACTGAATCAGACGCCGCAATGGGTTGTAGTAGCGAGCCTACGCGTACGGGAAGAAGGACGTCCAAGGATCAGGAAACATAGCAGCCCCTTAGTCATCGAAGCAGATCGCCCCGAAAGGACAGGCAACAACGGGGAAATTCTCCGCGCCCGCGACTGAAAATTGAGCTTGCTGCGATGCCACGACCGTTGAGTTTTGCAGTTTCTGTGAGGAATAGACCAATGACGGAGGCGGATTCTATCATTAAAGACCCAGATGTGGCAGTCGAGTTCACTCGACAGATATTCCCGCCGGAAGTCCAACAATCGATGGTCGGACGTTGAGATTTCGAAGTATTTTGAGACGGCATACATGGGGCCATGAAAGGACTATATACTGCTTACGAAGTCGGCATGCGTCTGTGGGAAGCACGACGTGAGAGTGAGAAAAAGGACGAAAGGAATCGCAGTCTGGAGATTCGCGCGGAAAAGGCCGAGCATGAGCTTCGGGAGTTGAAGAATGTTCAAACGAGCGCGTCAGTGGTGGCCGATCAATCTAAATTGGTTGTTGTGGAGAGAGTAACCCAACGGACCTCGGATTATAAAAAGGGGTTTTAGGACGGCCTGAAGGTCGGGATAGAGAAGACCAAACAGGACCTTGCTGAGGAGATCTGCGATGTGAAAATCGAGGATTCAAGCACGGCTGGATCAAGGCCCTTCAAACCGAGGAAGCTCTCGAAGCCGTGGGCATCGATTCGGCCTCGTCCCTGTATCATCGCCACTACTTTCCTTATTCCGATTTCGAAATTGAGAAGTGCAACGATGAGGGTGACGAATGAATAGACTTAGCGCCGAATAAATAGAATTTCTTTTATTTTCAACGTTTGTATTTGGTCTTGAAATGTTATGTGCTTAATTAATCGTATTATTTCAACTTACTGGCAAGTTTTGTGTTGTCGTGGCGCAAATGTTTAGACATGCATTGGCCGGCTTGAATTAAGAACGATTCTCAGTGAATATTTATTCGGCCAATGAAGTGGTCCGAATGCGTCTCTCAAAAAGGCCAATCGTGATATCCACGAAGGGTGCTCCAAATCCGGAGTCTTAATCGGCCCTAAGGTGTCGTGCACCAAAAGGGGCTCCGAATCCGGAGGCTTTATTTTGGCCAATCGTGATATCCACGAAGGGCGCTCCGAATCCGGAGTCTTAATCGGCCATAAGGTGTCGTGCACCAAAAGGGGCTCCGAATCCGAAGGCTTTATTTTGGCTAATTGTGATATCCACGAAGGGCGCTCTGAATCCGGAGTCTTAATCAGCCCTAAGGTGTCGTGCACCAAAAGGGGCTCCGAATCTGGGGGCTTTATTTTGGCCAATCGTGATATCCACGAAGGGCGCTCCGAATCCAGAGTCTTAATCGGCCATAAGGTGTCTTGCACCAAAAAATGGGGCTCTGAATCCGGAGGCTTTATTTTGGCCAATCGTGATATCCACGAAGGGCTCTTCGAATCCGGAGGCTTTACTTTGGCCTTAGAAGGCTTGAGAAAACGAGAAACTTTGTATTGCAACGGTGGAATATGTACAAGTATCAAGCCCACAAGTCGGGTCCATGATAGAATTTACGTAAATGTGTCGAATTCCAAGGCCATGGCAGGCTTCTTCCTGACATGTCTGAGAGCCGATATGCCCCTGTTCCTGCGATGGATTCTATCTAATAGGGTCCGTCCCAGTTTGGACCCAATTTTCCATCGACCGGTTTCCGGTTGGCTGGAAGTACCTTCTTTAGAACAAGCTCTCCTGGCATGTATCGGCGCAACTGAACTCGCTGATTATACGACTTGGCGAGCTGTTGCTGATATCGTGCCATAGATGCCAGGGCACGGTCTCTTCGTTCTTCGATTAGAATCAGATCTAGGGCAAACATCATGTCGTTTCGGCCCTGTAGACACCCCATTTTTGACCGACCTTAAGACTCAGACGTCACCGGTTGAGCGCTCGGTGATGTTGCATACTGTGCTCGTTCAGAAGTCTCATAGTCGCGGCCGCGTGCCCTGCCTCCGGACTTCCGAACCATCTTCTCTACCTTGTCTCGGTTTGCGAACCAGGTTCGGTTTTCTCTGTTTGCTTTCCTGAGGGAAGGGAGTGATCCCGTAGATTATCTCCCGGTGGCCGTGAGCTACTTTTCGTGGCCGTAGGCCATTTTGCCCATTTCGGAGCCCGGTTCCCGGTTTTTCGGAGCCGTCAGGCTGTGTGCCTCGGCTCGGGACCGCCCAACCATCTCCAACTTCTCCGGTTTTTGACGGAGACCTCTGTTTTAATGTTCCGAGGAACACTGGGGCCCCTGATGCCCACTTCGCAGCCGAACACCACTTCCGGTGCCCGGCGACCCATTTTCGGGACCCCGAACTGCGTGATTTGGGCCCCGAGCATTCATTTCGCATCCGCTTTCTCTGGTTTTTGGCGGAGACCTCTGTTTTAACATTTCGAGGAACCCTGGGGCCCCCGATGCCCACTTCGTGGCCGTATGCCACTTTCGGTGCCTGTAACCGGTTTTCGGGACCCCAAACTGCCCGGTTTTGGTCCCGAGCATTCATTTTGCATCGGTTTTCTCTGATTTTTGGCAGGGACCTCTGTTTTGTCATCCCGAGGGACACTGGGGTCGCAGATACCCACTTCGCTGCTGAATACCACTTCCGGCACCCGCAGCTCATTTTCGGGATCCCGAATTGCTCGGTTTTGGCTCCGAGCGTTCATTTCTCATTAGTTTTTGTTCAAACTTGGCAGGTACCTCTGTTTCAACATCAGGAAGATTACTGGGGGGGGAGAAGCCAGCAATTATCCCAGATAACCAGTTTCGCTCCTCCGGAGCCCGTTTTTCTCACTTCCAGGCCAATGTTGAACACCCTAGGGGTATTTTCTTCCAACCAAAGCTACATATCTGTGATGGGGGCATCTAGGAGGACCCTAAGGGTTGGTGGTCGGCCAGAAATTCAAGGTTTCATTTTTGGGCCTCTCATTCAAGCTCTATGTTGTGGCTCCTGCTTCAGTGTTGCCAATTTCCGACCTTGGAACCTTGTTCTACACATCTTAGAGGACACAAAAAGTATATGGTCGGCTAGAAATTGTTGAGTTCATTTTTGAGCCTCTTCTTCAAGCTCTATGTTGTGACTTCTGCTTCAGCGTTGCCAGATTCCGACCTTGAGACCTTATTCTACATACTTGGGAGGACACTCCCGCATGGTGGTCGGCCAGAAAATCTTCACTTCAATTTTGTGCCATGGCCGGCCGGCCAGGAGGGGTAGCTGGCCGACCAGGTGGGGTGGCCGGCCGGCCACCTCCCACAAATTTACCTGGCCGGCCAGCTTCCTGCTTTCCAGCCTGTCCCAGCTGTCCGGATATTTTCCAACATATCCCGGGGCATCCGGGGGATATTTCGGGAGGGAAAGATTGGGTGCTTTCCCTCCCCTTTTACACCCTATTTCTTGTCTATTTAAAGGGCCCTCCTTCCCCTTTGCTTAGGTTGGAAAATTTGTCTTCAAGAACACTTCTCCAAAAACCTCCATTTCCTTAGCTTAAAACCTCAAAAAAGCTTCTAAGTCCCTAGGTCTTCTCTTCATCAACACCTAGCCTCACCATCCCTACTACCATTTCAGCAGCAAGGAGGTGTTCTTCAGAGGTCAAGAAGCAACAAATCAAAGCCAAGAATCAAAGAAAGACAAGTCTTCAAGGGTAAGTCTTCAAAACCAACTTTTAGGGCTTTTTCTTGATTCATTTCTATACTCTATTTGGTTGAGAATTGGGGCTCCGACCCCTACTGGTTTTGTACTCATATTGAGCCCCTCTACAACTTTGTAGAAGGGCTCAACTTCATTTGAGGCTTCTATGATATACTTGTTTCAATACCTAGCTTTTATGCCATTATCTTGCATGCTAGTTTAGGCCTATTTCCTTTTGTTTTTAGGGGTCCGACCCCTACTGGTTTTGTGCTCATTTTGAGCCCCTCTACAACATTGTAGAAGGGCTAAACTTCATTTGGCCATTGTATCCACCACTTCCTTCAAATTCCATCAAGTGTGCCCATTTTTGTATGCAACTTTTGACCTATTTCTATTTGTTTTTGGGACTTCGACCCCTACTGACTTTGGTCTTATTTTGACCCCCTTTACACATTTCATGAAGAAAATTTTGTCATTTGGTGCTTTCTTTGCATGACTCTTGTTATAGCCTCTTTTGAGCTCCATTTTTGCATGGAATTGTTAGCATGATTTTATTCTGATTTTGAGGATGTCATCTTCTGCAATTGTGCCTATTTTTAGCTCATCTTCAATGTTGTAGAAGAAATTTTGTCCATTTGGGGTTTGCATATGTCACTTGTCTCAATACTCCTCTTTTGGCCACTAACTTTGCATGCTATTGTTGATCTATCTATGCTTGCATTTTGGCCATGTTTGTTACTGAAAAATGCCATATTTGGGACTGCCTTGCTACTGTTCTTGCTTCCATGATCATATTTTGCATGTATGGCATGGCTATAGGCCATTTCGGGGTTTAATTTCACACTTTCGGGATGAATGCATGCTTCGAGTGTCATTTCGAATTGTTTCGGGGCTGTTTTCCCCTTTATTTAGGTGTTGAAATTCCATTGCCATGCTTGCATATTATTTCCCATGCCATTTGTATCATTTTTGCATTGCCTCGGTTTGCGTGCCAATGGGCACGCACTTCGAGGCACCTCATTCTTATCATTCCGGCAGCCTATGTGAGCGTGGCTGAGGCTATCTCATGTTGGCATAAGCCCAATTTGCATTTTCATGCTTCTACATCATTGCCCCGATTTGCGTGTCCGCGGACACGCGTTTCGAGGGAGCTTTGTTTTTATCCGACGGCCTCCTATGTGAGTGAGCTGAGGCTTTCCCATGTTGGTGTAAGCCCATCGTTGCATTCCGTACGCCATCTCGTCTCATTTTATCATCGCCTCGATTTGCGCGCCTGTGGGCACGCGTTTCGAGACACTTCGGTTTTATCCGATTTTCATTCTTTCATCATCGCCTTGATTTGCGCGCCTGTGGGCACGCGTTTCGAGGCACTTCGATTTTATCCGATTTTCATTCTTTCATCATCGCCTCGATTTGCGCGCCTGTGGGCACACGTTTCGAGGCACTTCGGTTTTATCCGATTTTCATTCTTTTATCATCGCCTTGGTTTGCGTGCCCGTGTGCACGCATTTCGAGGCACTTCGATTTTCCCGATTTGCATTTCATATCATCGCCTCGATTTGCGTGCCCGTGTGCACGCTTTTCGAGGCGTCTCATTTTCATCTTATTTTCATAGCATTGAGCATGCTAGGTTGTATATTAGTTGCATTTCATACATGTCTTGCATTTTGCATGGGAAACGAGGCACGTTTCATACTCCGAGTAACGGAACGAGTCTCAATTCCCAAGTCACCGACACTCCGGATTACCCATGATGGAGTTAGGTTTTGTTGTAGCATTCATATGCATTCATCCCATATTGAGTTGTGCAATTCGATTCCTCGGCCATCATGCATCGATGTGCGTGATTGGTGGCACGAGGATCGAGGCATGCATATATTTGTGAAATACATTGCTATGCCCTTTTCCTGCTCTCTGTTGCAGCAAAATCAACAATCAACAACTTTTCGGAGGCTGGCACGCATTTCGAGAAAATTGCAAATAGAGGCTAATCAGGGCATCCCAGTGGATTTCTGCGCCAAGCAGCCCAGCATATACCATTCATCAGGAGCAAGGCAGTCCCTGGCTTGCATGCCAGTTTTACTTTTCTGTAATTAATTTGTTAATTAATTAGAAATCTGTATATTTATTCGGACTGTATATTCTTTTATTCGGACTGTATTATTATTTTATTCGGACCCTCTGCGCGAGGGCAAAATTGTAATAAGGGTGTGTGAGTGTGATGTATGTCTTCCAACCCCCATTTCTTTCTCCCTTTTATTTATCCGCTTTGGATGGTTAGATATAGGGCATATTTCAATTAGCATACAGTATGACAGCATGTTTGCATCATTCATCTGTTTTGCACGCACCGGGCTCGGCGCATCATACAAACTGCATCTGTATTTCAATTCCAAGTTGAGTACTTGATAGCTGTAGCATTTCATACACCATGCTTAGAATAGCCAAGCCCGCTATAGTTGCATTTTGCATGTGTTGCATTAGGCATTTCTGTATATTTTTAGGATCATGCATGATTTCTAATCAGTTTTCTGTTTTGGCTGGGAGTACTCGGTGAGTTTTTATGCTTTAGCATCCTTGCATGCGTGTAAGTGTTGCCATGATAGCATGCTTGCCATGAGGCTAACTGCTTATGTGATATAACTGCCTTGAATGCCTGTGGGTGGAGGTTGAGTTATTTGGATTGGGACAATTCATCAAATGTTTGCTTTAAGCCCACTAGATTGTGGCAAAACCATGTTTTCTAAGCCCACCCGAGGGTGGCAAATCCGCATTTTAGCCTACCTGCGGGTAGCACCATTACATCATTTTCAAACAAACAAACATGAAATGTTTCGTTCCAATTCAGACGGCCTAGTCTATACTTGTTTGCTGCGAGCATCACATAGTAACCTAGGCCAATAAACAGAATAAGAACTCACAATGTTTTCAAAAACAGATATCATGGTTAGTAGAGGCCGGTCTTTGACCGGGCGAGAGGGGGTGCTCACGATGTGACCTTCCCTAATCGTACCCAAGTTCCCGAGCCAACTTTGGTGATGACGGACACGTGGCCTTTCGGCACCGAGTCAGGGTTTCCTAAATTTCCCATTTTAAAATATTTAGGTGGCGACTCTGTTATCTGGCAAAGTAGTCCATGTTTGGCACTTCTTTCAAAAAAATCTGTTTTCTCAAAACGATTTGCCGGATTTGGACTCTTTGGTTCGAGATTTAGAACCGCAACAAAAATCGAGTCCGAGCTGTAGCGAGGTCCCCCGCGGGCGTTGTTACAGTTTCTGGCGACTCTGCTGGGGACTTAGAGAACGATGAGCCCACAATACATGTAATGACCCCAAAATTCATCCTTATTTAATTAGGGGTTAATGTGTTTTAATTCAACTATATCTATCGGAATTAAAGAATTATCTGCTGAGTTATAGCGGCCTTTATTGTATCGGCTTGAAATTTTTTTTCCCTCCGCTCGAGCGTGGGCTCATTTTTGACATTTTTAATAGTGTATTTGGAATGTTCTTACCTTATTTTGGGGTATTGATTGAGGTGGTGGTATGATGGTAAAGTAAGATTGGACCAAAGAATATAATCTGGATAGTTATTCTACGATCAGCCGTCACTCATTTGCCCTTTTCTTTTTCTACACTTTGAATTTGAATGTGAGGTTAGAACCATTGGAAAGATTATTTCCAGGGCTTCAATTTGGACACAAGAACGACCTAGAACGGAGTCCCGATGAAAGAGTTATACCCGTTCGAAGTTTTCACATCTGTGCTGAAAAGAAGAGCCGCACGTGCGGGGAATAGCGCCGCACGTGCGGGCTGTGCGGGACAGCAACTCAAAAACGAGATTTTTGGCGCATTTCTTACATTTTCTTTTCCTCTCTTCTTCTCCCCTCTTCCATGTCCGAAACCCTAGCCCCCAAAACCTTGATTTCCTCTACTTTGATCAACAATCCACCATGGTTCTTGCATCAAGGATGGAGAACAAGAAAGGATCAACATTTTTAACCGATTGGAACTTGGATTTGCGAAGGATTCTCACTAAAGCTTCGTCCCTTTGCTTGTTTCTTGAGGTAGGGGTCCTTATTCCCTTTTAATATTTGCATTCATGGATGGATTTGTGGAATTTTGTGTATATACAACAAAATCTATAGTTTTGAGCATATTATGTCCAACTTGAGAATTGGGGGTTTAGAGTTGGAGATGTTGGAAGTTAAATTAGTGGGTTAAAATGATGGATTATGACTCCTAGATGTATAATCATTTGGAAAATTGGAATAAAAAGTAATGGGTTAATAAGTTGGAATTTTTCTTGAAATTTCAATATTTTCTTGAAACCCTAGGTTGATTAATGATAATAACCAATGAATTGGCCCAAATTGAAAGTAGAGTAAAGAAATTGAGGTATTGAATTATATGTGTTCAAGTTTAATTGGAATTTGGAAATGTTTGAAAATTATGTTTAAAATTTGCGAATGAACTATGTTATGAACATTGTAATTCATGCTGTAATGTGAAGGGAAAATTGGGGAAATAATCTATTAATGATATGGATGATATGAACTCGGTTTTGGAATGTTGAAATGGAATTCAATGATTTATTTTGAATTATGTTAAATTACAAATGGTGTTGATGAACTAAGTGATATTGACTTTGTTGGATTATGTTATGTTGACTCATAGTGAATTGAATGGTGTTGTACTATGATGAATTATGTTTGAATTACGTGAATTATGTAGGGTCAGCTACAGGGGCGGATCAAGCACCTGAACACTGTGAGTAGTAGTACAAAAATGTACATCTTATTTACCGTTGATAATTATTGTCACTAACACTCTGTTCTTTGTAAGTGTTATCAACGTTTATGACAAGTGGAAATCAATATGAATTTCTATGAATATGGAAAGATTTGCGTACGTCGGTATGACTTTGGAACTCTTTTGTTCTGTCAATAACAAGTATTAAACCTTTGTTATTTATTAGTGTATTATGTACTTCTTAAGAATAAATGGAGCTTATGTTCATCCATGAATAATGATACCTGTATGAGTCCAAGATTATTTTGTTGTGTTACGTATGGACTCGAGGTCGTTTAGAATCTACGATATGAAAACAAAGGTTTAACATCATTATGTAACCCACGTTAGAATGTAAACTGTTCTGTCCTTGCTAAGCATGCTCTATGTTCTGATATGTTACGTTTTGACTTAATGAACAGTTGACCATAAATGAAAAGTATTCATGACATTCGTAACACACGGCCCTTACCCGGGGGTAATAATACCGTGGTTTAAGTAATTAAGTTACAAGTTTATGTACGTTACAAATTTAAGTATGTTACAGATTTAAGCATGTTACAAGTATAGGTATGTTACAAGTTTATGTATGTTCTAAGTTTAAGTATGGTACAAGTTCAAGTGTGTTACAAGTTTACGCATGGTACAAGTTCATGTATGTTACAAATTCAAGTATGTTACGAATATGACTTTTGATTTTTGCTTATGATTTAAGTATAAAAAAAAAAAAAATATGTATGATTTGATTCCATTTTTGATATGACATGATATGTACGGTTTGGTCTGGAAAACCTATTAATTTCTGGTATGGAGCAAAGTGCTATACGGAACTAAGTGCTGCAGTGCGAGTTACCTCTAGAATCTGTATGAGCCACCTCTTGAGTCCATACATATGTGAAAATTATGAGGCTGAAAGCCATTCCATGAAAGTTATGAGGCTTATGGCCATCTATATAAGTTGTTATGAAATGAAACAAAGTGCTACACGGAACTAATTGCTACAATGTGAGTCACCTCTAGAATCCGTGTGAGACACCTCTTGGGTTCATACATGCATGTTTCTAGGGCTTTATGCCACATGTTTCAAGGGCCTTAGTGCCATATGTTACAAGGGCTTTATGCCACATGTTTCAAGGGCCTTAGTGCCATATGTTACAAGGGCTTTATGCCACAAGTTTCAAGGGCTTATAGCCACCATGTTTCAAGGGCCTCGTGCCACCATGTTTCAAGGGCTTATAGCCACCATGTTTATGTTGCAAGATTGAACCTAAGGCCGTTATGTACTTAGCACAGAATCAGACTAACTATGTGAACTTTACATCTTTATATGCATTGCTATGTGTTATGTTTCAAGTTAAGCATCGTTTTATTTATGTATTACTATTCACTGAGCTTGGCTCACTCTCTATTATGTCTGTTTCTGTAGGTCACCAATCAGGTGGTCAGTCCTAGCCATGACGCCGCTTTCTTTTGTCAACCTTCGTGTGTCCAGGCACTATACACAACCATTGATTTTGTTAAACTGATAAGATGTTGGCTTGCTTTTTGAATGTCTATCTAAGATTGATGTATATAGCTTTCATGTTTTTGTATATGCCCAATGATAGGGCTGGGTTTGTATATATGTATGTATATAACCGATGTTCAGGTGTATATTTTAGATTTTATTTGTCTGTTAAAAGTTTGTGATCCTGGCATGATAGTAGTAGCTCGATGGAGTTTGTTTCCATTGTCAAATTTTGATATTTAGTGCTTCCGTTCAGGCCCCATATATATATATATATATAAAACAGGTTAAGTGTCCGTTTCTGAAGTGGTCATACCCAAACTTCTAGGGGCGGGTTTGGGGTGTGACAATACACTCGGCAATTCTTCGACCCATTTACCTTTAGCTTTTTCCAGCCTCTTTTTGATGCCGTCCAATATGGATTTATTAGAGGCTTCGGCTTGACCATTGCTTTGGGGGTAGGCCGGTGTCGAGAAGTAAGGCCGAATGCCATATTTGCTGCATAACTCTCGATATATGCCACAATCGAATTGGGTGCCATTGTCTAAGATGAGAGCTCTCGAAATGCCGAAACGTGTTATGATGTTTCTCCATACGAAGCGTTTAATGTCGGCATCTCGTATATGTGTTAAAGCCTCCGCTTCGACCCATTTTGTGAAATAGTCTATCGCGATGATTAAGAATCGCTTGTTCCCTGGGGTCTTGGGCAATGGTCCTACGATATCAAGTCCCCACTGAGCAAACGGCCAGGGGCTGGTGATAGAGTTCAACTCTTTGGCAGGCAGATGGGTTAATGGGGAGAACTTTTGGCACTGTTTGCATTTTTTTACATAACTCTCCGCGTCAGCTCTCATTGTCGGCTAATAATATCCCTGCGTTATAGCTCGATGGGCCAGGGAGCATCCGCCAGAATAGGCACCGCAACTGCCCTCATGTATCTCTGTCAGAAGCTCCTCCACTTTGTCGGGGTGCACGCATTCCAAATATGGACCAGAGAGGGACTTTTTGTAAAGCCCTCCTTGCGGATCCAGATAGTATCGCAGGGCTTTATTTCTCAGCTTGTGTGCTTCTTTTTTGTCCTTTGGGAGTTGTTTAGAAGAGAGGAATGCAGCAATGGGGTCCATCCAGCTTGGTGCGGATTCTATAACGTTGACATGGATTTCCTCCGAGGAGCCAATACTCGACTCCGGGACGAAACCTACTTCGATGGTCCGTTTGATCTCAGAATTGATGGCGGAGGCTAGGCACGCCAAGGCATCCGCGTGTGTGTTCTGGTCGCGTGTTATTTGGTTCAGTTCGTGATGGTCAAATTTTGCCAACAAGGAATTGGCCGTTTTTATGTAGGCTGCCATACGGCCGTTTCTTGTCGCGTACTTCCTCTTTAGCTGATTGATTACCAATTTTGAATCACAAAACACAAGCAGACGCCACGCGCCAAGAAGGTGCGCATTCCGCAGACCGGCTAGAAGGGCTTCGTACTCGGCTTCGTTATTTGATGCTTCGAAGCCAAGCTTGACGGCCTGCTCAATTACTGCGCCGTCTGGAGACATGATTACAACTCCGGCGCCACTGCCCCTTTGGTTAGATGATCCATCGCAGTATAATTGCCAAATATCCCCGACATAAATTCTCCAGTTCGGCTTTGGTAGAGCTTCAGCCTTTGGTCAAACTTCATCAAGTTTGAGGTTGGCAAGCTCGCCGGTGAATTCGGCAACAAAGTCGGTCGACACCTGCCCTTGATTGCAGTTTTAGGTAAAAAGCGAATGTCGTATTGGTCGAGTTCAAGAGCCCATTTTGAAATACGTCCTGATGCTTCTGCACTCCGTAGTACTGATCGGAGGGGATAATCTGTTAGCACCCCAATGCTATGTCCCTGGAAGTAATGCATCAGTTTTCTTGCCGCCATGGCTAGGGCTAAGATGAGTTTTTCCAGCGGAAGGTAGCGTGTCTTAGCGTCAACCATTGCCTTGCTCACATAATACACTGGCCGTTGCTCTCCCTTCTTCTTTTTTAACAGTACGGCGCTGACGGCCCTATCGGAAACTGCCAGATACAGGATGAGCGGGTCACCAGTGGCAGGTGTTGTCAAGAGAGGTACTGAGCAGAGGTAGGTTTTGAGTCTGTTGAAGGCTGATTCGCATTCGGCGGACCATTCAAAAGCCTTACCCTGCCGTAGTGTCTGAAAGAATTGTCGGCAACGATCTGTAGACCGGCTGATGAACCTGTTGAGTGCAGCGGCCATCCCATCAACTTTTGGACTTCTTTTACTGAACGGGGAGAGCCAAGTTCCAAGATTGCTGTGACTTGCCTCGGGTTGGCTTCGATTCCTCGGTGATTGACGATGTAACCCAGGAATTTGCCAGAGCCGATTCCGAACGCACATTTGGAAGCGTTCAGTTTCATTCTGTATTTGCATAAGATGCTGAATGTCTTTTCTAGATCGGCTATATGATTCTATTCTTCTTTGGACTTAACCACCATATCGTCGATGTATACTTCCATAGTGTGGCCGAGTTGCTCTTTGAACATGGCGGTGACCAATCTTTGGTAGGTTGCCCTTGCATTCTTCAGCCCAAAGGGCATAACTTTGTAGCAATAGGTTCCTCTTGGGGTGAGGAAGGCAGTTTTGTCCTGGTCATCTGGATGCATGGCGATTTGATGGTAGCCTCAGTAAGCATCGAGGAAGCTCATGCGTTGATGACGTGTCGTCGCATCGACGAGCTGGTCGATTCTAGGTAGAGGAAAACAGTCTTTGGGGCAAGCTTTGTTTAGATCCGTGAAGTCGACGCACACTCGCCAAGTCCCATTTTTCTTCTTCACCACCACTGTATTGGAGGGCCACGTAGGGTAAGTGACTTCTCTAATTGCCCCGGCGTCAAGCAGTCTGTCTACCTCCTCGACAATGGCGGCAGTGTGCTCCGCAACTGACTGTCGGCCTTTCTGAATGATCGGCTTACATTTCGGATCGACATTCAGATGGTGCTGTGAAACTGACGGGTCTATTCTCGGCATTTCGTACGGAGTCCACGCAAAGACGTCAAGGTTGTTGAGCAAGAAAGAAATCAGCTACTGCCTGTCGGCCTGATTTAGAGAGGCGCTGATCATGAAGAACTTTTCTGGGCTTCCATCAATGTTAACTCGGTCTAAATCTTCCGTGGCCTTCTCATTTGGATACTGCCCAACGTCATCCAGGATCTCGCGATTCGGCACCTCAATGGAATTTACTTGCAGTTCCTTTGGCGTTCTGGCGGCAAGGAGATAACATACTTGTGCCGATTTCTGGGATCTGCGGATTTGCTCAATGCCATGTTCTGTTGGAAAACGTAGCAGTTGATGATAGGTGCTTGGGACGACCTGCAATTTATGCAACCACGATCGCCCCATGATGAGATTGTACGGCGATGGCAGCCTGACGACCAAGAATTCCACATCCATCGTTCTGGAACTTGCTCGAACAGGTAAGCTGATCTTTCCCAACGGGTACTCTGGAGTGGCATTGAAGCCGAATAGTGGATAAGGAGCCGGAGTCAGGTCTGACTCGTTGAATCTGAGTTTAGTGAAGGTTTTATAATACATACCCTCCGAGGTATTGCCCTGGTCGATAAGAACGCGTTCGACGGTGAACCGGTTTACGCGCAGCTCAACAACCAACGGATCGATGTGAGGGAGTGTTACACCGATCAAGTCAGAATCGTCGAAGGTGATACTTGGCGTTTCTCGGGGCTGCTTTGCTGGCGTGAGTTGCTGTTGGGGGCCTGGATGTGATTGGATCACATGCATGGCCGGGGCTGATGGCAGGCTGTATATCATGTGGACGGTGTCAAGCGGAAATGCATCCTTCGGACGGGTAGGTGTTTCGACCACACTCCTCCGAACGCATTGGTGGAGACGTTCGTCCTTTGCCAACTCCTCAAGATGATCTGTTGAGGCATAGCGGCTGCCAGTTTCCTGCTGTTGGGCCCGAGATCGTCGATCATCTGCCCGCGGGGGTTGCTCAGAAGCCTGGCACACCGTTTGTTTGGATTTTGCTATTTTCGAGGCCAGATCGTGACGAGGGCGTTCATTCTTAGCGATGATGTTGTCCAACCTCTGTTTGGTTTGCCTAGCTTGTGCCATGGTCGCTTGTATATTCGTTTGCGTTCGGTTTGAAGATGAGCAGAGGTCCGAGGCAAGTCTTGCTGCGATGGTTTTTGGTCTAGGCGAGTTTGCTGGAATGAGGTCACCTCTCTGTGCAGTCTCGTCAGTGGCTATCGGAGGATCTTCAGTTACGCCTGCCATGGATGTATTTGAGTATTCCCACAGACGGCGCCAATTGTGGAGAAGTGGTTTGGAAATACTCTTCAGATCCTGGGAGACGCTAGTGATCCTTAGCTAGTCACCTGAAAAGATACAAACACTCTAGTCGGGGGTGCCAGAATTAGCACTCCGACGGACAAGTTAGTTCAGACACTCAAGATAGTTTGTTTACTAAGTTTAGTGAAGTGTTTCTTACATACCTTTCTAAATCTGTGGTTCTTGTATTTATACTTGCTTTCTGGGCCTCGGGGCCCGAGCCTACTTTTATCCCATTCCCTTTTTATTCATTCGGAGCTTCTGGCCTCCGTCTATTTGGCTTTCCTAACGTATTCGGCGTCCTAGTCACGCAATATGAAGCCGAATAGTATCTAATTTTTGGGGTACGCATCTTCCGACTCTTCTACTTATTCGGCTGCCACAGTAACAATGATAAAATAGAGTCTTCCAACACCTAATATTACAAATGGAGTTTCCAAAACATTTACAATGTTCACATATTACAACTTGAATAAAATTTGCAATGCAAGTCTCACATATCAACAAATAGGTCTGGATACTTCTCACAAACTTTCATTTCACGTTCTCAAGTGGCCTTCTTGACTTCATGGTGTCTCCACAACAACTTAACCAATGGGATGGTCTTGCCCCTCAGGACTTGATCCCGAGTATCTAAATTCAGTAAAATTTTTATTTAGGTTGAAAATCTTATCAGCAACAACCGTGTTCCCAAAAAATAGTATTCTGGAAAATTAACACTAGAACCAGAATACAGAAGAACGAAGTTTCACTAAAACACTGTTACGGTTAAAACAATTTTTTCTTAACAATATTGAAAGGCCACACATATAACAATTAAACTAAAATAAAACAGAGCCCCACAACAATATTGATACGGTAAAGCAAATTTTTTTTTTAAAAATATAACGGTACAACACAAAAAACCAAACCAATATTTTACTGTAAACGAAACCCAAGAAACAAAAATAGTAAACCCATAAATAAATATTGTAGGATTCTCTAAACTTAAAAGCAAAATTTAACCAAAAAAGAGTATAGTCAAGCACAAATTTGGGTAAATATTAGTAAACAAATGTGTAATAAATAAATCTAACAATATAACCCAAAATTCTAATACGTTGTATAAAAGAAACAAATTTGCTAAAAAATTAATTTTAACCAAAAAAATCAATACTCTAATACAAAAAATAGTATGGGAATTCTGTCTTAAAATTGTTGGAGATAATTTCGGCAATAATTAATAAAATAAAATAAAATAAATAAAGTAAACAACAAAGTTAAACCTTACAATACTTCTACAAATGGTTTATGAACAAATTTGTGATTGAGGCTAGTGTTTGAACACTGTATCTTTAAGATAGAATTTCGCCCTCTCCAATGATGCTTGAGAACAATGGACGTCCTGTCTCCAAGATACAACAATCACCACAAATGAAGAGAGCACACTTTTTGATTGTACAACGAACCAAAAATGTGTTTTACACCCACAAAATTCAGACTCACAAAGACGAAGAATACAAGAAGAATGCTTGAACTTAAGGAATTTGGAATGAAGAAAATTGGAATGGGGCCTGCCTTTATATAGGCTTTGTTGGCACCTATTCGGTTTAAATAGAAAATTTATGAAGAAGGGACATAACCCATCTTTTAAAATAAAGAGACACCATCAAATGGTTGCACTCTTTCATTCAAATGGAGTTTATTTCAATTCACCACTGCTTTTTATAAATTTTCTAACAATTTTTACATGACAAAATAGTTAATTTAAAAAAATTATGAAATTCATTAGTTTCAGGGGCATGGTAAATTGTGATTGGTATGGTGTATGACCACATAGTGTCCCAGAACCAACTAATAATTTTTTATTCATTTTTTGGCTTAATCATTGTCTATACCTTAAGCTTTTCCTTCAATTTTGGAGATAAAAATTTCAAATACCTTTAGATGAAAAAATCAAAACACAAAAAGAATGGAGAAGATGAGGAAAAGAAGAGAAGACAAGCATAACAGATAGTAGAGAGGGACAGGAAAAAAAAAACTTATTAGACAGAATAGAAGTAACCCGCAACATCTAGAATCCCATAAATATACCTTCAATTCCCAAAATTACGTTGCACAAGTGGACAATTCTTAACCAAAACAATAGGCCAAAATTGACTTTCACACACGTGAGGAATACTGTTCATCCCAAGTCTAAAAAATACTATTCACTATATATTGTATAGCGATCCTGGTTTCTCTTCCTTTGATTGTTGTATTCCGGACTTAGGTTCCGTGGAGTTGGTGGTTGTATATCTTGTTGTTATCCTTTAATTCCGTGTGTTGAGTTTTAGGATGTATTGGGCGTGTTTCGAACAGGTTGGTTGAGCTTTAGTCCCATTCCTTGTTGCCCAGAATTTTGGTGGTATGCTCGAACGTGTCCCTTTGCGCTCGAGCGGAGTTTGATTTTTGGTTGTCCGCTCAAGCAGGTCTTCTTGCGCTCGAGCAGGGTTTGCACACTCTCAGCATTTCGTGCCTCTGCAAAACTTCTGCAGGTATGTTTTTCACGCTCGGGCGGATTTTCTTACGCTCGAGCGGATCGCGCTCGAGCGGTTATCTTAGCGCTTGAGCGGGTAATTCATTTCCTGTAAAAGTACCGGAAGGGGAAAATCTACGCTCGAGCGGCTTTCCCTTTGCGCTCGAGCGGGTGTGTTTTGCAGTTGTGTCTTGGCGCTCGAGCGGGTACCCTTGCGCTCGAGCGGGTCCAATTTTTGTGATTGACGCTCGAGCGTCCTATTCTCCGCTCGAGCGGGTCATACGTATATCAGATATCAGCTAGTTCTTTTTAGATCACTTTTCAACTTCCACTCTCTCTCTTACTTTTCCAAAAAAACCATTTTTGACAGCCTCTCTCTCTACATTTCACCTTCTCTCTAGGGATTGATCTATCTTGAGTGATCTACTCCCTTAGTGTCTTTACAAAAAGTGTAGAGCTTGGTTTGGGCTTCCTTTTGATTTGAAATTTTCTTGGTTTGGAGCATTTCGAGATTTCTCCATCATCTCCATTGAGTCTTATCTCTTGAGGTAGGGATTCCTACTCATTCTTATGTGCTTTAACATAGATGTTGAGCTATTTGTATAGATGGTTTGATTTGGGTAATTTTGGGTGTTAGGGTTTCAAAGGTATGAAAAAGGGGTTTTATTATTTTGACTCATGAATATGTAATTTGGGTCTTAAAATGATGGTATTGTTGTTGGTTGTTGATATTTGTGCCTTTGGGCCAAAGTTGAGAAAGATGGAAGAAAACCTTAATCTTTATTATAAATTAATTTATACAATTAATTTGGGAATGTTATGGAAATATGAAATCGAGTTGAAGAATATGAAATTGACTCATTATGAGATAGAATGGTGAAGTTGGAATTATTAATCACTCACATTGGGAATTGTTGATAATTTTATCTGTTGATGCATTTACTATCTGTTTAGAAATAACTGCTTTGGGCTAACGGTGGAGGATAGTCTTGATTGTTGTAGACAATGCATGATGATTAGGCGAACTAAAACTAATCAATTGAATATGTCATCGAATATGACGGTTGGAATAATACATCAAATTTTTGTAATGATTGACTATGTATATGATATGTGTTTATATACATTGTATTGTGTGAGAGGAGATAGGGGATGTACTCCACGGTTTAGGGGAAGATAGGGGATGGACCCCTAAACCGGATATTGTTTGGGAGGAGATAGGGGATGGACTCCATCGATACAGCAAAAATGTGTATCTAATGAAGTATTGATACAACAAATCTGTGTATCATACATGAAGTACGGAAGTGTTTTATTTGAGATTGATACAGCAATTACGTGTATCTATTGTGAAGTATGGAAGTATTTTGTGTAATGTTGATACAGCGAATATGTGTATCAATTGTGATGTTTGGAAGTATTGTTGATTTGAGATGTAATCTCACTTAAATAGTTTGGCCTAGGTTCTGAGCCAGGGTTATAAATTGAGAAATTGGATAAGAAATGGAAAATGAAATGAAACATGGACACATTTGTCATGTAATTGAAATGGGTTATGAATTGATTCATGTGAGTTAAACATTTATCAAATGCTAATATTTTAGTTATTGCTCATATTATGTTTAGCATATCTCTACTGGGCGTTGGCTCACTCTATGTGGCACATCATTTTCAGGTTCAGGTATTATGCCGCCTCCAAGATCTTAGCTTGGATAGCTGTGAGAGCTGAAGGCTTCTTTGTTTATTTTTTTTGTGTTGTATTACATGTATATCAAGCGAAGGGCTTATTTTGTGTTTCGAGTTAGTACTCCTTTTTGTAACCAAGTGTTGACTTGGAAAGTTGTAAGCCCATAGGGCATTTACTTTTGTTGTCAACATGTAATACATTTTGTAATGAATACTCTGATGGAATGTAATTATGCTTTATTTTTTTATGTCTAAGCATGTCAATATTGTATGATTTATGGGTTTATTTTGAGGGCATTACAACTTGGTATTAGAGCGTACCGGGTTTGAATACTTTGGGTACGTGGGAAGTGATTAGTATCACAATGGGTTTGTCTCACTTGTTAGAGACTTCTATGTAATGTTATATGCCTATGTGATAACATGTTTATGTGACTATATGGGTATGGGATTTAGTTTCTAGGATGTTGATTGGATCCTTGGGTTTCTGTGAGTCTTGTTGGAAAAGCACTTGATCAATGCTGTTTCTAACCGGAACTCTAGTGACGCCTCGGAACTATCGTTATTCGGAAATGAAATTCGTAAGTGCTTATGTGACTATATGCTTACGTAGAGTGAATTACAGTTGTCCATGCATTAGGACGCGAGTGTTGTAGCTTCGGCACATTTGTGAATGTGCTAATGTCTTCGTTACCTTTATTAGGATGTCAGGACGAGGATGAGGTGGTAGGCGTGGTAGGTGTGGTGGGCAAGAGATGCCTATGCCGAAGGATGTTCTGGCAGAGCAGGAGGGGGTTGGTCAGGCCAATGTGACCGAACCAGCAGGTCAGCAGGCTATGGGCGCCTTAGCTCGTGGGATAGCAGATGCTTTGAGGGAATCTATGGGCATTCTCAGAGCTGAGAATCCAGTTCAGGCCTAGGTTGTTGATGCAGGGCCTTCCTTTCTGAAGAGGGAGTTCTTCCGGTCTAATCCGGACGAGTTTGTGGGGAATCCGAAAGAGCCACTTGAGACGGACGAGTGGTTGGAACAGATGATGAAGACGTTTGAGATACTTGGCATCGAAGACGGGGCTTTGAAGGTGACCCTGGCATCTTTCCAGCCTAAGGGGGATGCAGGTCAGTGGTGGCAGTACATGAGGGGTCGTATTGGTGGCACATGGGAGGCTTTTGTAGATGCTTTCCAGGAGAAGTTTCTATCTCCAGCTGCTAGGGAGAAACTGAGAGACCAGTTTTGCCAGCTTAAACAGTTGAGTTTGTCAGTGGCCGAGTTTGAGGCTGCATTTACCAGTCTATCCAGGTTCGCGCCTAAGCTTGTGGTGTCTGAAGAACGTCGTTGTCTGGAGTTTGAGAAGAAGTTGGGGCATGGCCTCAAGATGAGAGTTGGGGGTTCTATGACCCGGGACTATGGGTGCCTTGTAGATGCTACGGCCCATATGGAGAGTATGATGCAGGAGGAGGAGGAGAGGCAGAGAGGCTCCAAGAGGAGTCATGATGGCCAGGGTGATGGCAGGAGACAGAGGGGTTCTAACCCTTAGCAGTCCCAGGGTGGTTTTGCTAGATCTACCTTTCCAGTGTCGAGTGCAGGCCCTGGGAGAGACAGTCAGGGAGACGTGACTTGTTACAAATGTGGTCAGCTGGGCCACAAGTCTCCAGCTTGCCCGCAAAAGGGCGGAGGGCAGAGATCAGCTTCATCTTCGGCTCGACCTCAGAGCCAGAGTCAGGGCAGAGGCCAGCCGCTCTCTTGTTACCAGTGTGGTCAGGCGGAGCACCTGAAGAGGTTTTGCCCGCAGTTGAGTGGCACTTCTGGTGCATCTGGGGAGAGACAGAGTTTTCAACTAGCTTAGTCAGTTCAGGCCTTGAGGGCTAATCAGGGAGCTTCGTCGTCCCAGTCTGTGCAGCAGTCTTTTGCTCCTAGAGGTGAGCAGATAGATCAGGGGTCTACAGGGCGCGTGTATGCTGTTACCGCCCAGGATCATGTACCGGCTCCATCGGTTGTGAGAGGTACCTTTTTGTTTTGCAACTCAGTTGCCAATGTGTTGATCGATACGGGTGCATCCCATTCTTTTATATTTGCTGCATTTGCATCTGTCTTGGGTTTGGAGTTGGCACAGTTAGCATCTCTTATTTTTGTTGTATCACCTGTTGGGGGTGAGTTGATTTTGAAACAGGGGTATAGAGGTTGTGATATAGAGGTAGCAGATCGCCGACTTCCATTTCCTTTGGTAGTTATGCCTATGTCAGGTTTTGATGTTATCTTGGATATGGACTGGCTATCGTCATACCGGGCTGTTATTGATTGTTACCGCCAGAGGGTCACAGTATGTACCTTGACCGGGGATTGTTTCCATTTCTTGGGAGATGGGGTTGGTAGTGTGTTGCCACCGGTGTATGATCCGCGAGGGCGGAGTGAGCTTAGTGGTCTTCTCGCTAGCCTTATGAGTAGTGAATGTGATGAGATCGGGGTTGAGTTGCCGAGAATGGTTTGCGAGTATTCGAATGTTTTTCCTGAGGATCTTGTTAGTATGCCACCTCATCGAGTGATAGAGTTCTCCATTGATTTAGTGCCTGGCACAACGTCGATTTCTATGGCACCTTACCGTTTTGCCCCAGCCGAGTTGAGTGAGTTGAAGATTCAACTCCAAGAGTTGCTAGATAAGGGTTTTGTCTGCCCTAGTGTTTCGTCGTGGGGAGCACCGGCCCTCTTTGCTAAAAAGAAAGATGGTGCCTTGAGACTTTGTATAGATTATCGGAAATTTAATCGGGCTACGGTTAAGAATAAGGGCCCTATGCCCCGTATAGATGATTTGTTTGACCAGTTGAAAGGTTCTCGTTGTTTCTCTAAGATAGACTTGAGATCGGGTTACCACCAGTTGAGGGTCAAGGAGGTGGATATTCCGAAGATGGCATTCTGTACGCGGTATGGCTATCATGAGTTCCTAGTGATGCCATTTGGGCTCACCAATGCACCGGCAGTGTTTATGGATTTGATGAACCGGATATTCCGGGAATTCTTAGATCGCTTTGTGGTCATTTTCGTGGATGACATTTTGATTTATTCACCTTCTGAGAAAGAGCAAGAGGAACACTTGAGAGTGGTGCTTGAGTTGCTTAGAGCCCATAGGCTGTATGCCAAGTTTGGGAAGTGTGAGTTCTGGCTAAGAGAGGTTAAGTTCTTAGGCCATGTGGTTTCCGGGGAAAGGGTGTCTGTTGATACAACAATAGTTATGGCCCGTCTCTTCCGCAGTTCATCAGCTATGATTCTCAGATCGAAACCTGCAAAACAGAAAACACTTATCAAAAACAAAAACAAAAACAAAGAATCAACAATAATAATAGGATAAATGAACTGTCAAAGAAAATACAAGAACTATTGGCAAAATTTGCCCATAATAATACCTCACCATTTTTCTACACAAAAACAGAAAAACAAAAACAAATATAAAAGATATAAGCAATCAAAGACCTAGAATTGACCAACAAACTCATTTTATGCGTTTCGAGTTATATATACATATAGAGAGAGAGAGACAGAGCAAAAAACAATTACACAAAAATAAGGTTCTAACAATACACGACAGATCTACATACATACATACATACATACATATATATAAAGAGAGAGAGAGATACATATATATAGGCTTCGCTTGGGATGTTGGTTAGCCTGGGGGCTAAAAAGTCTATTTTGTCTTTTTATGCCTAAAATAGCCCCAACCTTACCCAAACGGCTACATAGAGAGATATCAAAAAAAGCAAAATGAAACCAGGAAATGAAGACGAGAATTTATGGGTTTGATTTGAGTTGGGTTTAGTGGGTTTGAGCAAGAAAAAATAATGAGTCCAAGACCTACAAACCGATCAACAAACCTATTTTGTGTGTTTCAAGTTATATTTACATATATAGAGAGATAAAGCAAGAAACAATTACATAGAAATGAGATTCTAACAATACACTCCAGATCTACATACATACATTCATATATATAGCGAGAGAGATCTAAAAAAAGCAAAATGAAGAGAAATTAGAACCAGGAAATAAAGATGAGAATTTATGAGTTTGATTTGAGCTGGGTTTTAGGGGTTTGAGCAAGAAAAATTAACGAGTCCAAGACCTTGAAACTGACAAAGAAACCCATTTTGTGCATTTTGAGTTATACATACATATACAATCCAGATCTACATACATACATATACATATGTCTCTTTCTCTATATATATATATATATGTAGATCTTGAGTGTTTTGTTAGAACATCGTTTCTGTGTAATTTTTTCTTGCTTTATCTCTCTATGTAGTTGTTTAGGATGAAGGTTTGGGTGAGATCGGGGGTATTTTAGCCACAAAATACAAAATAGGCTTTTCAGTCCCCAGGCTAAAAGTTATCACATCAACCCATAATCATTTCATTTTTTCTCTTACAAAACTTAAAAAAGCCAAAAAGCCCATCCCAAACGAGGCTATTTTAGCCAACCCATATTCCAAACGAAGCATAGATATTCTCCCTTTATATATGTATATATATATATGTAGATCTGGAGTGTACTGTTAGAACATCGTTTCTGTGTAATTTTTTCTTACTCTATCTCTCTATATATCTATGTATAACTCAAATTGCACAAAATAGGTTTGTTGGTCGGTTTCTTGGTATTGGACTGGTTATTTTTTCTTGTTCAGACCCACAAAACCCAGCTCAAATCAAACTTAGAAATTCTCGCCTTTATTTCTGGTTCTAATTTCTCTTCATTTTTCTTTTTTTGATCTCTCTCTATATATATGTATGTATGTATGTAGATCTGGAGTGTATTGTTAGAACCTCGTTTCTATATAAATTTTTCTTGCTCTATCTCTCTCTCTCTCTATATATGTATGCATAACTCGAAATGCATAAAATGGAATTGTTGGTCGGTTTCTAGGTCTTGGATTTGTTATTTTTTATTGCTCAAACCCACAAAACCCACCTCAAATAAAACCCATAAATTCTCGTCTTCATTTCTTGGTTCTAATTTCTCTTCTTCTTGCTTTTTTTAACCTCTCTCTATTTGTGTCTCTCTATATATGTATGTCTCACTCTCTCTCTATATATATATGTATGTAGATCAGGAGAGTATTGTTAAAACCTCATTTCTGGGAAATTTTTTCTTGCTCTATCTCTCTCTCTCTATATATATATGTATAACTCGAAATACACAAAATGGGTTTGTTGGTCATTTTCTGGGTCTTGGACTTGTTATTTTTCTTGCTAGAACCCTTAAAACCCAGCTCAAATCAAACTCAGAAATTCTTGTCTTCATTTCTTGGTTTTAATTTCTCTTCATTTTGCTTTTTTTTGATCTCTTTCTACATATATGTATGTCTCTCTCTATACATATATGTATGTCTCTCTCTATGTATGTATGTATGTATGTATGTATGTATGTAGATCTAGAGTGTATTGTTAAAACCTCGTTTCTGTGTAATTTTTCTTGCTCCATGTCTCTCTATATATGTATGTATAATGCGAAATGCACAAAATGGGTTTGCTGGCCGGTTTCTAGGTCTTGAACTTGTTATTTTTTTTAGCTCAAACCCACAATACCCAGCTCAAATCAAACCCAGAAATTCTCGTCTTTATTTCCTAGTTCTAATTTCTCTTCACTTTGCTTTTTTTGATCTCTATAGTGACCCCGGTCTTTTCCTTTGGGATGTTGTATTCGGACTTATGTTCCGTGGGTTCAATATTATTGTATTGTTGTTGTCGTCCTTTAATTCTTTAGTTTTGAGTTATAGGATATGTTGGGCAGGTTTTGTTACAGGTTGGTTGGGTTCGGAAACCAAGTGTTGCTGTCCAGTTTTTGGGTTGGTCGCTCGAGCGAGGGTTTGGTCGCTCGAGCGAGGGTTGTTCTTGTATCTGGTGGCTCAAGCCAGGGTTTCTTCACTCGAGCGAGCGATTGCGTCTGGTATAGACCTGAGAGCAGTGTTTCTTCGCTCGAGCGAGCTTTTCTTCGCTCGAGCGAGCGAGGTGTATGTTTTCGAGTTCTTCGCTCGAGCGAGCATTCTGTCGCTCGAGCATGCTTTTGGGTTGCAGACCTGAAGCATTGCATTCTTGGCTCGAGCGAGCCTTTCTTGTGTCTGGTCGCTCGAGCGACCATGTCTTCGCTCGAGCGAGCCTGTCCAGTTTAAATAGGCAGTAGCGGGATTTTAAACAGTTTTTCATCCTCTTTTTGATCCCAAACCCTAGTTCCGAGTTTTCTCTCTCTTTACTCACCTTTTCTCTTGGGTTTGATCTACTTAGAGTGTGTTTCTACCCTAGATCCTTTATTAAAAAGATGGGCTTTAGTTTAATCTGAACAATCTTGGTTTTGGAGCACTTGGGAGTTTGGGTCATCATCTCCGTCTTCTAATTTTTGGGTTATTTCTTCGAGGTAGGGATTTCCTACTCCATCTTATGAGTTTTGTTCTAAGTTTTGGTACTTTAATATGTTAGGGGTATTTTGGTAATTTTGGGAAAAACCCTAGTTGTTTTAATTAATTGATTTGTACAATTAATTTGAGGAAAATTGGGAATATTAGTTGAATTCAGGGAATTGGGGATTTATAAGTTTAAATGGTGTAGTTAGATTGTTTAGTCACTCTCCTATTTAAATGTTGAGATTATTATTGTGATTATATTTTATTTCTTGTTTAGAAATAACTGTTTTGGGCTATCGGTGGAGGATAGTCATGATTGTTGTAGACATTGCCTGTGGATTAGGGCAAACTGGAACTAATCACATTGGCTAAGTCATTAATTTTGACTATTGAATTAATACAGAAATAATACATGTATTGGTCGAGCATTGCATATGCATATTGTGTGGGAGGAGATAGGGGATGGACTCCATTAGCATCACTTTTATGTGTGCTTATTTATATTGAAGTGTTTTATTGATACAGCACTAAAATGTGTATCAATCTGGAAGTATGAAGTGTTTTGATATGAGCCTGAGTCTCAGTTGTGTTGTTGATATTGGAAGTAATGTGAATATGCTTTATAGTTCACAGTTGTAAGTTTGGCCAGGTTCTGAGCCATATTGATAATGATGGAAATGGATAAATGTCATAGACATTAGTGTCTTAAAACTGAATATTGATATAATTGATTGTCATGGTTAACCATCTATTGAATGCTAATACTTTATTCAATGCTTATAATTGGTTTAGTATATTTCTACTGGGTTGTGGCTCACCCTACGAGGGAACATTATTTTCAGGTCCAGGTGATTCGCTACCTCCAAGGACTTAGCTTGGAAGGAACCGGATTTTGAAGCCTTGTTTTAAGTTATTTGTTTTTATTTGACTTACATGTAAATATTCAAGCCTAGGGCTTTATTTGTATTTGAGTTAGAACTCATAATTTTGTGTCCAAGTGTTGGCTTGGCAAGTTGTAAGCCCGTAGGGCATTTATTTTGATGTTACATGTAATGTCTTATTTTAGTAATACTCTGATGAATGAATGGTGGTTTCTTTACTTGAGTAATGCATCTTATTATTGTGTATGTTATGGGTTGAATTTGAGGGCGTGACAATCTCTCTCTATGTAACCGTTTGGAATGAAGGTTTGGGTAAAGTTGGGGCTATTTTAGCCACAAAAAGACAAAATAGGCTTTTTTGCCCTCCGGCTGAAAGTTGTCACATTAACCCATAATCATTTCTTTTTTTTTTTCTCTCATAAAAGTTAAAAAAAATCAAAAAGCCCATCCCAAATGAGGCTATTTTAGCCCCAGGCTAAAATAGCTAAAAAGCTAACCCACATCCTAAACGATGCCTAAAAAGAGTTGAAAAGAAGCTCAGCCAAAAAAGTTTTTTCTGATTCGCCGGCTTCCCTTCATTTTTTTTTTTTTTTGTCTTCGACTTACACCCTCTCTCTTCTCTATTAATAGAGGGAATGGTGGCCTATAGGGCTAGTAACCCTTCTAGATCTTAAGTATATGTTGAGTTGGAACACAACAAATTTCACAAAAATAAATATCTATACTATTATTAAAAGGGAACATGAACTTTGGTGTCTTGAAGCCATTCCTAAAAAACTTTTTTCAATTTTCCCTAAAATGACCTTTACTTCTTACACTTACATCAATTTTAATTAGGGTTAAAATGATAAATTTAAACACTAATTCCACCTCCCCCTTCCCACTCTCCACACGTCTGAAGCAGTTAACAACATGTTCCTTCAATTGCATTTTGCATCTTCCTTGGTATTCTTCACAATTTCAAACAGTAACCTGGCTTTTCCCAACTCTTTCTTGCAATCAACAATTCAGAAACTAGGGATGATAACCAATCTTGATTTGATTTGATTTTTGCGAACACGTTGATTCGTTATATTTTCGACTCAAAGGTATCTTCTATATCTATCTTCTATTAGTTTTCCTTTGAATCTTCTTTATTTATTCGAAGTTTGAGAGAGAATGTAAGAATTAAGGCTTTTGCTCTTTTTTCCTTTTTCTTTCATATTCATGGTTCAGAACAGTTTAAAGTGTTCAATTTTTAGTGTTTAGTAGATACATAGATATATATATATATATATATATATGCATGATCATACAATGCTGGTAAAAAAAACAAAATTATTCGGTGCCTTATAATAAGTTAAAAGAATTTTGGGTTTTGGTCAGTTTATATGAATAATCAGTATAAAAATAAAAAAATAAAAATCATTCGGTGGCGTGTAATAGTGCCAAATTATTCAAAGAAGCTTGCATAAATATGAATTAAGAACCTAAAAATTAATTTAATGAAAATACAAAAAACACTGTTTTTTTTTTCTTCCCAAAAATACACACACACAAAATTAAGAACACTGAATTTATTTATTTATTTATTTATCTTTGTGAGTATATTTTTATTTTCTTTGAGATAATGCAGAAGTATATGAGAATGTGTGTATATATATCATATTAAATTCATAAAAAAAAATTATGCAATTGAAGATATAAATTAAAAAAAAAAAACAAATTGAATGAGGATGTATTAAAATTTTTATCAATTGAGTTTCCAAATGAGTTTGCACACACATCGCGTGTGCCCGACCGCTAGTTTATTAAGTATAAAAATACACTCATGTATACAAAGAAAACTCTCAAAAACATCTCACTTAGAATCACTCACACTTGAGAACTTGACTCCATTTTTTGTTGTTGTTTTTCCAAATGAGGCCACTTCCCTTTATATAGCCATTCACCTCCTTAATGGATGGCTAAAATCATTTTGATTCAAGGGCTATTATTAAATCTCTAGAATATTGTAGCGCATACTTATACTTTTCATTATGTTCTAGAATTCTTTAAACTATTATAGTATTTAATAAAGTTTTTATACTTCTCTAAAATATTCGAGAATCTTTCAGGACCTTCTACATTTCACTAGATTTTTCCAAACTTCTCCAAGTTCTCCAATGTTCTAAAACCTCATTTTGCGACAATCCTTGGCACAATGTCCCATTTTATCATACACAAAGCACTTGCCATTAAAATTATGACTGTCTCCATTTTTAGCACTTTGCTTGGAACTCTTTTCGGGATGCTTCCTCTTCTTATTGTTGAACTTTGGCTTATGTTCCACAATGTTTGCCTTGGATTCCATGAGATGATGTCCATTTTTATTTTCAGAAGCACGATTATCTTCTTCAATCCGCAATCGAATAATCAAATCCTCTAGTGAAATCTCTTTGCATTTATGTTTAAAATAGTTTTTGAAATCCCTCCAAGTCGGCGGTAATTTTTCAATAACAGCCGCCACTTGAAAATATTTGCTCAAAGACATTCCTTCTACATGAATTTCATGCATGATAACTTGAAGTTCTTGGACTTGATTGATCACTATTTTGGAATCCGAATCTTAAAATCAAGGAATTGACCGACAACAAATTTTTTGTTCCGGCATCTTCTGTTTTATATTTGCGATCAAGCGAATCCCACAAAGCTTTTGCAGTTTTGATTGGACTATACACATTGTATAATGTGTTATCCAAACCATTGAGGATATAGTTCCTCCAGAGAAAATCTGCTTGTTTCCATGCATCCACCGTTGCAACAACTTGTGCATCACTTTCATTCTCACTAAGAGATGGAGCATCTTCTTGCAAAAACCTTGCCAAATTCAAGGTGATCAAATAAAATAACATTTTCTATTGCCAACTCTTAAAATTTGTACCACTGAATTTTTCAGGTTTTTTCCCATGATTGACAGGTACATTACCATGTTCCAACAATCGTTGGAATAGAAGCAACTGATGTAGACACAACGGGTGAAGAGTATTTCCCGATGTAACATTACTTTCTATAGCCATTTCTGATTAGCAAAAAAAATTTATGTTAAACAAAAGATTCCACTATATATATAACTTTAAAAATAAATATATATATATATATATAGTAAACTTCATAATACGAGAGTAAACAAATGTAAAAATAAGTGTCCAAATAATCTAGTATGTAAAAGAACAGAGTTCTATTGTAAAGAAAATTCAGGTAAACAATTTTTTTCCAAATTTAAAATGTTCACCAAACAGTAACCAAATAAATTCAGTAAAACTTTTATTTAGATTGAAAATCTTATCAGCAACAACCATGTTCCCAAAAAATAGTATTTTGGAAACTTAACACTAGAACCAGAATACAGAAGAACAAAGTTTCACTAAAACACTGCTACGGTTAAAACAATATTGTCTTAACAGTATTGAAAGGCAACACGTATAACAATTAAACTGAAAGGAAATAGAGTCCTAAACAATACTGATACGGTAAAGCAAATTTTTTTTTAAAAAAATATAACGGTACAACACAGAAAACCAAACCAGTATTTTACTGTAAATGAAACCCAAGAAAAAATAGTAAACCCATAAATAAATATTGTAGGATTCTCTAAACTTAAAAGCAAAATTTAACCAAAAAAAAAGTTATACTCAAATACAGATTTCGGTAAATATTAGTAAACAAATGTGCAATAAACAAAACAAAAAGTATTAACCCAGAATTCTAATACGTTGTATAAAAGAAACAAATTTGCTAAAAAATTAATTTTAACCAAAAACTCAATACAATAATACATAAAACCATATGGAAATTCTGTTTTAAAATTGTTGGAGATAATTTCGGCAATAATTAATAAAATAAAATAAAATAAATAAAGTAAAAAACAAAATTAAGCCTTACAATACTTCTGCAGATGGTTTATGAACAAATTTGTGATTGAGGCCAGTGTTTGAACATTGTGTCTTTAAGACAGAATTTTGTCCTCTCCAATGATGCTTGAGAACAATGGACGTCCTGTCTCCAACATACAACAATCACCACAAACGAAGAGAGCACACTTTTTAATTGTACAGCGAACCAAAAATATGTTTTACACCCACAAAATTTAGACTCACATAGACGAAGAATACAAGAAGAATGCTTGAACTTAAGGAATTTGGAATGAAGAAAATTGGAATGGGGGCTAACTTTATATAGGCTTTGTTGGCACCTATTCAATTTGAATAGAAAATGCATAAAGAAAGGACATGACTCTTCCTTTAAAAATAAAGAGACACCATGAAAGGGTTGCACCCTTTCATTCAAATGGAGTCTATTTCAATTCACCACTACTTTTATAAATTTTCCAACAATTTTTACATAACAAAATAGTTGATTTAAAAAAATTATGAAATTTAGTAGTTTGAGTGGCATGGTAAATTGTGGTTGGTATGGTGTATGATCACATGGTGCCCCAGAACCAACCAATAATTTTTTGTCCATTTGTTTGGCTTAATCATTTTCTACACCTTAAGCTGTTCCTTCAATTTTGGAGATAAAAATTTCAAATACTTTTGGAAGAAAAAAAAACACAAAAAAAATGAAGAAGATGAGCAAAAGAAGAGAAAATAAGCACAACAAATAGTAGAGAGGGACAGGAAAAAAAAAAAACTTATTAGACAGAATAGAAGTAAATTGCAACATCTAAAATCCCATATATATATCTTTTATTCCCAAAATTACCTTACACAAGTGGACAATTCTTAACCAAAACAACATGCTAAAATCGACTTTCACACATGTGAGGAATTACAGCTCATCCTAGGTCTAAAAATACTATTCACTATATATTGTGTGTATATATATCTCTATTTTGAAAGGATAAATTAAATTCAAAAAGCAACCTAACTAACAACTTTGCTTTAAAAACAAAAACAAAAAAAAAAAAAAAAAAAAAAAAACAAAACAAAAAAGAAAAAAAAATCCTAACTAACAACTCAATCAATTAGAATCACTACCGCTGCTTCCATTGTTGCTTCCTCTATTCTTCACATCTTCCGCAACTTTTACTAGTTTGTCAAGTTGAGCCTTCTGAACCTCCATCTCCACTGTGCTTTCATCTTCCTCAACATGCAAAAAATCTTGAATGCCTTGTAGGCATACTCAACTGCCATAACCTAAATGACCATTGTTGATATGATTTTCAGATACTTGTCTAACCCTCTATCCTCCTCCATTTCGGCAATCTCTTCGCCTTTTCTCTCAGCTTGAGCCCCAAACTACATAATGTCTTGTTTGGATAGTCGAAAAACTACTGGCAAGTTCTTCAAGGGCCAACGGTAAGGAATAGTGTACTTCTGAACCTCCATCTCCACTGTGCTTTCATCTTCTTTTGATTCAACAATAGTTATGGCCCGTCTCTTTAGCAGTTCATCAACTACGATTCTCAAATCGAAACCTACAAAATAGAAAACACTCATAAAAAACAAACAAAAATAAAGAATCAACAATAATAATAGGATAAATGAACTGTTGAAGAAAATATAGGAACTATTGGAAAAATCTGCCCATAATAATACCTCACCATTTTTCTATAGAAAAATAGAAAAACAAAAACAAATATGAAATATATATATATATATATAAGCAATCAAAGACGTAGAAACCAACCAACAAACACATTTTGTGCATTTCGAGTTATATATACATATATAGAGATAGAGCAAGAAAAAATTACACAGAAATAAGGTCCTAACAAGACACGACAGATCTACATACATACATACATATATACATACATACATACATATATATATAAATAGCAAAAAAGAGAGACATACATATATATATAGAGAGAGAGACATACATATATATAGGCTTCATTTGGGATGTGGGTTGGCCTAGGCGCTAAAAAGTCTATTTTGTCTTTTGTGCCTAAAATAACCCCAACCTCACCCAAACGGCTACATAGAGAGAGGTCAAAAAAAAGCAAAGTGAAACCAAGAAATGAAGACGAGAATTTATGGGTTTAATTTGAGCTGGGTTTTGTGGGTTTAAGCAAGAAAAAATAATGAGTCCAAGACCTACAAATTGATCAACAAACCCATTTTGTGCATTTTGAGTTATATATATATATATATATAGAGAGAGAGAGAGAGAGAGAGATAAAGCAAGAAACAATTACACAGAAATGAGATTCTAACGATACACTCCAGATCTACATACATACATTCATATATATATATAGAGGGAGAGATACATATATATAGAGAGAGAGATCAAAAAAAGCAAAATGAAGAGAAATTAGAACTAGGAAATGAAAAAAAGAATTTTTGAGTTTGATTTGAGCTGGGTTTTGTGGGTTTAAACAAGAAAAAATAATGAGTCCAAGAATCCGAAACCGACCAACAAACCTATTTTCTACATTTCGAGTTATACATACATATATAGAAAGATAGAGCAAGAAAAAATTATATAGAAACGAGATTCTAACAATACACTCTAGATCTACACACATATATATATAGAGAGAGATGCATGTCTCTTTCTCTCTATATATATGTACTAGTGTATGCCCGTGCCTGAAGGCACGGTGTAAATAAATATAAGTGAATAAAAAAATATAAATAAATAAACAGGGAGGAAAAAAAGGAAATGGGGAAATAAAAAAAAAATGAGGAATGTGAGATCATGGGATCATTCGTGGATTATTTATGAGATAATGGAAAAGGTGGGTGAGAAAAAGAAAAAGTAAGAGAAAAAAGTGGGAAAGTGAAAAATGTACATGCAGCATACATCACAGTCGTTTTGTAATTTGAACAGATCTGAGCCGTTCAAATGTCTTAGTAAGACAAAAATATATTGAAGATTCAAAAACCCTCATGCTCAGGAATAATCTAAATAATTTCACTTATTTGATGAGTATACTTATTTATGTCTCATCCCTTTTTTATTTTTCTACACATTTTTTTATAAAAAAAATTAAAAAATACACTAAATAAGCAAATCTCAAACAGCTCTTTAATATTTATTTTTCTCATATGAGCTGTTATTCCAAAAATGTTTTCATTCATTTGTTAGTAATTTTTTTATCTCATTTCCGCTCATAAGTTATTTTCTCAAAAATAAATGGCAAATACATAATTTCAATATTGTAAATATTTTTTTAAAAGACTAATGCTATACAAATAGAAAAATTTATATATAATAATAGAATTGATTGTGAATTTCTTATTTCAAAATAAAATAATATAAAAAATAAATTTATTTATAATAATCATATTACCGCATTATTGTCAAAATTTATTTATTTATTTATTTATTTTTTTGGGGTATGAATTAGAATAGAGATGAGATTGAGAAGTTTTTTTTCTTCCACAGGACTAATAAAAAAATAAAAGAAATCAAACACAAACTCAAACACGGGGAAGCCATCAAATTGGTCCCAGATTTGAAACATTCAACTGTGACCAAGATCTCGTCTGCTTTTCTCTTCCCAACTCTGTAATTCACTTCTCTCCAATACATAGATCGACTGATATATACATATATATATATACACATTTCCAGAGACACATATATGGTTTTCATTTTTCTTCTTCTTTCTCTTCTCTAGGATCCCCAAATTCCTCATACATATACACACACATTTGCAGAGATATATTAATAGCGAAACTCACAGCTTCTATGTTGCTGATAAAATCCACCCTTGTTCTGAGAGGATTTATGAAATGCTGCATGACATCTTTCTAGCGATGAAGGGAGACACTAATTTTACAAATTTTGAATATTTGATGTAGATTTTGGGTATTAGATGTAATCAGGACACTGCATTGTGCCTAAGTTCTGTGGTGGTGCAAACGGACGGAGTGACTTGAAATATAAGAATATTTGAGATTAAAGAAAATTGACTTATTATCTTCTTTAATTCAAACTGTCATCATCAAAATTAAGGTCAATTATCATCAGGATTGCCTCTAGTCTATAAAAGTGGATCAGGCATGCAGTCTTGCTGTAAGCCTCACCTTAAGTCTCACTCTAGTGATCTAAATTGTTCATTTTGTAAATCCCTACGTATAAATCATAAATCAAACATAAAAAGAATCAAAATAATCATAGCCACATTATTTCATCATTTAGTCAAAAATAAACATGTAAACTTCATTGTAATTTTAAAATATGCATTGCATTGCACCAAAGGGAGAAAGAAATCACATTATAAAATGGGTCAAAAGTATTACATATAGATACACAACAACAATCTTACATCCTACAAACAAAGCATTAACAGCTAGCCTCATAATACAACGATAACAACAAACAAAGATGTGCAGGAAATCTATCCAAGAGTACTTTGGCAAGGAAACCAATATATTCGATGACTCTGCAGCATATCAACACTACCATAAGATGCTAAACTAAAGAAAGATCTCTGTCTTTCACATAATAAAATATTTCCTTGGTATTTTCCCGTCTCCGAACTTCACAAAGCTTCTCCTATGAATTCTTCATAGGATAAAAAATAGGTGTATCCACCAACTAATAAATGGTCTGAGAATCTCAATGCTACTCAATTTAACAATGCAAGTTTTTATTGTCAAGGAAATTGTGGATCATGGTGTCAGGTCAAAATTTGCTTCCAGTAGTGAATGAACATGGGCAAGAGAAGACACCTTGTAATCTGGCTTAAATTCCACATCCGTGTATTCGGGAGAATCATACTTCCCTGTTTCGTCAAGCAAGCATGTAAATGCTCCCGCTCGTTTCCCACAAGCAACCTGCAAAGACCAAGTAAAAGACCTTTAATTTGCACAGAAGCATGTTTTGATTCAAACAAATTTGATAAAAGAATGTGAAATTGAAAATATATATATACAAAAATAGCACCTCAAAATGAATCAGAAATATTCTTAACAAATATGGTGCAAATGATGGAGAGAGAAATAGAGCAGAACTCACATCATCTTTAAGGCTATCCCTAACCATCATTACTTCATTAGGTTGAACTTCCCAAACTGAACAGATATGTAACAGTGGTGCTGGATCTGGTTTATAAGGACTATAGATACAGATCAATCACAAATTTTTCTTCTTCTTTCTCTCCTCTAGGATCTCCAAATTCCTCATACATATACACACATATCATGTAATCCTTAACAGACTATTTTCTATTGTTTCAGCAATTAACAAATCAAGAAAAACCCAAATTCATGTAATCCCAACAAATAAGAAATTACACAGTAATTTCAACATTGTGGGGGGAGGGGGGGAATCACAACCCATAAATCACCAATCTGTTTTCTATAGTGATCCTTGGCAAACTATTTTCTACTCTTTCAGCCATTAACAAATCAGGGAAAAACCAATTTCAACCAAGCAATACAAATAAGAAATCACTGCAATTTTAACTTTTTGAGAAAAACAAACACAACCCATAAATCTCCAATCTTCTTATCACGAATCACAATCTATAAAAATGGGAATAAAATCTAACGAAACATTGCGCATGATCCAATGAAAAGAACATAAAAGAGAAATGTAAATCCAATAATAATAATTAATAAATAAATAAAAGTGATTAAAAGAGGAAAGTACTTGCCCTTTTCAGTGATCTAAACCTAGCCCAGTCCCCTTGATCTTCTTCGTTGAGAACCCAGAGAAGCAGAGAAATAACCTCTTTTGGAACCAATAGAGACTTAATAAGCATAGATAGACCAATGTAGAGTTGAAATAGTACAAACCCACCAAAACCCAAAAGCCAAACAATTGAAGAGGAGTAGTTTAGAAGCAGAAGGATATGGCCTCAAGTGCTTCACACAAAAATTGTTGAGTTCTAAACCCATATTTAAATATTAACTTTAAATTGGAATTTCTGATTCTAAAGGGTGAAAAGAACAGTTGTGATAGAGATTTCCATACCTGAGCGGTTGAAGCGGAGGTAGACGGAACCGAATCTGTGGTTGAAGGAGATCAATTCAAAGTAAAGTGAAGGAGAGCAGTTTCGGGAAGAAGAAGAACAGGGAGAGAGAGAGAGAGAGAGAGAGAGAGAGATAAAGAGGTATGGAGGGGAGATGTGATTTGGCTGGAGATTAGAGAGATAAAGATAGAAGGGTGGGGGAGACGTGGGTAAGCAGGAGGCAGGAAGATAAAGGGATGGAGGAGAGACGTGATTTGGCTGGAGAGCAGAGAAGGGAGGGAGAGACGTGGGTAAGGAGGACGCTTAATGTTTGGGCGGGAAGATATATATTTAGGATTGATATAAAATTAAGGGGGTTATCTGAGCCATCCATGTGAATATACAAATGAATTATGACCTTTGAAATGTCCTAGTAGGACAATTGTGTCTAACATATTTTCAAAATCCGTTCTGCTTTATTATATAGATGTCAGTTTCTCTACATACATATATATATATATATATGTAGAGTGTATTGTTAGAATCTCGTTCATGGGTAATTTTTTCATGCTCTATCTCTCTATGTAGCCGTTTGGGATGAAAGTTTGGGAGAGGTGGGGGCTATTTTAGTCACACAAAAAAAAAAGACAAAATAGGCTTGTTAGTCCCTCTGCTAAAAGTTGTCATATCAACCCATAATCATTTCATTTTTTCTCTTACAAAAGTCAAAAAAGTCAAAAATCTCATCCTAAACGAGACTATTTTAGCCAACCCACAATCCAAACGAAGCCTATATATCCCTATATATATATATTTGTCTCTCTCTCTCTCTCTCTCCCTATATATATGTATGTCTGTAGATCTGCAGTGTATTGTTAAAACATCATTTCTGTGTAATTTTTTTTACTCAATCTCTCTATATATGTGCGTATAACTCGAATTGCACAAAATGGGTTTGTTGGTCAGTTTCTTAGTATTGGACTCGTCATTTTTTCTTGCCCAAACCCACAAAACCAAACTCAAATCAAACTCAAAAATTCTCGCTTTCATTTCCTTGTTCTAATTTCTCTTCATTTTTCTTTTTTTGATCTCTCTCTATATATATGTATGTCTCTCTCTCTATACATATATGTATGTCTCTCTCTCTCTATATATATGTATGTATGTATGTAGATCTGGAGTGTATTGTTAAAAGTACATTTTTGTGTAAATTTTTCTTGCTCTATCTCTTAATATATATGTATGTATAACTCGAAATGCATAAAATGGATTTGTGGGTCGACTTCTAGGTCTTGGATTTGTTATTTTTTCTTGCTCAAACCCACAAAACCCAGAAATTTTGGTCTTCATTTTTTGGTTCTAATTTCTCTTCATTTTGCTTTTTTTGATATCTCTCTATGTCTCTCTCTGTCTCTCGCTTTCTCTCTTTATATATATATATATATATATGTAGATCAGGAGTGTATTGTTAGAACCTCGTTTCAAGGTAATGTTTTCTTCCTTTATCTCTCTATATATGTATGCATAACTCGAAATGCACAAAATGGGCTTGTTTGTCATTTTCTGGGTCTTGAACTTGTTATTCTTTCTTGCTCAAGCCCTCAAAACCCAGTTCAAATCAAACTCAGAAATTCCCATCCTCATTTGTATTGTTATAATTTCTCTCTTTTCTTTGATCTCTCTATATATACGTATGTCTCTCTCTCTCTCTCTCTCTCTCTCTCTCTCTCTGTATATATAGGTATGTAGATCTTGAGTGTATTGTTAGAACCTCATTTCTGTGTAATTTTTTCTTGCTCTATCTCTCTATATATGTACGTATAACTCGAAATGCATAAAATGGGTTTATTGGTCGGTTTGTGGGTCTTGGACTCGTTATTTATTTATTTATTTATTTTTGTGCTCAAACCCACAAAACCCAGCTCAAACCAAACCCAGAAATTCTCATCTTCATTTCCTGGTTCTAATTTCTCTTCATTTTGCTTTTTTTAATCTCACTCTCTATATAGATCTCTCTATATATATGTATGTCTCTTTCTATATATATATATGTATGTCTCTCTGTCTCTCTGTATATATAGATGTATGTATATAGATTTGTAGTGTATTGTCAGAAACTCATTTTTGTGTAATTTTTTTCTTGCTCTATCTCTCTATATGTGTATGTATAACTCAAAATGCACAAAATGGGTTTGTTGGTTCATGTCGTAGTCTTGGACTCGTTATTTTTTATTGCAAATGCATTTATTCTCATAAAATTATTCCAAAATTACCATAAAAATGAAAACAAATCTTTGCTGCCCTTGCTTGCTTCTTCTTCTCCTGCGGCATCCCTACATTCCATCATTCAATCACCATCCACACCCACATCCATGTTCATACACACACACACACATATATATATATATATATAACAACACAAAAACCATAACTTTAAGCGCCAATCAGACTCAGAAATTCTCGTCTTCATTCCTTGGTTCTAATTTTTCTTCATTTTGCTTTTTATTTTATTTTATCTCTTTGTATGTATATGTTTGTGTCTCCCTCTCTCTCTCTCTCTATATATATATAAATGTATGCATGTAGATCTGGAGTGTATTTTTAGAATCTCGTTTTTGTGTAATTTTTTCTTGCTCTATCTCCTTATATATGTATGTATAACTCGAAATCCATAAAAGGGATTTGTGGGTCGGCTTCTAGGTCTTGGATTTGTTATTTTTTCTTGCTCAAACCCATAAAACCCACCTCAAATAAAACCCAGAAATTTTGGTCTTCATTTTTTGGTTCTAATTTCTCTTCATTTTGCTTTTTTTGATATCTCTCTGTCTCTCTCTGTCTCTCGCTTTCTCTCTTTATATATATATATATATATATGTAAATCAGGAGTTTATTGTTAGCCCCTCATTTCAAGGTAATGTTTTCTTCCTTTATCTCTCTATATATGTATGCATAACTCGAAATGCACAAAATGGGTTTGTTGGTCATTTTCTGGGTCTTGAACTTGTTATTTTTTCTTGCTCAAGCCCTCAAAACCCAATTCAAATCAAACTCAGAAATTCTCATCTTCATTTCCTAGTTCTAATTTCTCTTCATTTTGCTTTTTTTTGATCACTCTATATATACGTATGTCTCTATATATATATGTATGTAGATCATGAGTGTATTGTTAGAACCTCATTTCTGTGTAATTTTTTCTTGCTCTATCTCTTTATATATGTACGTATAACTCGAAATGCATAAAATGGGTTTATTGGTCGGTTTGTGGGTCTTGGACTCGTTATTTATTTATTTTTATTTTTTTGTGGTCAAACCCACAAAACCCAGCTCAAACCAAACCCAGAAATTCTCATCTTCATTTCCTGGTTCTAATTTCTCTTCATTTTGCTTTTCTTAATCTCTCTCTATATATATGTATGTCTCTCTCTCTCTCTATATATAGATGTATGTATATTGATTTGTAGTGTATTGTTAGAACCTCATTTTTGTGTAATTTTTTTCTTGCTCTATCTCTCTATGTGTGTATGTATAACACAAAATGCACAAAATGGGTTTGTTGGTCCATGTCGTAGTCTTGGACTCGTTATTTTTTGTTGCAAATGCATTTATTCTCATAAAATCATTCCAAAATTACCATAAATATGAAAACAAATCTTTGCGGCCTTTGCTTGCTTCTTCTTCTCCTAGGGCATCCCTGCATTCCATCATTCAATCACCACCCACACCCACATCCATGTTCATACACACACACACACACACACACACATATATATATAACAACACAAAAACCATAACTTCAAGTGCAAATCAGACTCAGAATTTGTCATTTTTTCTTGCTCAAACCCACAAAACCCACCTCAAATAAAACCCAAAAATTTTGGTCTTCATTTTTTGGTTCTAATTTCTCTTCATTTTGCTTTTTTTGATATCTCTCTATGTCTCTCGCTTTCTCTCTCTATATATATATGTATGTAGATCAAGAGTGTATTGTTAGAACCTCGTTTCAAGGTAATGTTTTATTCCTTTATCTCTCTATATATGTATGCATAACTCGAAATGCCCAAAATGGGTTTGTTGGTCATTTTCTGGGTCTTGAACTTGTTATTTTTTCTTGCTCAAGCCCTCAAAACCCAGTTCAAATCAAACTCAGAAATTCTCATCTTCATTTCCTGGTTTTAATTTCTCTTCATTTAGCTTTTTTTTGATCTCTCTGTATATACGTATGTCTCTCTCTCTATATACATATATATGTATGTATGTAGATCTTGAATGTATTGTTAGAACCTCATTTATGTGTAATTTTTTCTTGCTCTATCTCTCTATATATGTACGTATAACTCGAAATGCATAAAATGGGTTTATTGGTCGGTTTGTGGGTTTTGGACTCGTTATTTATTTATTTTTATTTTTTTGTGCTCAAACCCACAAAACCCAGCTCAAACCAAACCCAGAAATTCTCATCTTCATTTCCTGGTTCTAATTTCTCTTCATTTTGCTTTTTTTAATGTATCTCTCTATATAGATCTCTATATATATATGTATGTCTCTCTCTCTATATATATGTATGTGTCTCTCTCTCTCTCTATATATATATAGATGTATGTATATAGATTTGTACTGTATTGTTAGAACCTCATGTTTGTGTAATTTTTTTCTTGCTCTATCTCTCTATATGTGTATGAATAACTCAAAATGCACAAAATGGGTTTGTTGGTGCATGTCGTAGTCTTGGACTCGTTATTTTTTATTGCAAATGCATTTATTCTCATAAAATCATTCCAAAATTACCATAAAAATGAAAACAAATCTTTGTTGCCTTTGCTTGCTTCTTCTTCTCCTGCGGCATCCCTACATTCCATCATTCAATCACCACCCACACCCACATCCATGTTCTTACACACACACACGCACATATATATATAACAACACAAACACCATAACTTTAAGCGCAAATCAAACTCAGAAATTCTCGTCTTCATTCCTTGGTTCTAATTTTTCTTCATTTTGCTTTTTTATTTTTTATTTTTTATCTCTTTGTATGTATATGTTTGTCTCTCCGTCTCTCTCTCTCTCTCTCTATATATATATATATTTATATATAAAAATATATGCATGTAGATCTGGAGTGTATTGTTAGAATCTCATTTTTGTGTAATTTTTTCTTGCTCTATCTCCTTATATATGTATGTATAACTCAAAATGCATAAAATGGATTTGTGGGTTGGCTTCTAGGTCTTGGATTTGTTATTTTTTCTTGCTCAAACCCACAAAACCCACCTCAAATAAAACCCAGAAATTTTGGTCTTCATTTTTTGGTTCTAATTTCTCTTCATTTTGCTTTTTTTGATATCTCTCTATGTCTCTCTCTGTCTCTCGCTTTCTCTCTTTATATATATATATATATATCTGTATGTAGATCTGGAGTGTATTGTTAGAACCTCATTTCAAGGTAATGTTTTCTTCCTTTATCTCTCTATATATGTCTGCATAACTCGAAATGCACAAAATGTGTTTGTTGGTCATTTTCTGGGTCTTGAACTTGTTGTTTTTTCTTGCTCAAGCCCTCAAAACCCAGTTGAAATTAAACTCAGAAATTCTCATCTTCATTTCCTGGTTCTAATTTCTCTTCATTTTGCTTTTTTTTTTGATCTCTCTATATATGCGTATGTCTCTCTCTCTCTATATATATATGTATGTAGATATTGAGTGTATTGTTAGAACCTCTTTTCTGTGTAATTTTTTCTTGCTCTATCTCTCTATATATGTACGTATAACTCGAAATGCATAAAATGGGTTTATTGGTCGGTTTGTGGGTCTTGGACTCGTTATTTATTTATTTAATTTTTTTGTGTGCTCAAACCTGCAAAACCCAGCTCAAACCAAACCCAGAAATTCTCATATTCATTTCTTGGTTCTAATTTCTCTTCATTTTTCTTTTTTTAATCTATCTCTCTATATAGATCTCTCTCTATATATGTATGTCTCTCTCTCTCTATATATATATATATGTATGTCTCTCTTTATATATATATGTATGTCTCTCTCTCTTTATATATAGATGTATGTATATAGATTTGTAGTGTATTGTTAGAACCTCATTTTTGTGTAATTTTTTTCTTGCTCTATCTCTCTATATGTGTATGTATAACTCAAAATGCACAAAATGGGTTTGTTGGTCCATGTCGTGGTCTTGGACTCGTTATTTTTTATTGCAAATGCATTTATTCTCATAAAATTATTCCAAAATTACCATAAAAATGAAAACAAATTTATTAGTTTGAGTGGCATGGTAAATTGTGGTTGGTATGGTGTATGATCACATAGTGCCCCAGAATCAACCAATAATTTTTTTTCCATTTGTTTGGCTTAATCATCGTCTACACCTTAAGCTGTTCCTTCAATTTTGGAGATAAAAATTTCAAATACCTTTAGAAGAAAAAAAAAACACAAAAATTATGAAGAAGATTAGCAAAAGAAGAGAAAATAAGCACAACAAATAGTAAAGAGGGACAGGGAAAAAAAAAACTTATTAGATAGAATAGAAGTAAATTGCAACATCTAAAATCCCATACATATATCTTTAATTCCCAAAATTACCTTGCACAAGTGGACAATTCTTAATCAAAACAACATGCTAAAATCGACTTTCACACATGTGAGGAATTACTGCTCATCCTAGGTCTAAAAATACTATTCACTATATATTGTGTGTATATATATATATCTCTCTATCTTGAAAGGATAAATTAAATTCAAAAAACAACCTAACTAACAACTTTGCTCCAAAAAAAAAAAACAAAAACAAAAACAAAAACAAAAACAAAACAAAACAAAACAAAAAAGAAAAGAAAAAATCCTAACTAACAACTCAATCAATCAGAATCATTGCCGCTGCTTCCATTGCTGCTTCCTCCATTCTTCACATCTTCTGCAACTTTCACTAGTTTGTCAAGTTGAGCCTTGATCACTTTTAGTAACTTATCCCTCCGATCTGACGGTGGTGGTTCTTTATCCAAAATTTTCCTAAACACCGCTTTGGGATCCTTCCTCAACATGCAAAAAATCTTGAATGCCTTGTAGGCATACTCAACTGCCGTAACCTAAATGACCATTGTTGATATGATTTCAGATACTTGTCTAACCCTCTATCCTCCTCCATTTCGGCAATCTCTTTGCCTTTTCTCTCAGCTTGAGCCCCAAACTACATAATGTCATGTTTGGATAGTCAAAAAACTACTGGCAAGTTCTTCAAGGGCCAACGGTAAGGAATAGTGTACTTCTGAACCTCCATCTCCACTGTGCTTTCATCTTCTTTTAATTCAACAATAGTTATGGCCTGTCTCTTCAGCAGTTCATCAACTACAATTCTCAAATCGAAACCTACAAAATAGAAAACACTCATAAAAAACAAACAAAAATAAAGAATCAACAATAATAATAGGATAAATGAACTGCTGAAAAAAATATAGGAACTATTGGAAAAATCTGCCCATAATAATACCTCACCATTTTTCTATAGAAAAATAGAAAAACAAAAACAAATATGAAATATGAAATATATATATATATATATATAAGCAATCAAAGACGTAGAAACCAACCAACAAACACATTTTGTGCATTTCGAGTTATATATACATATATAGAGATAGAGCAAGAAAAAATTACACAGAAATAAGGTCCTAACAAGACACGACAGATCTACATACATACATACATACATACATATATACATATATATATATATATATAAATAGCAAAAAAGAGAGACATACATATATATATAGAGAGAGAGACATACATATATATAGGCTTCATTTGGGATGTGGGTTAGCCTAGGGGCTAAAAAGTCTATTTTGACTTTTGTGCCTAAAATAACCCCAACCTCACCCAAACGGCTACATAGAGAGAGGTCAAAAAAAAGCAAAATGAAACCAAGAAATGAAGACGAGAATTTATGGGTTTAATTTGAGCTGGGTTTTGTGGGTTTGAGCAAGAAAAAATAATGAGTCCAAGACCTAGAAACCGATGAACAAACCCATTTTGTGCATTTTGAGTTATACATATATAGAGAGAGAGAGAGAGAGATAAAGCAAGAAACAATTACACAGAAATGAGATTCTAACGATACACTCCAGATCTACATACATACATTCATATATATATTGTGGGGATGTATTTTCTGAGTACCAACATGTGGCCAAGGTGACATCGAAGTGTCAGTCGAGATCCCACGAGTCATGGTAGTTGCGCCGAGGTTATCTCGGATAGGCCGAGGTTATTTCGGATAGGCCGAGGTTATCTCCGAGGATATCGGAATCCGAGATAAGCGGATAAAGGACAAGAGTCCTAGAATGAAGAGGAAGCTCAACCAGGATATGGACAAGAGTCCTAGATTGTGAGAAGACTTCAGTTTGGGTAAAGATAAAACTCTTAGGGAGTTTGTCCTGAACCCACTGGGAGTTCCAGATTAGCGGTAATCCTAAGTCCATTAGGACCGGGTTCCTGTTGGGACTAGGATTGTATTGGCTATAAAAGAGAGGCACCCCCATGGGTCTAAGGTACGTTGTTTATACTCAAGCTTGTGAGTTTAGCACTTGATTATCTTTGAGAGATATACTGACTTGATCGTCGGAGTGCCCCCGGGTGGAAGAACCACCGCCGGAGTCTTTTCCTTCTGTGCAGGTTACAGGGAGCCGTCTACTCTGCCTGTGTTCTTCCGCTGAATCACTAAGGAGGGCAGTGTGATCGGAAATTCACTCACACAACTTGGCGCCGTCTGTGGGAACGAGAGAAGAGTAGATGGCCAGTAACTCGCAGAGGGAAAAGGTTGGGGATGACGCTCCAGTTGGGTGTGGAAGACCCGCCGACCTTAACGCGGAAGAAGGAGACCACAATGAGGAAGTTCGTGATCAGAATCACGCAGAGAACGCCGTCGGCCAAAACGGTGATACATCAAAGAAAGCAGACAGGGGCAAATACTATAACGAGGACGACCTCCAGACATGGAAAGACAGATGTCTGAGGAGGGATGAAGAAGTAAAGGAGATGGCAAATAAGTTGGCAGACCTTCAGTCGGTCGTCAACTTCATGATGCAGAATAATGTCATGTAGCCGCCATATCTGCTGCAGGACACACCAATGCCAGCAGCAAATGGCCAGAAGAAGGGACGGAAAGAAATCCCCGAAGCCCCACAACACACCAGGAGCGGAAGGTACTCTCACCGACCTTCCAGGGAAGTCGGCCGAGAAGAGCCGAGACGAGAAGAGTCCCGAAGGACATACCGCGAGAAGGAAGCAGACCCCAAAGAACATCGGCATGTTCCGGGGCGGATATTATGTTTCGATGCGTCCTGCGGAGAAGGATCAAAAAGGGGCCACCATGAGGCCGAGAGTAGCGCGCCGAAAAGGCTGAAGCCCAATGACAGCCGGGCTGCAGGAAGAAGTAAAGAGGACTTGAGAGATTACCTCAAGAGGAAACAGGAAAATACCGGAGCCGAAGTAACTTCCCCGGTTAAGCCGAGGACTCCATTCTCGGCAGAATTGGATAGATTCGTCGCGCCGAAAAGATTCAGTATGCCGAGGCTCCAGATATATGATGGTAAGTCGGACCCTAACTTCCATGTTGGATTATTTTTAAATTCCATGGCTTTGTACAGTGGGAACGAGCCGTTGCTCTGCAAAGTGTTCCCTTCATCCTTTGGGGAGATTGCATCAGACTGGTTCCACAAACTACCAAAGGGGAGCGTGAAGAGCTGGGAAGGCCTGGCCGAGATGTTTGTTGCCAGGTTCATAACAAACAAACTGCAGCCACTGAGGGTGGATGCGTTGATGGCCCTAAAAATCAGCAAAGACGAAAGCCTTAGGGCTTATGCAAAGAGGTACTATGAGGTGTTCAATCGAATACCTGAATGCAACCAGGAGGTGGCGGTCGTATCTTTCAAAAACGGCCTGAAGGATGACTGTCCATTGCGGAAGTCTTTGGCGAAAACCCTGCCAAAGAGCATGGAAGAGCTCATGGCGAGAATTGAGAAGTACGCACGAGCCGAGGAATACACCTCGGGGAACAAGGAGACAAAGACAGAAAAAGGCAACGGCTCGCCGAAGCGAGGCCGAGGTAACAACGGGCAGAACAAACAGGAGACGGAGTTAAGGACTAAACAAGTAGTAACGACGGTGTTCCGAATTCCGATCCAAAAGGTCCTTGACCAAATTCGAAATCAGCCCTACTTCAGGGCGCCGGCAAGAGCACAAGGAGAATTCATGGGGAGAAACCTTGGTAGGCGTTGTGCCTACCATAATGAGCAGGGTCACCCAACTCAGGGTTGCAGGGCCCTTAAAGCACACTTAGAAGATCTGGTGAGACAAGGCCATTTAAGAGACCTTGTGGATGAGGCCCGAACCAGGGAAGAACAGGCACGATTGCCTCAAGCACCAGCAGCCCCGCCCCCCCCCAACACAGCAACCACAGGCAGGTGGACCTCGGGTGGTTAACGTGATCCACTCAAAGGTGAATGAAAACGACATACGGGGGGAGACGCAGAGGGTGAAACATCTGCAGCATGTCAACCAGGTCGGACTAAAAAGACCTCGGCCTGAAGATTGCCAAGGACCAATGATAACCTTCACAGAGGCCGACCTTGACATGGTTCAGCACCCGCACAATGATGCCCTGGTAGTATCCCTCCAGGTTGGGAAGTGCCAGGTGAAACGCATCTTGATCGATCAAGGCAGCTCCTGCGACATCATGTATGTCAGATGCTATAAGGAGTTAGGCCTTCACCCTGATGATATGGAGCAGTCAAACGGCCCGATGGTCGGCTTCAATGGAACGCCGACATGGCCTTTAGGCGCAACAAGCTTGGAGGTACAAGCGGGCACGAAGAAGATGAGGACAGAATTTATTGTGATTGATACGCCTTCGCCTTACAACATCATCCTGGGGAGGCCTTGGTTGCATGCAATGGGGGCAGTTCCCTCAACCTTGCATCAACTGCTGCGATTCCCAACAGAACATGGGATTGAGGAAATCAGAGGAGATCAGTTGCAGGCGAAAAATTGCTCCATGGCAGCAATGAAGTTAACCTGCAGCATTCGAGAACCAGAAGAAGCAGAGGTTGAAGAAGAGGACATGAAAGTCCTAGATGATGTCGGCAAGGAGCCGACCGAGAAGAGTGAAGAAGCATTGAAGAAAGTCTTCGTCCAAGAGGGCGATGAGGAACGCTTCTTTCTTCTCGGCACAGGATTAGCCGAAGAAGAAGAAAGGGAGTTGGAAGCCTTTCTGAGAAAAAATATTGAGGTGTTCGCCTGGACACCTTATGAAATGCCTGGCATTGACCCCGAGGTCACATGCCACAGACTCAACGTTGACAGGTCGGCCAAACCTGTAATACAACGAGCCAGGAGACCGACGTTGATGCACGTCGAAGCAGTGGAAGAAGAAGTAGCTAGACTTCTAGAGGCCAGGGCCATCCGAGAAGCCAATTATCCGACGTGGTTATCAAATACCGTGGTAGTAAAAAAGAAGAATGGCAAGTGGAGGGTCTGCGTAGACTTCACAAATTTGAACAAAGCCTGTCCCAAAGACAGCTTCCCTCTGCCAAAGATCGACCAGTTGGTGGACGCCACATCTGGACATGAAAGGATGAGCTTCTTGGACGCATATAGGGGGTATCACCAGATAGCCATGTACCCCCCGGATGAGGAGAAGACAGCGTTTATCACTCCCAAAGGTCTGTACTGTTACAGAGTCATGCCTTTTGGGTTGAAGAACGCAGGAGCAACTTACCAAAGGCTGGTGACCAAGATGTTCAGACACTTGATTGGCCGAACTGTGGAAGTCTACATCGACGATATGGTCGTGAAGACCAAAGAACCGAAGGATCATCTCGCTGACTTAGAAGAGGTCTTCAACATACTCAAAACATATCGGCTCCGACTAAACGCATCGAAATGCGCGTTTGGAGTCGGATCCGGTAAGTTCTTGGGGTACCTGGTGACAAGAAGGGGCATTGAAGCCAGCCCAGATCAGATCAAGGCCATTCTGGAATTACAGAGTCCGACATCGGCTAAACAGGTTCAGATGCTTACTGGAAGGGCCGCAGCCCTAAACAGGTTCATAAGCCGAAGTTCGGACAAGTGTAAACCTTTTTTCAATCTGGTGAAAAAGGCCACAGATTTTTTATGGACAGAGGAATGCGAGGCCGCTTTGGCCGACCTGAAGAAATACCTTACCTCGGCTCTAGTCCTCTCAACACCTCAACCTGGGGAGGAACTGTTTTTATACCTAGCAGTTTCAGAGCACGCTGTGAGTGCTGTGATTATCCGAGAAGAGAAGGGAGAGCAGAAGGCAGTATACTACGTAAGTAAAACCTTGGCCGATGCAGAAACAAGGTATTTACCACTAGAGAAATTAATGCTGGCCTTGGTAATGGCCTCAAAGAAGCTAAACCATTATTTTCAGGCTCATAAGATAGTGGTTCTGACAGAGCACCCATTAAAATCCTTGTTGCAACAAGGAGACTTGACTGGACGAATTGCTAGATGGGCAGTAACTTTGGGCCAGTATGACCTGGAGTTCAGGCCAAGAACCGCAATTAAAGGCCAAGTTTTGGCCGACTTCGTGGCCGAGTTCTCACCAGAGTACATCGAACATCGGGCTCCGCTGAGCCGAGATGAATGGCGTCCGAGCAAGGAAGGAGAAGCCCAGCCAAAGGGTAAGGAACCGAGGAAGGAAAAACTCAGACCCTGCAGCATCTACATCAGAGACTCCTTTCAACTTTTTGTTGATGGAAGCTCAAACCGGCAGGGTGCAGGGGCAGGAGTAGTGCTAATTTCCCCCGATGGGGAGATATTAGAACAGTCCATTCGACTGGGGTTCAAAGCCTCGAACAATGAGGCGGAGTATGAAGCACTGATTGCTGGACTGAAGTTGGCAGCCGCGGCAGAGGCAGATGAGGTAATAGTTTTTAGTGACTCACAACTTATAGTGAATCAAACTACAGGAGAGTTTGCTGCCCGAGATGAAAGGATGTCGGCATACGCAAAAGAAGTCATCAGACTGGCAGACATGTTTCAAAACTGCCGACTTCTTCAAGTTAGCCGAGATGATAACAACCACGCCGACGCGTTGGCCAATTTAGCAAGCTCAATGCAAACCGGAAAGACGAGGACAATCATGGTGGATTACCTATCAAGCCCGAGCATAGAGTCACCACACACAATGCAAGAAGCATTATGTGTGGACTTGGGACCAAGCTGGATGGATGCAATTGTTGCATTCCTGAAAGAGGGTAAACTGCCAGAAGATCGAAAGGAAGCACACAAGGTCAGACTGAAGTCGGCAAGATTCAGTCTGACAGCAGAAGGACATCTGTACAGAAGATCCTTCACTGGACCTCTTTTAAGGTGTGTATACCCTCTTCAGGTCGAAGACTTTCTGTATGAAATTCATGAAGGAGTTTGTGGAAGCCACGCAGGGGGCAGATCGTTAGCTCACAGGGCCATTACCCAGGGGTATTGGTGGCCCTATATGCAAAAAGATGCAGAAGCCTATGTGAAGAAGTGTGAACAATGCCAGAGGTTTGCACCATTGATACATCAGCCAGCTGCTGACCTGAACCCTGTTTCCAGCCCTTGGCCATTTGCCCAATGGGGCATGGATCTTGTTGGAAAATTGCCCCAAGCAACTGGGCAACGGAAGTACCTACTGGTAGCTACAGACTACTTCACAAAATGGATAGAAGCAGAGCCTCTTGCCAAAATTCGAGATGTGGATGTGAAGAGTTTCATCTGGAAAAACATCATCACCAGATTTGAGATTCCAAGAGCAATCGTTGCCGACAACGGAACACAGTTTGACAGCAAGCTCATCAAAAAATTTTGCGCCAAGTTCAAGATAAAGAACTATTTTTCAACACCAAGCTTTCCCCAAAGCAATGGGCAAGCCGAAGCATCAAACAAAGTCATTCTAGATGGAATAAAGAAGAGGCTGCAGGCAGCAAAAGGGAAGTGGGTAGACGAATTGCCCAACGTGCTCTGGGCATATCGCACTACGCCAAGAAGATCAACAGGGGAATCCCCTTTTGCCATGGCTTATGGCACAGAAGCAGTCATTCCACTGGAGATCGGCATCCCAGGGATCAGAACGCAGGGAGTTGAGAACGGGTCTAATGATGTGCTCTTAGCCCGAGATCTGGACCTACTAGAAGAAAGAAGAGAGAAAGCTGCAATCCAGCTTGCAGCATACCAGCAACAGCTTGCCAAAACTTACAACAAGAAGGTCAATCCAAGGGATTTTCAAGTCAACGACCTAGTCTTGAGAAAAGTCGTCGGCAATAAGAAGGATCCCAGAGAGGGCAAGCTTGGCCCAAACTGGGAAGGCCCCTACAGAATCACCTCGGTGTTAGGGAATGGGGCATATCGGCTCGAAGATAACGAGGGCAAAGCATTGCCTAGACCATGGAACACTTGTAATTTAAAGTTTTTCTATCATTAGATGTTCTTTGATTTTTCTTGTCGATATGATCAATAAAATCTTAGCAGAATTTCTCTGAACTTATACAACTTGGCACGATGTTGTTTTTTGAATAATGAGAACCCAAGAGGAACTTAGGTTCACATTGGGGGCAGAGAGAAGACATTAGTAAATGCTTAGCCGAAGTTAAGCCGAGATAAATTCCTTATCTTTACTTGTTGAAATTTGTAGCAATTTACAAGTTAAAGTTAAGCTGAGATAAATTCCTTATCTTTACTTGTTGAAATTTGTAGCAATTTACAAGTTAAAGTTAAGCTGAGATAAATTCCTTATCTTTACTTGTTGAAATTTGTAGCAATTTACAAGTTAAAGTTAAGCTAATATGATTGTTATCTTCACTTGTTAAAATTTGTAGCAATTTACAAGATGAAGATTAATTGAATTTATATGCTTTATACTTGTTGAAACTTATGACAAGTTTACAGGTAAAGCCCTAGCCCAGGCAAATCTTCAGATAAAACATGCCCGAGGTATGTTACCCGAGGAGATTGTGCAAAGAAGGAAGAATCTGGAAATCATGCAAAATATTCAAAGTATAGAATCATTCAGAAGCAGTAAAGAAGAATTTAAAGACTGAAGTATTCAGAAAGAAACGGTTGCAGTTATATATGAAGAAGGCACTATGGCCTAGCAAAAATATTGTTTACAAACAGCAAAGGAGTACATTGGAGAAAAGAACGAAAAAGCAACAAAAAACAAAAGACATTCAAGTTGTTTCAGCTTCAGGAGTTGGTTGGGCTGAGACCTCGGGGGGCCCTTGAGGAACAACTTCAGCATTTTCTTCTGCCACAACCTCAGTCCACCCTTCCACCACAACTTCAGCTTCTTTATTCCCCGCCACCTCGGCGACTTTGTCTGCTGCAACTTCAGCGTCGATCTCGGCCAAAGTTTCATCAATACCTCTCCCCACTAAAAGAAGGTCAGAAGATAAGGTGCCGAAGTCTGCCTTTTTGGGAGCAGCTTCAACCTCTTCATCTACAGTCAGGTCGATCTTGGGAGGAGATTTGGTCTTCCTCACCAAAGCTTCTTCTTCATCTTCACCTTCGTTTTCAACGTCGGCTTCAGATTCATCATCAGTTTGGCTTGGAGATGGAGGAAGAGGGCAAGGAAGACGCAGGGCCTCGGTCTTGCGCCATGGCGAGTCGGCTGGAAGATCAAGCTTTTTGGCCAAAGCATTCCAACCTAGGACGAATCCTTTGTTGCATGCTTTCTTGACCTGAAGCTTATAATCTTCAGCAACGTCGGCCATGCCTAGATCGTAGGCAGCATCGACTTCGGCTTTCTTCGTGGCCAGAGCATCTCTAAGCTCTTTCTCGGCTTCAGCCCTCTTAGCCTCGGCTTCCTTTCTCTCGGCTTCGGCTACTTTCCTAACGTTTACAGCAGCCTCAGCCTTTTGAAGAGCAAGTGATTGGGCCTTTGTAGCTTCTGCAGCCTGATCTTCCAGCCTTTTCATTTTTAGTTCGTTGGCCCTGTTTTGTTTATGGATAAGAGCGAACTCCTTCTCCATGTCAGCCAGCTTCCTCCCAGTTTCAAATGCCATCATGGAGAAGCTATGAGCATGTTGGATAGCCTGAAAGAGTACAAGGCAAAAGTTAGTACAGGAAATTTCAGAATTCTACAAGTATGGAAGATAGATTTTCGAAGAACAAAAAGACTTACTTGGACTGAGCGCTGCATCATATGGACATAGTTCTCATAACCAGACATTTGTTCATTTTTCTTCATGTCGCCCTCAAGAAGGACGGCAGTGCTGAGTGCCACGCCGATTTGGGCATCGGTTGCACTTTCATTTGTATACACTGGCCGGTCTTCAAGAGTGACTTTGGGTTCCCAGGGGATCTTGGGACCTCTGGACCTCGAAGATGTCCCAGCAGATGATTTCTGTTTCTTTGCTGCAGTGGACTTTGGTGGTTGGGCCTCAGCAGGTCTCTTTGAAGGCGCCGAAGTCATCTTCTCGGCCAGTTGAGAAATTGGCACTGCGTCTTCAACGTCGGCATCGGTTTCAATGACCTTGGCCTTTGGTTAGGCCTTTTTAACTCTTTTCTGCTTCGGTGGAGGCACCGATTGAGCTGGCTCATCCTCCATGTCATCTGGCAGGTCGGCCAAGAGATTGAGCACCGTTTTCTTCGGTTTTTCCATTTCGGCTGTTTTGACGAGTCTGCGTCGGCGCTTCTTTTTTTGGACTGGTTCAGACGTGGAAGCAACTTGTTCTGTGGAGGCAGTTGATGAGGAGGCGCTCCTCTTCCTCTCTCTTGGAACGTCGGCCAACTTTGATGTGTATGTGGGTATGAAGTTTAGGAGCAATGGGGCCTTGCGCTTTTCAAGCGGAAGATCCAAGAGCTTCTTCAGATCTTTCCCGAGATAAAAGGACTGACGGAAGTCCTTGGGTGGTTGGCGAACGTCTGCAAAACAGAACAAAACATGAGAAACAGATAAAATTTTTGAAAGACATGCAAAATTTTTGAAGAAAGCAATAGCTAAGCAGTTGACGTTGGGCTCTTACCCTTGCCCTCTCTGACCGTGCGTGGAAGGGGAAAGAGATGGACTTCTTCATCTGGGCCGAATTCCCAGTTTCCAGAAGCGATCAGGTAATCGTCCCCAGCCCCTTTGTTGGAGTCAGGAAGGTCGGCTACTATTTTGTAGGCAGTGGACCTCGGCTTAAGATAGTATACAAAACCTTTTTCCTTATGGTCAAGGCCACACATGATGTAGCAATACTGGATATCGGCAAGAGTGATTCTAACACCCTCCTGCCGAGCTAAAGCTATTATCCCAATGAGTGTCCTAAAGGAGTTAATGGAAAGTTGCATGGGGTTCAGAGTGTAGTAGTGAAGGACCTCGCGGAAGAGGGGATCAAGGGGGAACCTAAGTCCACACTGGACGAAGGCTACTATGGGGAAAGGCATCTTGTCACCATCGGGCATAATGGAGTCGTTCTCCCCAGCTAGCCTGAGGTGAACATCGTCTGGGATAGAGAACTCTTGCCTAAAGTTTTGTAGTTTGGTGGGGGTGTCGACCCTATCCCTCTACACACCCATTATATTGATATATGAATAGTAGGCTACAGCAATAGGGCACTTTTGAAGGGTTTTAAGGACCTCGGCTAAAACCTAGGTACTGATTGTTTCAGTTTTTCCTAGAGATTGATGGTTTAACAACAAATCCCAAGCCTAAATCTACAAATGATGAGTATGAAGGGAAGAAAATCTGGAAAACAGGAAAGCAAAAAAGAAGTCTCAGATTCAGGAACACGAAAGAGTGGAAGGCCAAAAACAGAGGTGAAGTATTCGCAGTATAAACAAAAAATGAGATGAGGTATGAGACTTACAAAATCAGATACAGAACAATCAAGTAACGAGAAATCTCAGAAACAAGCGAAAACTGGGAAGAGAAGGGAACGGTGGCTTACCAGATGAAGGTGAGGCCGGGATGAAGCTTCGCCGAGGTCAGATAATGAACGCAACAGTAGCAAGAGCTTCAGAGCTTCGCAAAAATGGCAGAAGAAGGCAGTTGCAGGGCTTCGGGCAAGAGTAATGGTAGAATTGAAAGAGAAAGAGTTTTAGAGAGAAAGAAAAGCAAGGAGATTCAAAATGCAAAAGTGAATAAGAAAGAGAGAGGGAATCGTTTTTTCCTAAATTTTGAACGGCGGCAAAAAACAGCAATAATTACGCCTAGGGTAACGCATGCGCCAGATGGCGCAGGCAGAGAAAAGACGGCTTGTAGGCGCGTCACTGGCACGGACCAGTAAGAATGAAACGCGTCCTCAGAATGGTTGAAGATTGGTGTATGACAGCTCATATGCGTAAGGGAATTGATTTGAATCTGAAGAGGACATGCCGTCCTAGGATGAATGATCTCGGCTAGAAAGTTCTTAGGCCGATGTACGAGAAAAAGTTCGAAGATAGGTTCCATCACCTCAGAATGCCGAGGTAATAGAACCTAGGGGGCAGTTGTGGGGATGTATTTTCTGAGTACCAACACGTGGCCAAGGTGACATCGAAGTGTCAGCCGAGATCCCACGAGTCATGGTAGTTACGCCGAGGTTATCTCGGATAGGCCGAGGTTATTTCGGATAGGCCGAGGTTATCTCCGAGGATATCGGAATCCGAGATAAGTGGATAAAGGACAAGAGTCCTAGAATGAAGAGGAAGCTCAACCAAGATATAGACAAGAGTCCTAGATTGTGAGAAGACTTCAGTTTGGGTAAAGATAAAACTCTTAGGGAGTTTGTCCTGAACCCACTGGGAGTTCCAGATTAGCGGTAATCCTAAGTCCATTAGGACCGGGTTCCTGTTGGGACTAGGATTGTATTGGCTATAAAAGAGAGGCACCCCCATGGGTCTAAGGTACGTTGTTTATACTCAAGCTTGTGAGTTTAGCACTTGATTATCTTTGAGAGATATACTGACTTGATCGTCGAAGTGCCCCCGGGTGGAAGAACCACCGCCGGAGTCTTTTCCTTCTGTGCAGGTTACAGGGAGCCGTCTACTCTGCCTGTGTTCTTCCACTGAATCACTAAGGAGGGCAGTGTGATCGGAAATTCACTCACACATATATATATATATAGAGGGAGAGATACATATATACACAGAGAGAGATCAAAAAAAGCAAAATGAAGAGAAATTAGAACTAGGAAATGAAAACAAGAATTTTTGAGTTTGATTAGAGCTGGGTTTTGTGGGTTTAAGCAAGAAAAATAATGAGTCTAAGAATCCGAAACCAACCAACAAACCCATTTTCTACATTTCGAGTTATACATACATATATAGAGAGATAGAGCAAGAAAAAATTATATAGAAACGAGATTCTAACAATACACTCTAGATCTACACACATACATATATATAGAGAGAGATGCATGTCTCTTTCTCTATATATATATGTATGTCTGTTTCACTACATACATATATATATATATATATGTAGAGTGTATTGTTAGAATCTCGTTCCTGGGTAATTTTTTCTTGCTCTATCTCTCTATGTAGCCGTTTGGGATGAAAGTTTGGGACAGGTGGGGGCTATTTTAGTCACACAAAAAAAAAAGACAGAATAGGCTTTTTAGTCCCTCTGCTAAAAGTTGTCACATCAACCCATAATCATTTTATTTTTTCTTTTACAAAAGTCAAAAAAGTCAAAAATCTCATCCTAAACGAGACTATTTTAGCCAACCCACATTCCAAACGAAGCCTATATATCTCTCTATATATATATTTGTCTCTCTCTCTCTCCCTATATATATGTATGTATGTAGATCTGTAGTGTATTGTTAAAACATCATTTCTATGTTATTTTTTTTACTCAATCTCTCTATATATGTGCGTATAACTCGAATTGCACAAAGATGGTTTGTTGGTCAGTTTCTTAGTATTGGACTCGTCGTTTTTTCTTGCTCAAAACCCATAAAACCCAACTCAAATCAAACTAAAAAATTCTCGCTTTCATTTCCTTGTTCTAATTTCTCTTCTTTTTTCTTTTTTTGATCTCTCTCTATATATATGTATGTCTCTCTCTCTATACATATATGTATGTCTCTATATATATATATATGTATGTATGTATGTATGTAGATCTGGAGTGTATTGTTAGAAGCTCGTTTTTGTGTAAATTTTTCTGGCTCTATCTCTTAATATAGATGTATGTCTAACCCGAAATGCATAAAATGGATTTGCGGGTTGGCTTCTAGGTCTTGGATTTGTTATTTTTTCTTGCTTAAACCCACAAAACCCACTTGAAATAAAACATAGAAATTTTGGTCTTCATTTTTTGCTTCTAATTTCTCTTCATTTTGTTTTTTTGATATCTCTCTATGTCTTTCTCTGTCTCTCGCTTTCTCTCTTTATATATATATATATATATATGTATGTAGATCAGGAGTGTATTGTTAGAACCTGGTTTCAAGGTAATGTTTTCTTCCTTTATCTTTCTATATATGTATGCATGACTCGAAATGCACAAAATGGGTTTGTTGGTCATTTTCTGGGTCTTGAACTTTTAATTTTTTCTTGCTCAAGCCCTCAAAACCCAGTTCAAATCAAACTCAGAAATTCTCATCTTCATTTCCTGGTTCTAATTTCTCTTCATTTTGCTTTTTTTTGATCTCTCTATATATACGTATGTCTCTCTCTCTCTCTCTGTCTCTGTCTCTCTCTCTCGTGTATACATATGTATGTAGATCTTGAGTGTATTGTTAGAACCTCATTTCTGTGTAATTTTTTCTTGCTCTATCTCTCTATATATGTACGTATAACTCGAAATGCATAAAATGGGTTTATTGGTCAGTTTGTGGGTCTTGGACTCGTTATTTATTTATTTATTTATTTTTGTGCTCAAACCCACAAAACCCAACTCAAACCAAACCCAGAAATTCTCATCTTCATTTCCTGGTTCTAATTTCTCTTCATTTTGCTTTTTTTAATATCTCTCTCTATATAGATCTCACTATATGTATATATGTATGTCTCTCTCTCTCTCTATATATATGTATGTCTCTATATATATATATAGATGTATGTATATTGATTTGTAGTGTATTGTTGGAACGTCATTTTTGTGTAATTTTTTTCTTGCTCTATCTCTCTATATGTGTATGTATAACTCAAAATGCACAAAATGGGTTTGTTGGTCCATGTCGTAGTCTTGGACTCGTTATTTTTTATTGCAAATGCATTTATTCTCATAAAATCAATCCAAAATTACCATAAAAATGAAAACAAATCTTTGCTGCCTTTGCTTGCTTCTTCTTCTCCTGCTGCATCCCTACATTCCATCAGTCAATCACCACCCACCCCCACATCCATGTTCTCACACACACACACACACACACACACACATATATATAACAACACAAAAATCATAACTTTAAGCGCAAATCAGACTCAGAAATGCTCGTCTTCATTCCTTGGTTATAATTTTTCTTCATTTTGCTTTTTTTATTTATTTATCTCTTTGTATGTATATGTTTGTCTCTCCCTCTCTCTCTCTCTCTCTCTCTCTCTCTCTTTATATATATATATATATATAAATGTATACATGTAGATCTGGTGTGTATTGTTAGAATCTCGTTTTGGTGTAATTTTTTCTTGCTCTATCTCCTTATATATGTATATATAACTCGAAATGCACAAAATGGGTTTGTTGGTTAGTTTCTTGGTCTTGGACTTGGTATTTTTTCCTTGCTCAAACACACAAAACCCTGATCAAATCGAACTTAGAAATTCTCGTCTTTATTTCTTGGTTTTAATTTCTCTCCATTTTGCTTGTTTTGATCTCTCTCTACATATATGTATGTCTCTCTCTCTATACATATATGTATGTCACTCTCTCTCTCTATATATATATGTATGTATCTATGTATATATATCTAGAGTGTATTGTTAGAACCTCGCTTTTGTGTAATTTTTTCTTGCCCTATCTCTCTATATATGTATGTATAACTCGAAATGTACAAAATGGGTTTGTTGGTCGGCTTCTAGGTCTTGAACTCGTTATTTTTTCTTGGTCAAACTCACAATACCCAGCTCAAATGAAGCCCAAAAATTATCGTCTTCGTTTCCTAGTTCTAATTTCTATTCATTTTGCTTTTTTTGATCTCTTTGTATGTAGCCATTTGAGATGAAGGTTTGGGTAAGGTTGGGGCTATTTTAGCCACAAAAAGACAAAATAAGCTTTTTAGTCCACCGGCTAAAAGTTGTCATATCAATCCATAATTATTTTATTTTTTCTGTCATAAAAGTATAAATAAAATAAAAAAAACCAAAAAGCCCATCCCAAAAGAGGCTATTTTAGCCCCAGGCTAAAATGGCTAAAAAGCCAATCCACATCCTAAACGAAGCCTAAAAGGAGCTGAGAAGAAGCCCAGGCAAAAAATTTTCTTCTGATTTGCCAGTTTCTCTTCAATTTTTTTTTTTTTTTTGGTCTTCAACTTACACCCTCTCTCTTCTCCCTTAATAGAGGGAGTGGTGGCCTATAGGGCCGATAACCCTTCTAGATCTTGAGTATATGTAGAGTTGGAACACAACAAATTTCACAAAAATGAATAGTTATTAAGTATAAAAATACACTTATGGATACAAAGAAAACTCTCAAAAACACCTTACTTAGAATCACTCACACTTGAGAACTTGACTCCATATTTTGTTGTTGTTTTTCCAAATGAGGCCACTTCCCTTTATATAGCCATTCACCTCCTTAATGGATGGCTAAACTCATTTTGATTCAAGGGCTATTATTAAATCTCTAGAATATTGTAGCGCATACTTATACTTTTCATTATGTTATAGAATTCTTTAAACTATTATAGTATATAATAAAGTTTTTATACTTCTCTAAAATATTCAAGAATCTTTCAGGACCTTCTACATTTCACAATTATCTTCAGGACCTTCTACATTTCAGAAGCACAATTATCTTTCAGGAATCTTTCAGGACTTTCTACCTTTCACAATATTCAAGAATCTTTCAGGACCTTCTACATTTCAGAAGCACAATTATCTTCTTCAATCCGCAATCGAATAATCAAATCCTCTAGTGAAATCTTTTTGCATTATGTTTTAAATAGTTTTTGAAATCCCTCCAAGTCGGCAGTAATTTTTCAATAACAGCCGCCACTTGAAAAGATTCGCTCAAAGACATTCCTTCTGCATGAATTTCATGCAGGATAACTTGAAGTTCTTGGACTTGATTCATCACTGTTTTGAAATCCTCTTAAAATCAAGGAATTGACCGACAACAAATTTTTTGTTCCGGCATCTTCCATTTTATATTTGCGATCAAGTGAATCCTGCAAAGCTTTTGCAGTTTTGATTGGACTATACACATTGTATAATGTGTTATCCAAACCATTGAGGATATAGTTCCTGCAGAGAAAATTTGCATGTTTCCATGCATCCACCGTCGCAACAACTTGTGCATCACTTTCATTCTCACTAAGAGACGGAGCATCTTCTTGCAAAAACGTTGCCAAATTCAAGATGATCAGATAAAATAACATTTTCTGTTTCCAATGCTTAAAATCTATACCATTGATTGTTTTAGGTTTTTCCCCATGATTGACAGGAACATTACCATGTGCAACAATCGTCGAAATGGAAGCAACTAATGTATACACAACGGGTGTAGGGGTAGCATTTCCCATTGTAACATTACTTTCTATAGCCATTTCTAATTAACAAAAATAATTTATGTTAAACAGAAGATTTCACTATATATATAACTATAAAAATAAATTTATATATTTATATATAGTAAACTTCACAATACTAGAATAAAAAAATGTAAAAATAAGTGTCTAAATAATCTAGTATACTACAAATTATTAGGACAACAAAACAGAGTTCTATTGCAAAGAGAATTCAGGTAAACAATTGTTTTTGAAATTAAAAATGTCTACCAAACAATAACCAAATAAATTTAGTAAAATTCTTATTTTGGTTGAAAATCTTATCAGCAACAACTGCGTTCCTAAAAAACAGTATTTTGGAATATTTTGGAAAATTAACACTAAAACTAGAATATAGAAGAACAGAGTTTCACTGAAACACTATTACGGTTAAAACAATATTGTCTTAACACTATTGAAAAGCCACACGTATAATAGTGAAACTGAAAGAAAACAGAGTCCCACAACAATACTGATATGATAAAGCAAAATTTTTAAAAATATATATATATAACGGAACAGCACAGAAAACCAAACTAGTATTTTTACTGTAAACGAAACCCAAGAAAAAAAATAATAAACCCATAAATAAATATTGTAGGATTCTCTAAACTTAAAATCAAAATTTAACAAAAAAAAGAGTTATATTCAAATACATATTCGGGTAAATATTAGTAAACAAATGTGTAATAAATAAATCAAACAGTATAAACCCATAATTCTAATACACTGTATAAAAGAAACTAATTTGCTAAAAATTAATTTTAACCGAAAAATCAATATTGTAATACAGAAAACAATATGGAAATTCTGTCTTAAAATTGTTGGAGATAATTTTGGCAGTAACTAATTAAATAATATAAAATAAATAAAGTAAACAACAAAATTAAACCTTATAATACTTCTACAGATGGTTCATGAACAAATTTGTAATTGAGGCTAGGGTTTGAACACTGTGTCGTTAAGACAAAATTTTGTCTTCTCCAATGATGTTTGAAAACAATGGATGTCATGTCTCCAAGATACAATGATCACCACAAACGAAGAGAGCATACTTTTTGATTGTACAAGGAACCAAAAATATGCTTTTACACTCACAAAATTCAGACTCACACAGATGAAGAATACAAGAAGAATGCTTGAACTTGTGGAATTTGAATGAAGAAAATTGGAATGGGGCCTACCTTTACATAGGCTTTGTTGGCACCTATTCGGTTTGAATAGAAAAGGCATAAATAAGGGACATGACCCTTCCTTTAAAATAAAGAGATACCATGAAAGGATTGCACCCGTTCATTCAAATGGAGTCTATTTACATGACAAAATAGTTAATTTAAAAAAATTATGAAATTTATTAGTTTGAGGGGCATGGTATATTGTGATTGGTATGGTGTATGACCACGTAGTGCCCCATAACGAACCAATAATTTTTCATCCATTTGTTTGGCTTAATATTTGTCTACACCTTAAGATTTTCCTTCAATTTCAGAGATAAAAGTTTCAAATTCCTTTAGAGGGGAAAAAAAACACAAAAAAATGAAGAAGATGAGGAAAAGAAGAGAAGATAAGCATAACAAATAGTAGAGAGGGACAGGAAAAAAAGAAAAAAAAGAAAAAAAAAATTATTAGACAGAATAGAAGTAAATTGCAACATCTAGAATCCCATAAATATATCTTTAATTCCCAAAATTACCTTGCACAAGTAGACAATCTATATAATAAAGCAGGATGGTTTTTGAATTTGTCCTACTAAGACATTTGGACGGCTCAGATCTATTCAAATTATAAAATAACGGCTGAAATATATTTTTCAAAAAATATCCTACATATACATTTTCTATTTTCCCGCTTCTCTCTTACTTTTCCTTTTCTCACCCATCCTTCCATGGTCCCAACTTCCTCTCTCTTTTCTTTTTTATTTTTTTATTTTCTTCCATTTTTATTTTTCTCTCTATTTGTTTTTCTTTTCTCCTTTTTGTTCACTTATTTTTATTCATATTATATGGAAAAGTCTGCAATCCCAAAATTAGGAGCCAGGTATTACTGTGTGTAGTGGAGATTAAATTAATGAATTTTATATTCCACAAATTAAATGAATTTGAACAATTAATTATTATATTTAAATATATCGAATACCAAATAAACTTCATAAATTTAGACCTTATTATATGAATCTTCAACATCTATATAATAAAGCAGAATGATTTTTGAATTTGTCGTACACACATTTGTCCTACTAGGACATTTGGACGACTCAGATCTATTCAAATTATAAAACAACGGCTGAGATATATTTTTCAAAAAATATCCTACATGTACATTTTCTATTTTCCCGCTTCTCTCTCTTACTTTTTCTTTTTTTCACCCATCCTTCTATGATCGCATGATCCCACCTTCATCTCTCTTTTCTTTTTATTTTTTTATTTTCTCCCATTTTTATTTTTCTCTCTATTTGTTTATTTTTTTATTTTCTCATTTTTGTTCACTTATTTTTATTCATATTATATGAAAAAGTCTGCGATCCCAGAATTAGGAGCCAGGTTTTACTGTGTGTAGTGGAGATTAAATTAATGAATTTTATATTCCACAAATTAAATGAATTTGAACAATTAATTATTATTTTTAAATATATTGAATACCTGATAGATTTCATAAATTTAGACCTCATATGAATCTTCAACATCTATATAATAAAGTAGCATGGTTTTTGAATTTAACCTACACACATTTGTCCTACTAGTACATTTGGACGGCTCGGATCTATTCAAATTATAAAATAACAGCTGAGATATATTTTTCAAAAAATATCTTACATGTACATTTTATATTTTCCCGCTTCTCTCTCTTACTTTTTCTTTTTCTCACACATCCTTCCATGATCCCATGAACCCACCTTCCTCTCTCTTTTATTTTTATTTATATTTTATTTTATCCTGTTTTTATTTTTCTCTCTATTTGTTTTTTTTTTCTTCTTTTTGTTCAATATATTTTACACATATTTCCATATAATGTTTGTATGCTCGTAATACACTAGGGCATTATAGGCATACATACAATTTCCATATAATTATATAAGCAAAAGCAATATTGTATGTATGCTCGTGAAAATTGTATGTATGCTAGGCACATCTATCTATCCAGTTATATATTATATAAGCAAAAGCGAGTTTTTGTGAGGAGTTTTGTGATAACTCCAAAATTTTATAATAAATTTGTGATTTTATCAAATTAAAAAATAAATTTAAATAGTATTGGGATTACAATTATATTCTAATACTAACATTATTTACACATTGCCTTCAAGCACGGGCATACGCTAGTTTTTAACCAAAACAACAGGCTAAAATCAACTTTCACACGCGTGAGGAATTATTGTTCATCCTAGGTCTAAAAATACTATTCACTATATATTGTATGGATATATATATATATATATATATTGAAAGGATAAATTAAATTCAAAAAACAACCTAACGAACAACTTCGTTCAAAAAAAAAAAAAAACCTAACTAACAACTCGGTCAATCAGAATCACTGCCGTTACTTCCATTGTTGCTTCCCCTATTCTACCCATCTTCTGTAACTTTCATTAGTTTGTCAAGTTGAGCCTTGATCTCTTTTAGTAACTTGTCCCTCCCATCTGATGGTGGTGGTTCTTCATCCAAAATTTTCTTAAACACCGCTTTGGGATCCTTCCTCAGCATACAAAAAATCTTGAATGCCTTGTAGGCATACTCAACTGCCGTAACCGGAATGACCATTGTTAATATGATTTTCAGATACTTGTTTAACCCTTTATCCTCCTCCATTTCGACAATTTATGTGCCCTTCTTCTTAGCTTGAGCCCCAAACTGCATAATGTCTTGTCTGGATAGTCGAAAAACTACTGACAAGTTATTCAATGGCCAACGGTAAGGAATGATGTACTTTTAAACCTCCATCTCAACTATGATTTCATCTTCTTTTGATTCAACAATAGTTATGGCTCATCTATTCAACAGTTCATCGAGTACGATTCTCAAATCAAAACTTGCAAAAACATAAACAAAAACAAGAAGAAAGAATCAACAATATTGTGTGAGTGATTTTCTGACCATACTGCCAACTCAGTGATTAGCTGGAGAGAACTGGCAAAAAAGATGACACCTTGCTAACCTGCAACAGAAAGAGAAGATTCCGGCGGTGGTTCGTCCACCCGGGGGCACTCCGACGATCAAGTCAGTATATCTCTCAAAGATAATCAATAGTGCAAACTCACTGTTCAGAATATAAATTGCGTACCTTAGACCCACGGGGGTGCCTTTCTTTTATAGTTAACTCAATCCTAGTCCCGATAGAAGCCTGGCTTCTATGGACTCTCATTCAGTTCTTTCCTTGGACTCCTTAAGAGATAAGGATAAACTCTCTAAGAACATTATCCTTTATTCATCTTGAAGTCTTTTCTCATTCTAGGACTCTTGTCCCTTATCCGCTTATCTCGGATTCCGATATCTTTGTAGATAACCTCGGCCTTACCGGGATCACCTCAGCGTTATGACCAAGACACGTGGCACCTCAGCTAACACGTCGGCGTCACCTTGCCACGTGTTGGTACTCAGAAAATATATCCCCACAACTGCCCCCTAGGTTCTATTACCTTAGCATTCTGAGGTGATGGAACCTATATCGGTACTTCCTGTCAGTACGTCGGCTTAAATCATTTTAGCCGAGATCATTGTTTAAGGCCGACATGTCTCCCTTAAAAGAACAAGAATTCTAGTGAATTCCTTCACTCGTATGAACTGTCATGCATCACTATTCAATCGCTTCATTCACGTGTCTTATCCTCATTGGATCGTGCCTGTGACGCGCCTGTAAGCCGTTCTTGCGTCTGCGTGTGCCGTTTGATGAATTAGCTGTTCTAGGCGCATTAACTGCCCTCTGTTGCCGCCGTTTCAAGTTTTAACAAAACTTTTCCCTCTCCTTTCATTTCTTCACTTTTCATTCGATACTCTTGTTGTTTCTCTCTCTTACTTTTTCCTCTCGAATCCGCCATTGTTCCAGACTTCAAGCTCTGCAACTGCCTTCATTTTTTCCTCTTGGTGAAGCTTTCGCCGTTCTGTTACTTCTGCAACCCTCGCCTGACTTCGGCGATCTTCATACCGGCTTCACTTTTTCTGGTAAGCCACAGTTCCCTTCGTTTTCAATTCTCTGATGTTCTTTACTATTTGTTGCCATTACTGCTTTGTTCAAACATTTGATTTGTGAATCTCATATCTGAGTGTGTTTATTCCCCAATTTTGCTCTTTATCCATGCCTTGAATACTCGTACTGCTCACAATTCTTTTGCAATTTTGCCACTGTTCTTGACCTTGTACCACTTGTACTCACTATGTTCTTGATAGTCCATCTTTGTTCTTGATTCTGAAGCTTGTTCTTGTTTTCTGTTTTTTGTGTCTTTTCCAGATTTGTGCCTTCAATCTTTGTTTCCATAGACTTAAGTTTGGGATTTGTTTGTAGAACCCACAATTTAGGAAAAAACTAAAACCTGCATTTACCTAAGTGTTTGCCAAGGTCCCAATAACCCTTTCAAAACATCTTCTGAAACCCAACCTCTTTGATTAAGCCGATATCATGGGTATGTGGAAACATAGGGTAAACACCCCATCCAAACTAGAATACTTTAGACAAGAGTTTGAAATCCCAGTCGACGTCCATCTGAGGTTGGCTGGGGATGATGACTCCATCATGCCTACTGATGACTCCATGCCTTTCCCTGTGGTGGCTTTCATCGAGTGTGGACTTCGGCTCCCACTCAACATTCTTTTTCGCGAGATTATCCATTATTACAAGTTAAACCCAATGCAGCTCGCCATCAACTCCTACCGAGTTATTAATGGCATCATAGCCTTAGCAAAACAAGAAAACATTAGGGTCACTTTAGCCGATATCCAGTATTGTTATACCATGTGTGGCCTAAAAAAGGACACGGGCTATGTCTACTACCTCAAGCCGAGGTCAACGGAGTATAAAATCATTGCTGACCTCCCAGACTCCAACAAGGGAGATGGAGATAATTACTTTATTACTTCGGGGAACTAGGAATTTGCTCCAGATGAGGACCTCCACCTCTACCCTCTTCCTCGGACAGTTTTCGTAGAGGGTAATGGTAAGAGCCCTGTGTTTCACACTTACTTGTTTTCAAAATCTTTAATACTTCAAATATTCTGATGTTTTATCTTTCCTTGCAGCTCTTCCAAAGCCAGGAAAAAACTTCCGCAAGTCCTTTTACCCAAGTCCAGGTTTAAAGAAACTACTGGACCTTCCTGTTCATAAGTAAAAGGCCTCACTAGTGCTCAATTTCATCTTGACGTACAAATTAGCTCTCCCCGACGTTCCTAAGAGGAAAAAGAAGAAAAGCCTATCTCCTCCCTTTGCCACAACCCCTTCAGTTGCTACCGAATCTCGGCCAGATCAAGGATCAACTTCTGATCCAGTAGAACAGCCGTCTACTTCGGCTCTATACCTGATCCCACCATCTCAACGAAAACGTCGTCGACAACTTGTTCTTGTAGCCAAGATGGGCCGCGCAAAACCAGTTGCCAAAGATCTCCTGGCCAGCATTCCTTCTGACGTTGATACACAACCAACACAAACCCAGCTTCCACCAAAGCAAAAACGAATCAAAAAGGCTCAATCCAAGGCAAAGGTGGCTCAGATCGATTCTAAGGATACCTTGCCAATTTCCAAGCTGGCTCCAAGTGAGAAGACTGCCTCTGTCCCTGCGAAGAGGTCTGCTGAAACACTCCCATCCGAATCTACCAAGTCTAAAAGGCCGAGGTCATCTTCTGCAACGACCTCGGGGTCTAAAAAGCCTGATGCCCCCTGGGCCCCCGAGATTACCCTGGAAGATAAGTCTGTTATGGCCAGTGATAGCGCCGACGATATCAATGTCGGCGTTGCCCTCAGTACTACTTTGCTTCTTCCAGGTGATCTGGAGCGAAACGCCGAGTTCAGTGAGTATGAGAACTACGCTCTGATACTTCAACGCTCTATTCAAGTAAGTGTTTTTGCTTGGTACTTTTTTTTCTTTCTCTTTATTTCATACTTAGAATATTTTCTAATACTTCTGTTTTCTTTCAGGCCATCCAGCATGCCCACTCTTTCTCAATACAATCTTTTGAGAACCGTGAGAAGCTAACCGAAAAGAAGAGGGAGATCTCCACTCTTCAGAAAATTAACAAAAATCTGCAGTCAAAGATGAAAACCCTGGAGGATCAGGCCGAGGTCGCCATCAAAGAGAAGGATGATGCCGAGGAAAAGGTCGGTGCCGCTGAGGCAATAAACAAAGTTCTTCAAGCCCAGTTGAAAGAGGTCGAGGACAAAGTGGCCCAGGCCCAGAAGGAGCTACAAGATGCCTTGGTCACCAAAGAGGCCGAAATCAAAGATGCCGATGAGAAGGCGTATGTTCAGGGCATGGCCGATGTTACGGAGGCCTACGAAAAGCAAGTCAAGCAAGCATGCAACAAGGGTTTCACCTTTGGTTGGATGACTTTGCTGAAGAAACTTGATGTCCCTGAGGACTCCCCTTTCAAGAATGCCAATGCCATTCCTCTGCCATTCCTTCCAACTCCACCTCAATATGATGACGATTCTGAATCTGAGGAGGAGGTTCTGGTGAGGAAGCCCAAGGAGGCTGCTGGGGCCAAGTCTTCTTCTCAAAATGAGCAAGTCCTAGACTTGACTCAAGATGAGGAGGTTGAGGAGGTTCCTGAAGATGCTGTAGCTGAGAAGGCATTGGCCGACATGCTTTCTGCTGACAAGAGCCTTGACCAGACCCTTAAGGAGATTGATGCTGAGCTTGCAGCGGATAAGGCTGCTGAGATGTCTTCCCAACAATCGTCTGACCTCCAAACTCAACCAACTGCTTCTGCTAAGAAGTCTTAGCCTTATGTTTTTTTCTTCCTTACTTTGTACTTTTGCTTTTCTTCTTTTTTGGAACAATTGTAAGTTTTTGGCCGACGTGCCTTTTAATGAATACAACTTCCTTCTTTCTTTGAATGTTTGTATGTTTACCTTCTCTGTACTACTCTTATATGATTCCATACTTAGAATATATCTTTAGTATACACTTCAATCTTTGTACAATCTTCTTAGGGTGATACACCTCGGTTATACAACTGATAATTTTACCTCAGCAAATACCCAAATATCTTTCTCGATGTAAGCTTGGTTTCACCTTGTAAATTTTTCACAAAATTTCAACAAGTGCTTAACCTTAGTCTTCAATCTTGTAAATTGTCCACAAATTTCAACAAGTGCTAGACATCATCTCGGTTTAACTTCAACTTGTAAATTGTCCACAAATTTCAACAAGTGTTAAACAATGATTTCGGTTTAACTTCAACTTGTAAATTGCTACAAATTTCAACAAGTGTTAAACAATGATCTCGGTTTAACTTTGTAAATTGCTACAAATTTCAACAAGTGTTAAACAATAATCTCGGTTTAACTTTAAATTGTAAATTGCTACAAATTTCAATAAGTGTTAAACAATGATCTCAGTTTAACTTCAACTTGTAAATTGCTACAAATTTCAACAAGTGTTAAACAATGATTTCGGTTTAACTTTGTAAATTGCTACAAATTTCAACAAGTGTTAAACAATAATCTCGGTTTAACTTCAACTTGTAAATTGCTACAAATTTCAACAAGTGTTAAACAACTTTGTCTTCTCTCTGCCCCCTAATGTGAACCTGAGTTCCACTTGGGTTCTCATTGTGGGGAAGTGGTTTAGGAAATACTCTTCGGATCCTGGTAGACACTCTTGATAATCAGCTAGACACCTGCAAAGACAAATACTCCGGTCGGGGGTGCCGGGATTAGCACTCCGACGGGCAAGTCAGTTCTTATACTCAAGAAAGCTTGTTTACTAAGTTTTGTGAAGTGTTTCTTACATACCATTCCAAGAACGCTGCTTTTTTATTTATATCTGTTCCTTCTGAGGCCTCGGGGTCTGGGCCTAGTTTTCAATCATTACCCGTTCTTGTATTCGGCCCCCCAAAGATCCTTTTTTAATCGGCTCAATCGACTTACGTATTGTACTCGGCCCATCCTAGTCTTGCAGGATGGGGCCGATTAATATTTGCTGGACACAGCCGGTTGGTGTCAGTACTAAAATATGCCCCTTTCGATTTATCCATATATTCGGCTCCCACGCTCATTATTCATGTTTTCCAGAAACCATATTATGCATCTTTATTAGTCATAAGTGTTGAAGAATTCTGCTAAGACTTTATTGATGTTGTCGGTAAAAACAAGTAACATCTAATGATAGAAAAATTTCAAATTACAAGTGTTCCAGGGTCTTGGCAATGCTTTGCCCTCATTATCTTCAAGCCGATATGCCCCATTGCCCAATACCGAAGTGATTCTGTAGGGTCCTTCCCAGTTTGGGCCAAGCTTGCCCTCCCTAGGATCCTTCTTGTTGCCGACGACTTTTCTTAAGACTAGGTCGCCGACTTGAAATTCCTTTGGATTAACTTTCTTGTTATAAGATCTGGCAAGCTATTGCTGGTATGCTGCAAGCTGTATTGCAGCTTTCTCTCTTCTTTCTTCTAGAAGATCTAGATCTCGGGCTAAGAGTACATTATTAGTCCCGTTCTCAACTCCCTGGGTTCTAATCACTGGGATGCCGACCTCCAATGGAATGACTGCTTCACGTAGGCTTCTGCATCTTTTTGCATGTAGGGCCACCAATATCCTTGGGTAATGGCCCTGTGAGCTAGTGATCTGCCCCCAGCGTGGCTTCCACAAATTCCTTCATGAATTTCATATAAAAAATCTTCAACCTGCAAAGGGTGCACGCACCTTAAAAGGGGTCCAGTGAAGGACCTTCTGTAGAGATGTCCTTCCGCTGTCAGACTGAATCTTGCCGACTTCAATCTGACCTTGTGTGCCTCCTTGTGGTCTTCTGGTAGCTTTCCTTCTTTCAGGAATGCAACAATTGCATCCATCCAGCTTGGTCCCATGTCCACACACATTGCTTCATGCTCTATGGTCGGTGGTTCTATGCGCGGGCCCGACAAATAGTCAATCATTATTGTCCTTGTTTTTCCAGTTTGTATTGAACTTGCCAAGTTGGCCAACGCGTTGGCGTGACTGTTATCATCTCGGCTAACCTGAAGAAGTTGGCAGTTTTGAAATAAGGCTGCCAATCTGATGACCTCTTTTACGTAGGCCGACATCCTTTCATCTCTTGCTGCAAACTCGCCCGTTGTTTGGTTGACTATAAGTTGTGAGTCACAAAAGACTATTACCTTATCTGCTTCTGCTACTGCTGCCAGCTTTAGTCCTGCAATCAATGCTTCATATTCTATGTCATTGTTTGTGGCCTTGAACCCCAATCGAATGGACTGTTCCAATATCTCTCCATCTGGAGATATCAGTACTACTCCTGCCCCCGCTCCCTGTCGGTTTGAACTCCCATCAACGAATAGTCGAAAGGAGTCGCCGATGTAAATGCTGCAGGGTCTGAGTTTCTCTTCTTTCCTTTGTTGTGTTGTATTCGGCTGTGCTTCTTTTTCCTTGCTTGGGCATTGCTCTCCTCGGTTCAACGAAGCCCGATGTACGATGGATTCTGGCATAAACTTGGCTACGAAGTCGGCCAAACCTTGGCCTTTGATTGTTGTTCTTGGCCTGAACTCCAGGTCATACTGGCCCAAGGCTACTGCCCATCTGGCTATTCTTCCTATTAAGTCTCCCTGCTACAATAAGGACTTCAATGGATGCTCTGTCAGTACCACAATTTTATGGGCCTAGAAGTAATGGTTCAACTTCTTTGAAGCCATTACTAGAGCCAGTGCCAATTTCTCTAAGGGTAGATACCTTGTTTCTGCGTCGACTAAGGTTTTGCTTACATAGTAAACAGCCCTTTGCTCCCCTTTTTTTTCTCGGATTAGTACTGCACTTATCGCATGTTCTGAAACTGCCAAGTACAGGAATAGCTCCTCCCCGGTTTCTAGATTCGAAAGAACTGGAGCTGTGGTCAGGTACTTTTTCAGATCGGCTAATGCTTCTTCGCACTCCTCTGTCCAAAGAAAGTCTGTGGCTTTCTTCACTAATTTGAAGAAAGGTTTGCACTTGTTTGAGCTTCTACTTATGAACTTGTTCAGGGCTGCGGCCCTTCCAGTTAGCATCTGCACCTGTTTTGCCGACGTTGGGCTCTTCAACTCTAGGATGGCCTTGATCTGATCTGGGCTGGCCTCAATGTCCCTCCTGGTCACTAGGTATCCTAAAAACTTACCAGATCCAACTCCAAATGCACACTTCGATGCATTGAGTTAGAGCCGATATGTTTTAAGGATTTCAAAGACTGCTTTTAGATCGGTGAGATGACCCTCAGGCTCCTTGGTCTTAACGACCATGTCGTCGATGTAGACTTCTACTGTTCGGTCAATCAGGTGCTTGAACATCTTGGTTACCAATCTTTGGTAAGTGGCTCCTGCGTTTTTCAACCCGAAGGGTATCACTCTGTAGCAGTATAGCCCTTTGGGAGTGATAAATGTAGTTTTCTCTTCATCTGCAGGGTCCATAGCTATCTGGTGATACCCCCTGTAGGCATCCAGGAAGCTCATCATTCCATGCCCCGAAGTGGCATCCACTAGCTGGTCAATCTTGGGTAGAGGGAAGCTGTCTTTGGGACAGGCCTTGTTTAAACTGGTGAAGTTTACGCAGACCCTCCATTTACCGTTCTTCTTCTTTACCACGACTGTATTGGATAGCCATGTCGGGTAGTGAACTTCTCTAATGGCCCTGGCCTCCAGAAGTCTGTCTACTTCTTCCTCTACTGCTTCGACGTGCATCAACGTCGGTCTTCTGGCTCGTTGAATTACAGGTTTGGCCGACCTGTCAACGTTCAGTTTGTGGCAAGTGACCTCGGGGTCAATGCCAGGCATTTCGTAAGGTGTCCAAGTAAGCACCTCAATATTTGCTCTCAAAAAGGTTTCCAACTCTTTTTTCACTTCTTCGACTAAGCCCGAGCCGAGAAGAAAGAAGCGTTCTTCATCCCCATCCTGGATGAGGATTTTCTTCAGTGCCTCTTCGCTCTTCTCGATTGGCTCCTTGCCGACGTCTTCTAGGACTTCCACGTCCTCATCTTCAATTTCTGCCTTTTCTTGCTCTTGTATGCTGCAGGTAGACTTCATTGCTGCCATGGAGCAATTCTTCGCCTGCAGCTGATCGCCTCTGACTTCCTCTATCCCATGCTCTGTTGGGAATTGCAATAGTTGATGCAATGTTGAGGGAACTGCCCCCATCGCACGCAACCATGGCCTTCCTAAGATGATGTTGTAAGGGGAGGGTGTGTCGATGATGGTGAATTCTGTCTTAATCTTCCTGGTGCCAGCCTGCACCTCCAAGCTTACTGCTCCCAGTGGCCATGTCGGCGTTCCATTGAACCCAACCATTGGGCCATTGGATTGCTCTATGTCATCAGGGTGAAGGCCCAGCTCCTTGTAACATCTAACATACATGATGTCGCAAGAGCTGCCTTGGCCAATTAGGATGCGTTTCACTTGGGACTCCCCAACCTGGAAGGATACTACCAAGGCATCATTATGCGGATGTTGGACCATCTCTAGGTTGGCTTCAGTAAAGGCTATTATCGGTCCCTGGCACTTGCCAGGCCGAGGTCTTTTCTGTCCGACATGGTTCACGTGCTGTAGGTGTTTCACCCTCTGGGTCTCCTCCCGTATGTCGTTTTCGTTCACCTTTAAGTGAATTACATTAACCACCCGAGGTCCTCCTGCCTATGGTTGCTGTGCTGGGGGAGGTAGAGCTGCTGGTGCTTGAGGCAATCTTGCTTGTTCTTCTCTTGTTCTGGCCCCGTCGACTAGATCTCTCAGATGGCCTTGCCTTACCAAGTCTTCCAAGTGTGCTTTCAAGGCTCTGCAACCTTGAGTCATGTGCCCCTCTTCATTGTGGTAGGCACAACGCCTGCCAACGTTCCTCCCCATGAATTCCCCTAGTGCCCTTGCTGGTGCTCTGAAATAGGACTGGTTCCGAATTTGATCCAGGACTTTGTGAATTGGAATTCGGAACACAGTTGTCACTGCCTGTGCAGCCCTCAGTTCGGCCTCTTGTTTGAAGGATCCGTTGTTATCTCGGCCTCGCTTTGGCGAGCCGTTTCCTTTCTCTTGCTTTGTTTCCTTTGTCCCTGATATGTCTTCTTTGGCTTTGGCATACTTCTCGATTCTTGCCATGAGCTCTTCCATGCTTTTTGGCAGTGTCTTTGCCAAAGACTTCCGCAGTGGACAGTTGTCTTTTAGGCCGTTCTTGAAAGACACGACCGCCACTTCTTGATTACACTCGGGTATTCGGTTGAACACCTCATAGTATCTTTTTGCATAGGCCCTAAGGCCTTCATCCTTGCTGATCTTCAGAGCCATTAATGCGTCCACCCTTAATGGCTGCAGCTTATTTGTCACGAACCTGGCCACGAACATCTGGGCCAGGCCTTCCCAAGTCTTCACGCTTCCCTTTGGTAGTTTGTGGAACCAATCTGATGCAATCTCCCCGAAGGATGAGGGGAACACTTTGCAGAGCAACGGCTCGTTCCCACTATACAATGCCATTGAGTTCAAATATAATCCGACGTGGAAGTTGGGGTCTGACTTACCATCGTATATTTGAAACCTCGGTATACTGAATCTCTTCGGTGCCTCAAACCTGTCCAATTCCACCGAGAATGGTGTCCTCGGCTTATCTGGAGAGGTTACCTCGACGTCGGCATTCTGTTGCTTCCTCTTGAGGTAATCTCTTAAGTCCTCTTTTGTCCTCCCAGGAGCTCGGCTATCTCCTGCTTTCAGTCTTGTTGGTGCACTACTTTTAGCTTTGTGGTGAGTCCTCTTCGACCCCTCTCCATGAGTTGTGTCGAAGCATAGCGCCTGACCCTGAACATGCCGATGTCCTTTGGGGTCTGCCTCCTTTGTGTGATGCGTCCTCCGTGATTCTTCTTTTCTTGACTCCCTTCGTCCGACCTCCCTGGAAGGTTGGTGAGAGTGTCTTTCGCTCCCGTTGTGCTGAGGGGCTACAGGGATTGTTTTCTGCCCTCTCTTTTGGGCATTGGCCACTGGAATCGGTGTGTCCTGCAGCGGGAACGGTGGCTGCATGACGTTATTTTGCATCATGAAATTGACGACCGACTGCAGGTCTACAAATTTGTTTGCCATCTCTTTCACCTCTTCGTCCCTTCGTAGGCACCTGTCCTTCCATACCTGGAGGTCGCCTTCGTTGTAGTACCTGCTTTGATCAGGTTTGTTTGGTACGTCGCCAGTCGGGCCGACGTCTTTTACACCGTGAGTTTGCTCATGAGTTTCTACGTTGGACCTGTCTCCTTCGATATCAAGGTCAATAGGTCTCCCACTCCCAACCGAGAGTGTTGTTCCCAATCTTTTCCTTCTGTCCGTTACTGGCCATCTATTCTACTTTCTTTCCCACAGACGGCTCCAAATTATGTGAGTGATTTTCTGACCACACTGCCAACTCAGTGATCAGCTAGAGAGAACTAGCAGAATAGATGACACCTTGCTAACCTACAACAGAAAGAGAAGATTCCGGCGGTGGTTCGTCCACCCGGGGGCACTCCGACGATCAAGTCAGTATATCTCTCAAAGATAATCAATAGTGCAAACTCACTGTTCAGAATATAAATTGCGTACCTTAGACCCACAGGGGTGCCTTTCTTTTATAGTTAACTCAATCCTAGTCCCGATAGAAGCCTGACTTCTATGGACTCTCATTCAGTGCTTACTTTGGACTCCTCAAGAGATAAGGATAAACTCTCTAAGAACATTATCCTTTCTTCATCTTGAAGTCTTTCCTCATTCTAGGACTCTTGTCCCTTATCCGCTTATTTCGGATTCCGATATCTTCGTAGATAACCTCGGCCTTGCCGGGATCACCTCGGCGTTATGACCAAGACACATGGCACCTCGGCTGACACGTCGGCGTCACTTTGCCACGTGTTGGTACTCAGAAAATATATCCCCACAAATAATGTTAGGATAAATGAACTGCTGAAGAAAATACAAGAACTATTGGCAAAATTTGCCCATAATAATACCTCGCCATTATTCTACAGAAAAACAAAAACGAATATGAAAGATATAAGCAATCAAAGACACAAAAACCGACCAACAAACTCATTTTGTGCATTTCGAGTTATGTATACATATATAGAGAGATAGAGAAAGAAATAATTACATAGAAATAAGGTTCTAAAAATACACTCCAAATCTACATACATACATACATACATATATATATAGAGAGAGAGATACATATATATAGAGAGAGACATACATACCTATATATATAAAGAGAGAGAGAGAGACATATATATATAGGTTTCGTTTGGGATGTGGGTTAGTCTGGGGGCTAAAAAGTCTATTTTATCTTTTTGTGCTAAAATAGCCCCAACCTCACCCAAACGGCTACATAGAAAGAGATCAAAAAAAGCAAAATGAAACCAGGAAATGAAGACGAGAACTTATGGGTTTGATTTGAGCTGGGTTTTATGGGTTTGAGCAAGAAAAAATAACGAGTCCAAGGCCTAGAAACCGATCAACAAGCCTATTTTGTGCATTTTGAGTTATACATACATATATAGAGAGATAAAACAAAGAACAATTACACAGAAATGAGATTCTAACAATACACTCCAAATCTACATACATACATATATATAGAGAGATATCAAAAAAAACAAAATGTACAAAAATTAAAACTAGGAAATGAAGACGAGAATTTCCGAGTTTGATTTGAGCTGGGTTTTATGGGTTTGAGCAAGAAAAAATAACAAGTCCAGGAACCCGAAATCGATAAACAAACCTATTTTGTGCGTGCATACATACATATATATAGAGAGAGGCATACTCTATAACTATGTCTCTCTCTAAATATATATATATATGTAGATCTTGAGTGTATTGTTAGAATCTCGTTTCTGTGTAATTTTTTCTTACTTTATCTCTCTATGTAGCCGTTTGGGATAAAGGTTTGGGTGAGGTTGGGACTATTTTAGTCACAAAAAGACACAATAGGCTTTTTAGTCCCTAGGCTAAAAGTTGTCACATTAACCCATAATCATTTCATTTTTTCTTTTACAAAAGTCAAAAAGCCCATCCCAAAAGAGGCTATTTTAGCCAACCCACATTCCAAACGAAGCCTATATATATGTCTCTATATATATATATATATATATGTCTCTCCCTCCCTATATATATATGTATGTATATAGGTCTGGAGTGTATTGTTAGAACATCGTTTCTGTGTAATTTTTTTCTTACTCTATCTATATATATATATGTATAACTCGAATTGCACAAAATGGGTATGTTGGTCAGTTTCTTGGTATTGGACTCGTTATTTTTTCTTGTTCAAACCCAAAAAACCCAAGTCAAATCAAACTCAGAAATTCTCACATTCATTTCCTAGTTCTAATTTCTCTTCATTTTTGTTTTTTTGATCTCTCTCTATATATATGGGTGCCTCTCTGTCTATAAATATATATGTCTATATATATATATATGTATGTATGTAGATCTGGAGTGTATTGTTAGAACCTTGTTTATATGTATAAATATTTCTTGCTCTATCTCTCTATATATGTATGTATAACTCGAAATGCATAAAATGGATTTGTTGGTCAATTTTTGAGTCTTGGACTCGTTATTTTTTCTTTCTCAAACCCACAAAATCCACCTCAAATAAAACCTAGAAATTCTCATCTTCATTTCTTGGTTCTAATTTCTCTTCATTTTGCTTTTTTTTTTCTCTCTTTATCTCTCTCTCTCTCTCTCTCTATATATGTAAGTCTCTCTCTCTGTGTATATATATATGTCGATCAGGAGTGTATTGTTAAAACCTCGTTTCTATGTAATTTTTTCTTACTCTATCTCTCTATATATGTATGTATAACTCGAAATGCATTTGTTGGTCATTTTCTAGGTCTTCTCAAAACCCAACTAAAATCAAACTCAGAAATTCTCGTCTTCATTTCCTGGTTCTAATTTCTTTTCATTTTACTTTTTTTTTATCTCTCTCTATATATATATGTATATAGATCTAGAGTGTATTGTTAGAACTTCATTTCTGTGTAATTTGTTCTTGCTCTATCTCTCTATATATGTATGTATAACTCAAAATGCACAAAATATGTTTGTTGGTCGGTTGATGGGTCATGGACTCGTTATTTTTTCTTGCTCAAACCCACAAAACCTAGCTCAAATCAACCCATAAATTCTCATCTTCATTTCTTGGTTCTAATTTCTCTTCATTTTGCTTTTTTTTTCGTCTCTCTCTATGTCTCTCTCTCTCTCTCTATATAAGTCTATATATATATATATATATATGTCGATCAGGAGTGTATTGTTAGAACCTCGTTTTTGTGTAATGTTTTTTCTTGCTCTATCTCTCTATATGTGTATGTATAACTCGAAATGCACAAATGGGTTTGTTGGTCAGTGTTGTGGTCTTGGACTTGTTATTTTTTATTGCTCAATCCCACAAAACCCAGCACAAATCAAACTTAGAAATTCTTGTCTTCATTTCCTGGTTCTAATTTCTCTTCATTTTGCTTTTTATGATCAATCTCTCTATATATATATATGTATGTCTCTCTCTCTCTATATATATACGTAAATGTATGTATATAGATCTAGATTGTATTGTAAGAACATCAGTTCTGTGTAATTGTTTATTACTCTATTTCTCTATATATGTATGTATAACTCGAAATGCACAAAATGAGTTTGTTGGTCGGTTTCTTGGTATTGGACTCGTTATTTTTTCTTGATCAAACTCACAACACCCAGCTCAAATCAAACTCAAAAATTCGCGCCTTCATTTCCTAGTTATAATTTCTCTTCATTTTTCTTTTATTGATTTCTCTATATATATATGTTTGTCTCTCTCTCTCTATATACATATATGTATGTCTCTATATATATATGTATCTATGTATGTATGTAGATCTGGATTGTATTGTTAGAACCTCATTTCTGTGTAAATGTTTTTTTGCTCTATCTCTCTATATATGTATGTATAACTCGAAATGCATAAAATGGATTTGTTGGTCTGTTTCTAGGTCTTGGACTCGTTATTTTTTCTTGCCCAAACCCACAAAACCCACCTCAAATAAAACCCAGAAATTCTCATCTTCATTTCCTGGTTCTAATTTCTCTTCATTTTGCTTTTTTTGATCTGTTTCTATATATATGTATGTCTCTCTCTATATATTTATATATATGTATGTCACACTCTTTCTCTATATATATATGAATGTCTCTCTCTCTCTCTATATATATATAGATGTATGTACCTCAAAAGATAGAAGTCTCTTTCTATGATCGGTATAGCTCTTCTAGTGTCTGAGCCAAAGCTAATCTCTTACAGATAAGTACAATCTTCTCCGTCGTTTTCCGGACTAGCTCTAGACCTAACATAGGTACATCATCCACCTCGGCCCAACATACAGGAGATCTACACGGTCGGCCATATAGGGCCTCAGAAGGTGCCATACCAATACTCACTTGAAAACTATTATTGCAGGCAAATTCCACCATGGGAAAATATCTCTTCCACAACCCTTTAAAATTGAGAACGCAAGTCTGAAGCATGTCCTCTAAAACCTGAATGGTGCACATGGACTGCCTGTTAGTCTGAGGTTGATAGGCAGTACTAAAGGTCAACTTAGTGCCCAAGGCACCTTGTAGGCTCTGACACAACCGAACCGTAAATTGTGGATCCCTATTCAAAATAATAGTCGCACTATATCTCTAACATATAAGTCGGCAAGGTAGTCTACTGAATCACTCGTGCGCATGGCTATAAAGTGTGTAGATTTGGTCAATTGGTCGACTACTACCCACACCATGTCATTACTCCATTGAGTCCTCGGAAGACCTACAACAAAATCCATCGTGACATGCTTCAATTTCCACTCAGCTATAGATAAAGGTTGTTATAACCCCGTTGGTCGCTAATGCTTGACATTCACTTGTTGACAAGTCAGGCACCTCAAAACAAACAAGGCTACATCTCTCTTCATCTTCCTTCACCAAAGCTGGCGACTAAGGTTATGATACATCTTTGTGCCTTATGGGTGTACCACAAGGCGTGAATGATGGAACTCTCGAAGTACCTCTTCTCTACAACATTCTGGCACAAAAGAGCGGTCCAGGTTCCACATACTTGAGTCAGCATAAATGTTCAAACCCTTCTCTACCTTCCTACTAGATATCTTTGTTTGGATAGATTCCATTTTGTGATCATTCCGTTATACTTTTAAAATGTGGCTCACTAGAGTAGGTTGTGCAACTACAATGAACAAAACGGCCAACTCGATGGACTTGCTAAGATACAAGTCAAACTCGCCCACTACACCCAACATCTTCCATTTCCGGATGGCGATACTAGCTACACCACTTATGGATTTCCTACTCAAAGCATCGGCCACTACGTTGGCCTTTCTCGAATGATAGTGTAACTCGAAATCATAATCGTTTATGAACTCTATCCACCACCTCTACATCAAATTCAAGTCCTTCTGTGAAAACAAGTACTTCAAACTCTTATGATCAGAAAACACCACAAATTTTTCCCCATATAGGCAATGTCTTTAGATTTTCAAGGCAAAAATCACCGCTGCTAACTTTAGGTAGTGAGTGGGGTAATTTCTCTCATGTGTTTTCAACTACCATAAACCATATGCTACCACCTTTCCCTCTTGCATCAATATACAGCCCAAACCTTCTCAAGACGCATCTCAATAAACCGAATAACCTAAATCCCTCTTCGAAATAATCAAAACTAGAGCAGTGGTTAGTCTAACCTTAAGTTTTTTAAATGACTTTTCATAAGTCTCACTCCACATGAATTTAACTCCCTTCCTCATCAATCTAGTCAATGGTTAGGCCAGTCTAGAGAAATCCCTCACAAAATGTCAGTAATACCCAACTAAGCCCAAAAAACTCTGAATCTCGAAGGCATTCTTGGGTTATTCCTAATCTTGCACTACGTCTATCATAGATGAATCCACTATCACCCATTCCTCGGACACCATATGGCCTAAAAACTTAACTTCATTGGGCCAAAACTCACACTTTCTAAACTTAGTGTATAACCGATGTGTTCTAAGAAACTCAAGTACAACCCGTAAGTGCTCCTCATGTTCCTCCTTGGAGGGTGAGTAAACTAGGATGTTGTTGACGAAAACAACCACGAATTGATCTAAGAACTCATGAAAGACTCAGTTCATTAAGTCCATGAACGAAGTCGACGCATTGGTCAACCCAAAAGGCATCACTAAGAACTTGTAATGGGCATATCGCTTATGGAATGTTGTTTTCTGAATATCCTCCTCCTTAAACCATCTTTCCACAAAAAGTTAGATTGAATATATAAAAAAATATTGCACAATCAATTACTAATATGAGACAAGAAACACATGTTTGATCTTTTAAATCTATGAGCATGCTTCTGTCAAACTTTTCCACAAACACCAATTTAATTAGTTCAAGGTGGATAAGACAAAATCAATAAACAATGGCATAATAAACAAGGTGATCAAATCATCTAGAACATGCCTTACCAAGAAGATAAAAAACAAATGTTCTGAAATATAAAAATCAAAATAACTAGAATCAATAATTAGAAATAAGTTTTGTCAATAGAGGTATTGCCAAAACACAACTCATTAAATTCATTAGGATTAAAATCCTAACAGAACTATCAAAAAAGTCAACGATTCCTAATACTTATTTTCTAAAATTTGAATTAGCATATATTGTCAAAAAAAAAAAAAAAGGAAAACAATGTGGAATTGTGCAAGGAGTAAATTTTGACGTGTGTAAACTTTTTGTTTTTTCTACTTTAAATTAATCTGTAAGAATTTTTCAATCTTTACCGACACCTCTCAATTATATTTTTGATTTTCAAATTGTCAAAAAAAGAACAATTCCCCCCTCCCCTCCCCCTCTCCCTCTCCCTCTCCCTCTCCCCCACAAAGATAACAAAAGTATAGCAGCAAATAGAAACAAAACTGAGTAGACATCACCCCTCAAAGGTTCTAGAAGCCAGGTAGGAGCAAAGCCTTTCTAGGTGTGAGAATCAACCCCTACAACTCCAAAACGCGCTGGTGCATGCACTACTGCATTGCAACCTTGGTGAACAAAACCAAACTCGCACAACCTAAACAATTTCTTATGTTCATCCTCCAGAATTACAACCACTCTACAATCCCCATCTTCTCTTCCATTCAATCCATTAATTACTAATTATGAGTCACCTTCTACTAAAATGGATTGTAGCCCATCTTTACCCCCAAACACATAGCCTCCCTAATTGCCATAGCTTCCACCAACAATTCATAATAGGCTTAGGCCGGTCTCTAGTCCTAATTGGATTGGACTGTATTGTTGGGCCTCCGTGGGTCCACCACGGAGCCCAAATCGATAATTCTAACCATTCAATATGTAGAATTCATCGAGTAATTCATTCCTACAAAAAATCACGTTGATCAAATATCGAAAACTACTTAATCAGATCACAATTTAGGATTATCAAGATACTCGAAATGGGCCAGACTGTATGGTCTAGTTAGGTTGCCCAACTAGAAACAATCCAATCCCTTCATAATACATATTTCCAAAAATTTGAATTAACATATATTGTTCCCAAAAAAAAAAAAATTTTGATATGGAATTGTACAAGGAATAGATTTTGAATTGTGTATTTTTTTTTTACATTAAATTAATTAGTATTAAGAAATCATTTTTCAAGTCCTTAAATTCTAATTAATTCATAACATGTTCTTATATTTCAATAAATCATATTATTTGCATATTTAATTCATCAAATCCTAATTTTCATAGTTAAGATTTTTTATTGACAATTTATCTTTACAAATATTTTTTAACGCTTAGCAATTTGGTGATGTGAACATTCATATTTTACAGGATGAATGTTCACATCATAAAACATTTACACTGTTAATGTGAATATTATTATTATTACAGGTATTTTGATAATTATGTCACACATAAGATTTATTAGAACATAAGAAATAATTTATTCTAAGTAGAATATAAGTAAGTTAAGAGACATTTATGTATAAATGTCACTTTTTTAATCATTGTTGACATCTCATAATTACATTTTTTACTTTTGCATGGTGAAAGAAAAAATTATTGGTTGATCTAGAATCCCTAACTAATCACAAACTTATATACTGATAGAAAACTTTGCGGAACATAAACTAAAAGCCGTTAAGGATTCAATTCTATATATGAAAGCTATGTGAATTTCTACTATACAAAATAAGTTTATATGTACCTTGATCCATGATAGTATGAAAACCTCTTTTAAAAAAGAGAAACCTTGAATAGAAGACCTTGATCTCCAAGTTTTTTATTTGTCTAAGATCTTCAAACCACTTCTCTCTCTCTCTAGGCGATAGGAGCCTTCTTGTGGTGACAACTTGATTTTTTGTGTTAGAGAGTGTGGTTTAGGACCTTACACTATTTATACTAATAATCTTCCCATCAAAGAATCCATTCATTCAATGAACCTCATTAGATAGATTAATGTGTCTTCTACATTCAATTAGATACATAATAGATACATAATGCATCTCTAAGATTCATTCATAATGAATCTATCACATTCAATGCATTGGCACTATCTCCATTAGTCTTCTATACATTATGTATATATAGGTGCATTCATCAATAATTAGTCACCATCTAATTAATGTACATGTATCTTGCTTAATGAGATGAATTTAGTATAATCATGTATAAGCCACATTAAGCCATATTTAGGAAAAATTCTTACAATCTCCCACTTGGTTTGCATGATTATATTACGTCACTAGATTATCGTAATATGGCCAACGTTCTCCCACTAAAAGATTGCACCATCACCATTAGATTCTGTTCAATGAAATCATTAGCACCAAATCATTGTAGTCAGTGATTTACACATTGATCAAGACTGTACAATGGTTATAATATTTTCCATCAACATGAATAAGTGAATCTTAAATCACAGAGATGACAGTAGCAACATAATGGTGATTAATGCTAATTCATTTATAATGGTCCTGTTATTTATATCTTCTTCTAAATTGTACACAAGTATGAAGAATGAAAACTACAAACATAATCATTACTAACATAAGATGATTATAACATAACATTTATCATAAACATAATACACTCGTTTCAAGTCTAAATATGATAAACTTTCTACTACGCCCATGCGCGCAATATGTTCTTGAAAAAGCTTATGTGTGAGACCTTTAGTTAAAGGATCGTCCAACATAAGTGTAGTGCCAATATGAGAGATGAAAATAGTGTGATTCAGAACCCTTTCTTTAACAACTAGATACTTGATATCAATATGCTTTGATCCTCCTGAAGTTTTGTTATTATTGGAGAACCGAATAGCAACATCATTATCATAGTTAATCTGTAAGGGCCTCGAAATTGAATCGACAAGTTGTAATCTAGATATGAAATTCTTTAGCCATACTGCATGACATGTGGCTTCATAACATGCTATGAACTCTGCCTCCATAGTGGAAAAGACTGTCATAGACTGCTTATGACTCTTCCATGAAATGGGTCCATTAGCAAGCATAAAAATGTACCTAGAAGTGCACTTTCGAGTGTCTTTACATCCAGCATAATCAGCATCTGAATAACCAATTACTTCAAGGTTGTCTGCTCTTTGATAAATAAGCATGTAATCCTTAGTGCCTTGTAAATATCGCAACACTTTCTTTACTGCTTTCCAATGAACAAGTCCAGGATTGCTTTGGTATCGACCAAGCATACCAACTACAAATGCTATGTCAAGACGTGTACAAACTTGAGCATACATAATGCTCCTAACTGCAAAGGCATAAGCAATTTCTTTCATTTGTTCCCTTTCTAAATTATTTCTGAGACACTGAAATTCACTAAAAGTATCACCCTTAACTATAGGGGCAACAATACTTGAACAGTTTTGTATGTTGAACCTTTTAAGAACCTTTTCGATATAGGCTCTTTGGGACAATCCTAAAATACCACGAGACCTATCTCGGTGAATTTCTATCCCAATGACAAAAGAGATTTCATCAAGATCTTTCATTTCAAAATTCCTCGTAAGGAATTGCTTTGTCTCATGTATCATTTCCAGATTATTGCTAGTAAGCAATATATCAACAACATACAAAACTATAATGCAAATATTGCTCCCACTAATTTTAAGGTTGACACATTGATCAATCACATTATCCTTAAAATCAAATTTGGTGAGAACTTCATGAAATTTAAAATACCATTGTTGAGATGCCTGTTTTAGACCATATATGGACTTCTCAAGCCTACAATCCATCCCTTTTCTTTGAGTGTATCCTTTAGCAACTAATTTGGGCTTGTATCTTTCGATATTGCCTTTAGGATCACGCTTGGTTTTAAAAATCCATTTGCATCCAATAGTTTTGGTTCCCTTAGGCAATTCTACAAGATCCCAGACATTGTTGTCTTTCATAGATTTTAATTCATCTTTTATGGCATTTAACTAGGCATAAGAAACAAGATCGTTCTCCAAGCCTATATCACACTCATTTAGGTAAACCTCATAGTCATCTAATATGGCTGATTTCTTTCGTCTTTGTGATCTGCGTAAAGGTTGTTCTGCTACTGGGACAACTTCTTTTTCAATGTGAGAAATCTCTTAAGTACCAATAGGTTCAGGTGCTTCATTTTCTTGGACAATCGTGGAAGGCGTAAAAGCCCGATTTTCCTCCAAAGAAACATTTTTGAGATTCATACTCTCACTAATGTCTTTATCCTCTAAGAACACATCATTTTTAGTTTCAACAATTCTTGTGCTATGAGTGGGACAATAGAATCTAAAACACTTTGATCTCTTAGGATATCCAATGAAATAACAACTTATAGTTCTAGTGTCTAATTTCTTTATTTGTGGGTTGAAAATTTTTGCTTCAACAGGACAACCCCATACATGCAAATAATTCAAATTAGGTTTCCTACCAACCCACAGCTCATAAGGAGTTATATGCACAACCTTACTAAGAACCCTATTAAGAACATGTACAACAGTTTTTAAAGCTTCACCCCACAAGTAATCTGGCAAATAATAGTTACTCATCATGCTTCTTATCATGTCCAAAAGAGTACGGTTTCATCGCTTAGCTGCACCATTTTGCTCAGGTGTACCGGGCATTGTGTAGTTAGCAACAATACCATTCTCAGCTAAAAATAAAGTAAAGTCACTTGGATTTTGACCCGACTAAGTGAATCTACCATAATATTCACTGCCTCTATCAGATCTTACACTTTTAATCCTTCTGCCAAGTTGATTTTCAACTTCAGCTTTATAGAGTTTGAACATATCTAGTGCTTCTGATTTTTCACGAATAAGATACATATAAGTATACCTAGAAAAGTCATCAATAAAAGTAATAAAAATATTTATGTCTAGAAATAGTTGGAACAGTAAAGGGACTACATATATCAATATGAATTGTGTCTAATAATTTAGTAATCCTAGTAGCATCATATTTCTTTGTCTTTGTGTATTTTACTTTAATGCAATTCACACAAGTACTAAAATCAAAAAAATGAATTGAACTTAAAATTCTGTCTTTAATAAGACGTTCCATCATTTCTCTTGATATATGGCCCAAGCGCTTATGCCACAACATGGATGAATTTTCATTCACTCGCTTTCTCTTTTTATTTACCAAGTCATTTACATAAAAGGATAAAAGAGATTGTGCATAAGTGGAATCTAAATTCAATGAATAAAGATTACCATATAAAGTACCAGAACCAATCATATGAGAATTGTGGAATAAAAAGACTCTATTATTTCCAAACTTAAATTCATAACCACAGGAATCAAGTTGTGAAACAGAAATTAGGTTTCTAGTAAAAATAGGAACATAAATTGTGTTTACTAAATCTAAAATGAAACCAGAGTCTAAAATTATATGGAGGGTACTAATAGCCTCAGCATCTACTTCTATTCCATTCCTGACCGTAATGGTTCGTTCTCCTTTATTTGGTTTCCGACTTGTAAGGTATCCCTGCATGGAATTTGTTATATAAATACTTGCACTAGTGTCAATCCACCAAGAATTTGGTGGAACATCTACCAAAAAAGATTCATAAGAAACAAAGCATTGAGTGTTACCTTTCTTGTCCAACCAACCTTTAAAACCTAGATAGTCTTTTCTTATGTAACATTTCTTTCGACAAAAATGGCATCGAATCTTATTTTTTTCATTAGCCTTGTGAGTTTCATCATTTACATTCTTCTTCTTCTTACTTTTGCCTTTCTTGAAAATCTTTTTGGTTGGACCCAAGGTGATAAGGTGAGCCATATTAGGCTTTTCAGCTTTAAGCCTCTCTTCTTCTTGTACACACATGGCAATTAACTCACTCATCTTCCACTTATCTTTCTGCATATTATAATTGATCTTAAAAGGACCAAATTGCGCAGGAAGAGAAGTCATAATGAAATTAACAAGAAAACCTTCAGAAATTTCCATGTCCATTCCCTTTAATTGACAGGCCATGCCATTCATCTTTAAGATATGTTCACGAACACCACTCAAACCATCATATTTCATTGTCATTTTAATCATAAGAGTGCTAGCAAGGGATTTGGAAGTTGCAATGAATTGTTCTTCAATAGATTTCATATCACCCACTGTACTTTCAGAAGCAGGGATTGCTCCTTGAATTGCAGGCATAATTGAGCCTTTTATAATCATTAGACTTAAACGATTAGAGCGTTTCCATTTTTCATATAAAGCTATGTGTTCCTTAGAACTTGTATTATTAGGCTTTGTAGGTGCTGGCTCTCTTAATGCATAGTCTAAATCCATAATTCCCAAAACAATTCTAATTTGTTCCTTCCATTTCTTAAAAATAGTTCTACTCAAAACTTCAATACTAGACAAGTAACTATTAATTGCAGTAGGATTCAATACTGTAAACACATAATATCCATTACATAACTTAATATAATCAAGAAAAATACTTTTTACATGTCATGAATAAAAATAACACAACAAGTTAAATATATCTAACTAGAAAACATAATTAGTTAAATATAAAATCAAGTTATCCTTCCGTTGGGTCGAATAACAATATATTTTAGCAATTTCATAAAAGTAAATGAGATGACTAATAAAATAAAATAAAATAATCGTTAAGACTGTAACGAGTTTATCACCGTTAGGCAAAAAAACTCAATGTCTTATATTATTTTATTAACTAAAGCATGTGAGAAGTTTATCACCGTTGGACAGAAAAACTTATTTCTATATTTATTATACTAATCATCTCAGTTATTTAAACATACATAGTGTTGAATCTCCGTTAGGCTAATCAACAATGTTTCAACTCATAAGGTGCGTAACAAAACATTATAAGTGCATAAGTCATTATCTTAATTACTACTTGTTTAATAATTTACCATTTTATATTTTAATATCAATAGAATAAAATATTGACAAAAAACAAAGATAAAATTGGACAAGTGTAAATCAAAGCTATGCACTAGTTACACAAAACATTATCATAAAATGAAATTCATACTTATACGTTTCATGCATCAGAATTGAGAACTAAAGCTCTGATATCAATTGATAGAAAACTTTGTGAAACATAAACTAAAAGCTGTTAAGGATTCAATTTTATATATGAAAACTATATGAATTTTTACTATACAAAGTAAGTGTATACGTACCTTGATCCATGATAGTATGAAAACCTCTTTTAAGAAAGAGAAACCTTGAAAAGAAGACCTTGATCTTCAAGTTCTTTATTTGTCTAAGATCTTCAAGCCACTTTTCTCTCTCTAGGCGATGTGAGCCTTCTTGTTGTGACAACTTGAGTTTTTGTGTTAGAGAATGTGGTTTGGGACCTTACACTATTTATACTAGTAATCTTGCCATCAAAGAATCCATTTATTCAATGAATCTCATTAGATAGATTAATATATCTTCTACATTCAAAAAGATACATAATAGATATATAATGCATCTCTAAGATTCATTCATAATAAATCTATCACATTCAATGTATTGACACTATCTCCATTAGTCTTCTATACATTATGTATATATAGATGCATTTATCAATAATTAGTCACCATCTAATTAATGTACATGTATTTTGGTTAATGAGATGAATCTAGTATAATCATGTACAAGTCATATTAAGTCATATTTAGGAAAAATTCTTACAATACTCCTTATGTTTCCTAATCATCTAATATAAAATTATTAATTATACTGTTCTATCAATTATAAGACACCTAAAACATCATGTGACTGCGTCCCAAGATCAACGAATAACTTGCTCTATAAAAGCAACAGTTTGTAATACATGTTTTCTAAAATTAGAATAAACATATATCATAAAAAAAAAAAAGAAAATTGATGTGAAACTGGGGAAAGAGTGGGTTGGTTTGGCATCCTTCAAAAAAATCAAAAAGCCAAAAAATTATTAAAAAATTAAAAAGTTATCACTATGCACCAAAAAATAAAATAAAAAAAATTAATTTTACACAAAAAAAATACAACTCACTTCTCACGTGAGTTGTACTTTAGCTGACTTTGGTTGGACAAAGGGAACATGTGGGTGCACAAACAAGATGGTGTTGTTCGGCCTGTGGAGGCCCATCATGAATCCCGTTTTGATAATATGAACCATTCAATGTGTAACACTCATCGAGTACTATTTGCTTGTAAAAAATTACGTTGATCGGATATCGCTAACTATATGATCAAATCAGTTTTGTATAAAAAAAATAGATGTTGTTATAGGTAACGGTTGACAAAAAATTAATCCGATCAGATAGCTGTCGATATCCGATTAACGTGATTTTTTACAAGCATATAGTACTCGACGAGTTCTACACATTGACGATTCCAATTAGCAAAACAAAACCCATGGTGGGCCCTTATAAGCCGAAGAATACCATTCAATTCAATACTCGAAAAGGAGGCAAGTATCTCCCATACACTGCTCTGCACCATACTGCCCACCGTACTATCTACTCGCCAAAAAGCTTCTCCTATACATTAATTTATATAATTTTTGATACACATTTTTTCGTAAAAAGTCAAAAAATTATCCCAAACAATCATCTTTTTTTCTTCAACTTTTTAATTTAAAAAGTCAAAAAGTGCACTTATTTAACATATCCTAAACAACTCTTAATTTTGAATTGTGTAACTTTTTTAGCCAATTATGAACTAACACGTAGGGTTGTAGGATCTCTAACCTAATATGTTGGAGGAAAATGTTATCCATATGAATAAATATTAAATGGGTCCTGTTATGGTGTGCAACTTACGCCTTACACTTACGCCTTTCTGTTTTCCGTCCTGTTTTATGTTTATACCTACCACTTATACTTTTTGTGTAAATGACATATGGTGTGCAACCTTGCACACTTAAGAAAAGTCCTAAATATTAATCATGGTTAAATTGACCATGGTTAGTATTTCCCTTCTACGTCTATCAGCGACTCCAGTTAACTAATGTGAAGCATCTCCAACTTCGCTGATCCGAGCTACTTCGAAGACGAAAAAGTAAAGGGCCCCTCTTGCTTTCTAGGTTCTCTCTCTCTCTCTCTCTCTCTCTCTCATGATCCAATACATTTTCCCCCCTGTTTATGTTAGTATATCGTCCCGATCAAATTTGTAAGTACACCTAGAAAAAAAAAAAAAAAAAAAATTGTAAGTATCCTATGTTTGGATTTCAAAATTGTTAAGGAAAAGGAAAAAGATAAGAGATGTAAATAAATTGAAGGATACTAAATTCTCTATTTTTTTTTTTGCTTGAATTAAGAAAAGAAAATGAGTAGTATTTGTCAAATAAATAAATAAATAACCATTAAAAAAATGTATATGTATAAGTTGATTACATTTTTTCCTTTGATTTTCTTTTCCCTTGACAACTGGTTGGATAAGCATAAAGTTAAACAGTTTGATTTAATGGATGAACTATAAAATTGATATTTCAGATGTCTGCTTGCAATTTGAGAATTTTGAGTGCCATTCAAGTCAAATTGCAAATATTGTTTCCTTGGCAAATATTAGTTCTATAATTAATTTCTTAGCAGATAAATCTGTGTATACATTTGTAAGATTGTTCTTGATTATAATAATGTATGTATATGCCTTTCTAGGTCAGGGTCGCGCCAATGCTTTGGAATTTATACACATATTAAATGATTATCATCTTTACATTTGTTGTGTTAGATCACCAAGTGTTCTAAAGATTTATGTAGTTGGTTCCAAAAAATTTTGGGGTTCAAGTCTTATAGTATACTCTTGTTTGCCCATTATATTTGTTAGGGGAAATTACAAAATAAACATCAAGGTTTGACCTTTGCAATGAATTAAACCCTTTCATTCTAATTTTTTGTCAAATTAAACCTTGATCTTTCAATGCGATGTCAATTCAAACCATTTGCCCATTTCTGTTAATTAGAATTAAAGAGAAAGGTTAATATTTTTAATTCATTCTCATAATTTCTATTTTTCTTCTTTTCTTCCTCTCTTTTTTGTTATGTCACTCTCCTTCTTTCCTTTTTTGCCCTAAGTTATGACAACAACAATGCCACTCACCGGAACTAGGATTAAATTGAAAAATTATCCAAAAGGAGATTGGTAAAAGGATTAAATTATCCATTCTCTGTTAGTTTGGATTGAAACTATATCAATTAAAAATACAGAGTTTAACTGAAAAAATAAAACGCAGGGTGTAATTTGTTAATGGGTTGAAACCATGGGGATATTTATGTAATTTCTCTTATTGTTTTGCACTTTGTGTGTATTTATGGACTCTGTTCAACTTTTTTGTTTGCCTCTCCACAGGCGAGATAGGGTTGCATGTGATGGGGAGTGTTAAATAACCTAACGTATGTTGTTGGGTCTATTTCCTAACCAATTTTAGTGGTTTATATTGGATAGGCATGCAGATTTAGGCTAACGTTTAGATAAATTATATGATGCATTGAATATAAAAACAAAAACGAAACCTAGGCATAAAAATTGTCAACTATTTACAAAAAAATGAAAGCAATTTTTGAAATGAATGAATTTAAATATTTTTCATGATACGAAACTAAGATTATCATAAAGAATATGAAATGTGAAGAAAAGTTTAAATGACTACATTGAGAATCAAAAGATGTGGATTAATGTGAATTGTTTGATAAGTTGAATTGATAGAAACAGTATAATTCAAAAACAAAAATAAAAATAAAATTAAGACTTAAATAATTACATTAATGTGAATTGTTTGATTAGTGAAATTGATTGAAACAGTATAATTCATCTAACAAAGAGATATATTACAGTTAAAAATAGAATCAACTGGAAGAAGGGATAAATATAAGTTGGGTTCACGCATAATTTTCATTGAGGACTAGAAAAAAATAGAAACCAAATGTAAAAATTTACACCAATATATATGTATATATCTATATATGTATATCTCAAGGATATCAATGTACTCCTTCCAAGCGTTAACTAGATCTCGAGATCGCTTGGCAAATCCTAGCCTGATCATAACCCTACGAGTGATCTAGTCTATGGTGGCTATATCTCTCTAAGAAGGCAAGGCAAGTCTATCTAGTTATAGGGTGGCACTTAATAGTCTATCAATTTGTTGTCCCAGTTCGCCGGTATGAGAGGGGTTAACAAAAAACACAAAAGTTTCTCATGATATTTATTTATATAGTTATAGAACTATAACTAAAAGAAAGTATCCGTTGACATAGGTTATTTGTTGTAGGGTTTTTTTTTTTTTTTTCTCATCAATTGGTGTTCAATCTACCGAATTTGTTAGTACAAGATTGCAAAGAATGCTTTGCATTCCAAGTGAGATGCCCAAGAGAAAAGGAAGGAGGGGAAGAATTGATGAGGAATCTATAACATGAAATAGTGAATGTAAAAACCTGACGAGAATTCTCAACTTGAGATGTTAGAAGGTGCAAAATCAATGTGTGCTGGAGCTGCTATGTCTCGGTCTGATCCTCATTGTACTCGTCTCATGCTATTGTGCTTGTATTAGGTCCGGGTAGAGAACATGTGATATACCTCAAAATAATACATTTCTGTTACCGCAATATATATTGGCAGCCATGAGTCATTTGAATCTTTTTTTTTTTTTTTGGCCTTAAGAAATAATCAGCAATTTCTAAAATTGGTAAAATTGTAAACCCAAAAATCGAAAATCAAAAGAGAAATTCATGTAATTTGAAAAGTTTTAATGAAGGTTAATTAATTTGTAATAAAAACTTGATAAATGACTAATTGCCAAAAGCATAAGGAGTAGATTAATAATTACAACTCTTTTGATCTATGAGATAAAAAATTATGTACAAAATTTAAGATAGGTTAGGTTTAAGCTTATAATATTAAATTTTTAGGAGGTTGATTTAATTTAACATTTTTTTAAAATTTTTTATTTATTTTTAAAGAGTAATGGATTAAGCGTGCAGGTGTTTCAATGGGATCTTATTCAAACTTTATATTATCAACTTATTAAAGATTAATATTTAACATTATTGTCATGCTCTCTATTTCTTAGGGGAGGGGGCAAAAGTTGGAAAGGAGCTTAAACAATATTACTATTTCCAACATAATCTATACCCTACAATTGATTGCGACCATTTAGCGTACAATCATTGATTATATAATAAAATTAGTTATTTTATATGATATATATATTTTTTCTATTTATAATTACCGTAATTATTTATTGAAATTTATTGACGCTACGTTTTATTTTCAATCGAAGAGAAAATTTTCTTATTAAAATATAAAGAAAAATCAAAAACAAAAATTGGAAAGAAAGGAATGAAAAATGAATGCATCCTAATTATTATTAAGAAGTTATTCTTAATTTGATATATGCACCGAGTAACCCACTCGATTTAAATAATCCAACCTAATTGTCATGTGCTTTATCTTATGATATTAGGCTATGTTACATGGACCCTCAAAAATAAATACCCATATGTCGGACACCCAACACTTGGATAAGGGTGTGGGATATGTGTTCAATATTTTCCATCGGATGCTTCTTATATTTGTGTATTTAACACTATCATTATATGTATGTATTGTTGTATAATTGCTATATAATGAGTAAAATGTTTGTTTGACATTAAATGTCACATATGACACCATTTTGTCTCATATAATAGATTAAAAAAATATAAATAAGATTTTTTCCAAATCTGTTTACTTTAAATTTGAGCTTTGATGAATCCGACCTCTAGATATGCATTTTCATTTGACACCCGTATTTGAGTCTATGTAACATAGTGTGGGGATGAGAATTTCAGAAATACTCCTCGAATCTAGACAGGCCTAAAAGATCCTTGCACTGTCACCTGAAACAGATAAACAACTCTGGTCGGTGGTGTTGGACTTAGCACTCTGACAGTTTAGTCAGTTCTATCTCTAGGTCATTGATCTTGTATATTTCTTGGAGCATACGTTGTTTTTACCCTCCTCTTTTCTCAGGCTCCTTTCCTCTTTTATAGAGACTTTTTCTGGTCCCACTTTCTTGTCATGCTTGTTTTAGGATGGCCCAGCATAGTTGTCCAACGGGACCCTTCCAATTACCCTGGACTACTCGGCTTCAACACATGGCATGAATATCTCTTACTCAGCTTCCCATGTGGTCTTTAACACCTATTCGGCGACGATCCATAGCCCAATGGGCTTTGGCCTCGTATGGCCCAATTGACTAGTTCACTTCAAAGTTGATTATTTATTTTCGGCTCTCACACATAGATATTAGGTTATCGGATCAAGATATGCAGACATTATATTGACATGTTAAAAAGGCATTAAGTGAGAAGTCCTATTTTATAAAATTGTTTGGGGTTAGGTCCTACTTAAGATATTTTATTCCAATTAGTCTTGTTAGTTTTCTCTTCCCCCCCCCCCCCCCTCACTCTCTCTCTCTCTCTCTCTCTCTCTCTCTCTCAATACTCATACATGCAAATGGTACACCTAGTTGAAAGAAAAATTATTAGGTGCTCTAGGTGCATCACATAATGTCATCCATCAATCACCAAACAACATGCCTCTATGCCCCAACACAAGATTGTGAGTCCCACTTCTCCCACTAACACAACTCTCCTATGGTACCACCTGACCATGCCCCAAGAGCACTAAATAACTTCTCTTAGTTGTAGGCACACTTCAAATGCTGACGTGGCGTTTATTTTTATTGTTTAAAAACTTTTAAACTACATAACTTTCATTATACGCATTCATTTTTAATAAAATTTATATCTCTGGAAACTACACAATAAGATCTTTTAAACAAGACCAATTGAATATAAAATTTTGTAAAACTAAAATATTATTATTTTTAGCTATAAAGAACTAAGAATTTCTCAATTTGCAAAATTGATAAATTTCTTAGTTTTTCTGAGTTTTAAAATTGTGAAAATTTTCAATTTCACACAGTAATGTTGCATATAGTTGCTTCGTCAAAATATTATTATTATTTTTTATATAACTTTACATTCAATATTGGTCTTGTTTGATAGATCTCGATGAGTAGGTTCTAAAAATATAATTTTTATAAAAAAGCGGATGTGTAATATGAAAATTATGAAATTTTAAAGTTTAAAATACAAAAAAGATATTTCGCCATATCATCAAGCTTTTGCATCAGCACATGTCCGGCTCCTTTCCCTTTTTAATTGAGGGCAAAATCATCTCACAATAAAAACAATTGGGAAAAAAGGACTTCTTGGGATAAAAATTTTCACATGAGACTTGTCCTAGCATAACCTCACCAAATAGGACTTATAGGTAATTAATCCTTAAAATTATTATAATAAATCAAAAGGTAATTAGGTACTAGTATGAGTCAAATGTCTCTTAACCAAAAATATTGGCCCTAATTTTTAGGGTGCATTGTCTATGATATAAAGTTGTAGGTCCCGGCCAAGATAAACTAAATTTCATTGGCTCAGTTAATTTTACAAACAAACATTTGGTTTGTCGTGCTAAAAACCATGCATTACGTACCAAATGCCTAATGCTAAACTTAATTCTCATGTAATTATTCTAAATGCATATAAAAAAAAAAATGTAACTTAAAATAGTTATTCTCCTGCATTTAATCTGCGAATAAGTTTTTTATTATATATATATATTATATACCTTTTTCCTATCAATTAAAATTTAAGAAACAATTGTGATCATAAATAATTTACATATAATGTAATATTTCAAATATATACATACAGTAATAAAATAATTGTCCCTAATTATTTCTTTCAAAAATATTTTCTTATTTCATGCATTGCATGAGTTCATTGCTAGTTTTGCATATTGGAAAATAATGACAAACAAATCCTAATATCTATTTTAGAAAGCTCTATCATAAAAAACTTTAGAAATTGTGGGATTGAGAATTCCGAAAAATTAAAAATTCTAAAGAAATAGATGTTAATCTGTACAAATTCGCATTATTTTTATTTTATCATTAGATCCCAAAGATTAGGTGTGTACCTAATCTTTCCCCTGCCAAACACATTAATGTGTACTATTTGAGCATTGTTTTAAACTTGCATTGTGTTTCATGATTGTCTCAAAGATGGATAAGTGCCTGAGTGTCCCCCTAACAATTTGAAGAATGTCCATTTCTAAAAAATTAATGAGGGATGTTCCAATGCATGTCCAATGTGTTGGACCGAAAAGTATCCAATGAATGTGTCCAATATATGTCCAACACACACACAACCTCCAAATGTTTGTGTTTTTTAGGTATTTACAATACATCCCAAGTCAAATGGGGGCATGCAACATTTAATGTTGGGATGGTCCTGCTCATTTGCATCTAAACTTGGACAAAACCTGAACTGGCTGCCATCTTCAATTTTTGTTTTATTAATTTATTTTTCCAAAGTCTGTATTAATTCCTTGATCAAAATTTTGCAGTGGAATTCTTTCTGCAATGGCATCTAGTATAGTGGTTCAGCAGGGGGACGATATGTTGAGGGACACTAGTGTAGAGAAAATTATTCTTGTTGGGGCTTCTGGAGTTGGGAAAACATGGACAGCTAAACAGTTAAGTAAGCATGCAATTAAAGAGGGTTTATTTGAGATTGTTCTTTGGGTATTCTGCAACAGAGAATATCATGGGACAGCTCTTCGTGAGAGTATTGCTCGTCAATTGTCTCTCCTTCCCATTGCTGACGAGTGGGAAGCTGAGGATAGCAATAAGGGGAAAGAGGAGGAGAACCATGTAGACTTGCAAATGATGATAGCTAAATCCCTTGAGAAGAAGAAGGTTCTTTTAATTTTGGATGATGAGGGAAACAAAATGAAGGAAGAACAGATAATGCCCAAATTGGAACTTCTGCTGAATCTTCCCAATGTAAGTTCATACAAGGTTCTAGTCACTAGCACAAATGCTCCCACGGGATCCAAAGAGGAGATTCTGGTGAAGCCCTTGTCTGTGGAAGAGTCATTGTCCTTATTTCGAGATAGGGTTGGGAGAAGAGTTTATGAAGATCCAGTCATTCAAGATTTAGCTGAAACTTTCATAGAAGAGACAAAATATTTTCCTGCTGCAATTATGTTGATGGCAAAAGCCTTCAGTTATTTTGTTCAATGTGATTCTGGAACACAGATGCTTAAGAGTGCTTTGAAGGAAGCATCTGAATCTGATGGTAAAAACTATAATTTAGCATGGCTACTACGCAGTGGGTATGACATGTTGCCAAGGAGTGTTTTAATTGACTGTTGTCGGCATGGTAGTCACTTCTTTCGCGACCGTGGAAGCATTCATTACAGTGAGTTGATAGCTTACTGGATATTGGAAGGATACCTTGGGCATGTTGATTGTATGGAGAAGGCATATGAAAAGGGCCATTCTGTTTTCATGGAGCTTGTGGATTGCCAATTGCTGAAAAAACTGGATAGTGGTTATGTTATCATGGACAGTGACCGAGCAATCATAAATTTGGATGAGTTTGATCACTATGGATTCGGGGGGACCACCAGTCTTGGCTTGGCTGATCTGTTTGAGGACTGTGAGGGGACAGCCAGTCTTGGCTTGGCTGATTTGTATGAGGATTGTAAGTGGGAAGGCTTTGGGAGAATCAATCAAGCAGATGGAATGATAAAATCAGTTTGTTCAACTAAAACGCTTTTCCTTAATGGAAATCGTTGTCTGGAAATCCTTGATAGTCTCTCTGGCTTGGAGAAACTCCAAGTTCTTGCCCTTTTCAACCCGACTTCCAAATCATTGACACAACGCTTGTCTGAAATGCGCCAGCTCATTGTGCTTGTTCTCAGAGGTTGTGATTTTTTGGTGGAGATGGAGCACAAGTTTGAACTTACGAGATTGACTGTTCTTGAGATATCTAATGCTAGCTCCTTGAAAAGAATTCCAGATGATTTTTTTGCACATATGCTCCAGCTTCAAAGCTTGCATATATCTGAATTGAAGGTTGATCCTTTACCTTCATCTCTTTACAACCTTAAAGAATTACGCTGGCTCATTCTTAGAGGGTGTTCTTCCTTCAAAACAGTACACAGTCTGAAAAATTTCAAAAATCTCATGGTGCTTGATGTTTCAGGTGCTACATCTTTGACAAATTTTATCGACAAAACCTTTCGACACACTCCAAAACTTCAGACGCTTAATCTTTCACATACCTCTATTAACAGGATACCAAAACTTCAAAATCTTGGACAGCTTACTCATCTCTCACTACGTGGCTGTAAACTCTTAGATAGACTGCCCAAAACTGATTCACTAACTAGTCTCCAAACTCTTGATCTTTCAGGTGCTATAAAGTGTAAGGAATTCCATGAGCAGTCACAAAAACTTCCTAGTGGCCTTAAAATTCTTGATATATCACAAACTCCTTTAGAAAAACTACCTTTTGAGATTAATGCTCATCATCTCTTTATAAAACATTGCCTTCAGCTACAAAAACTACCTTGCATTGAAGCACTTCAAGATCTCGAGGTACTTGATCTTTCAGGTACCTCAAGTTTGGTTGAAATTGAAGATCAATTCTTTAGCCATCTGTCTTCTCTTCAAATTCTCAACCTGTCGGAAACTGGAATAAAAACTCTTCCTTCAGTTTCCAATCGTTGCAACCTGCGTCAGCTATTATTGTTGGGCTGTATTGCTTTGACAGAGATAAAAGATACATCTTTTGAGCAAATGTCTTGCCTTCAACATCTCGACCTCTCTGATAGTGGGATAATAGGCCTGCCAGAACTTTCAAATCTGAGTAACCTGTCTGTGCTCTCTCTTAAAAGATGTACTAACTTGAAAGCACTTCCACCTCTAGAAACTCTATCAAATCTTGAGGAGCTAAATTTATGTGGTGTTAGTTCTTTGAAGGAAACTGGGGCTGGTTTTTTGGTGCACATGAGCCGCCTTCAGATTCTTGACCTCTCTGAAACCCAAATTGAACAGTTACCATCCATGTCAAACCTCAAAAGCCTTCGTCAGCTATCTATAAGAGGTTGTCAGCATTTACAAACAGTGCCAAATTTGGAAGTGCTCATGAGCCTTGAGGTTCTGGATCTTTCTGGAACAGCAGTCACTCATATACCATCCCTTGAGAATTTTAGCAACCTCAGACAGCTCCTCCTTAGGGGTTGTTCAAACTTGAAAGGGTTCATGCATGTGGAAATGATTGATCTGTTGGGGACCACTGTTAAAGAGCTTCCCTATGGAATCTCAAAGTTGACTCATCTCGAGTGCCTTGATCTGCCACACACGGAAAAAATACAAGGAGCTGAGAGCAGAAATATGAAGTCCCTGCCAGAAGTGGAGGATCCTTATCAGTGGAGTATGTCCAGTTTTGACAATCCTCACATTGCTATAAGTGGTATTCAGTTTCTTCAAATTTTAAAGAAAAACCCCTCTTCACTGGAGACACGATTTCATTTTTGTGTCCATCCTACCAAGGAGAAAAATAAGAATGGGGATACATATTCTTATAGAAATGACCATATTTTCGGAGATATCCTCTTCCGGACTGCAGAATTTGATCGTTTTAAAGAGCAACGATCACTGGAGATACATGGATTCGATCTTTTCCCCAGTGGTGTAGGGGATGTGCTCTGCAATGCTGACTGTGTGTTTTTTATCAATAACACATTCAACAAATGGTTTTCTGATATTGGTGTTTCCAGCCTTCAGGCAATCAAAGGCTGTTGGATTGAGAGATGCACAAAAATGGAGGGTGTTTTTCAAGCAGGAAAGGAAGATGATATCGCTGAACTGGGGTTAGAAATTTTAGGGATTTCAAATGCCAAAAATTTGAGTAGTATACGGAGTGGGAATGTGCATTGTCGGAGCTTTCAAAAGCTTAAATGTCTATATCTTGACTGTTGTCCTAAGCTTTCAACTGTTTTCTCGTCATCCCAGCTGCTAGAAAACCTCGAAGTTCTTCAAGTCAGATTTTGTGATAAATTGGAGACAGTATTTGAACAATCATCTCCAGAGCCTGAATTGCAAAATCTGGAGACATTATATCTGTGGGAATTACCAGAACTAACGAACATTGGATGCAGATTGCCCTCTCTACAAACGCTAAAAGTATGGGAGTGTCCAAAACTGCAGAAATTAGAAGACACTGTCAGATTGGCCGAAAGTTTACAGACTTTATGGATTTCCAATGTTGTTGATTTGAAGAACATATACAGTGGAAGCCGGCAACTTGAAACTTTGATTCTTGAGAGTTGCCCCATGCTTGAAACTATCGTCCCTTCATTGCAGCAGCCACAAAGTCTCATGACTATCAAAATCAACTCATGCAACAAATTAAAGCCTGTGTTTGGAAGCGACACATTATCAGAGTCTATAATGCAGTAGCTGCACGCACTGAATCTGCACAAATTGCAAAAATTGGTGGAAATTGGGTTTAGAAAAACTGTTGTCACAGGATGCCTAAATTCCCTAGTGGCTTGAATATCAAGCTCTCCTCCTGTTAGCTATATCAGAAGAATTTGACATGGAATGAAACATTAGGGGTATTGGGCAATTGTAATTGAACAAAATATAAATTCATGGAGATGCTGAGCAATTGTTGCCTTTTGCACTCCCAATCTGACTTCAGGTTATTATTTTTAATATTACTCTTCATAATCATTTTGATTTCACTTACAAGTACATCCACATCCTGCTGAAAGGTGTTATTTTTTTGTTTCTTTTTATTTTTATTTTTGTTTGTTCTTACCAACCTAAATTCTAGTATGAGCTTCTTGATGCCTTTTATTAATCTGGAACAAGAAGCTGATCATTTTTCATCACAATCAGAAACATTATATATATATATATATTTAGATGCCTTTTCTTTTGGTTTCTTTTTTTAAATCTTTTCTTGGTTTGACTTTATGCTGTAATTACATATGCCTCTAAATCAAAGGTTTGTTTTCTGGATTTGTTGATACTTCAGCTTCCATCTGGAAGAAGGCTGCCAATAAATCATGGATGTAGAGGCACAAGAATAATGTCTATGGAGTTCATGAATATTTTGGTGGTTGAACTCTTGGATGACAAATAATGTAGGGCATGAATGGATAACTATGTCAGTGCTGCCTTATGAAAAACTTTATCCAAGTCAGGATGAACATCTGAAACCTTTCTCAACTTCTAGGGCCTAGTACAGTTAGTTGTCTGTCGTCATGTACTTCTGAACAACTGAAACTGTTGTTAATATTCATTTTTCATTTTATTTTTGCAGGATCATGTATTCATTCTAGCTGCTACTGCACTTCTCAATTGCATTGTATTGAAAAGAAGTTGCTTTCTATTCCTGGGCGTTGCTTTCACCATCTCAGTTGGAGCATTAATGGGATTTTATCATTTTACTAGACAGGGATTAGGAGGAAGTTTAACTTTGAGGTGAGCATCTTTGTCTCCGGTTGTGTGTGATTCTACATTAGCTGACTGCTATTTTTACATGCCACCTTTGTTTAATATATTGTTTTCCTACTCTTGTTTCACTTTGTATTGTCATCTTTTGGCTCTTGTTTTACGCCATATATGCATGCACTGTAAGTACATTTCTGGGTAGGTTTGCATTTTTTCTGGAGAAAAAGTGAACATGTTGTATTTGGGCACCTTGGGTTAATAATCGCTTATTTGCCTTACTTCACCTCAATAAGCAATAGACTAGACCATCCATGTCCTTTCCCATTTCGACATTTTTCTACACCTGCAAGTTTTACCCCATTGAATAAGGGAGATGGAAAATACACCGAAAGCATCTCTCTACACCAACTGTACATGAATTTCTTTCGTAAGGCGGAAGGACCTCAATGCATCTGGTGGGTGTAAAAACAAATTGTGTGAGTCTGCTTAGAAGTTCCCTTTGAATAACTGTCATCTGCAGTTGCCTGTTTACATGAATGTCGTGTTATCTAGAATTCAGGGATCCTCAGAAAGCAATGCTTGACTGAAGTGTTATGCATCCTCTAGAAATTGAATTAGGGGAATCATGTTTTTCATTGTATTTGAGAGGACTATATGGTGCTCATAGTGTTAAAATGTGCCAATAATTCAGGATTTCAAGGAATGGCCTTGCAGTTTCTTTTTTGTATCATTGACTCTATTTTATGTACTTATCAAACAACATAGACTCCTTATGCCTACTTTTGTTCTATGAGTCTGACAGCTTTGTTGGGCAAAAGAAATTCAAAAATAAAAATAAGAAAAGTAACCTCAAGGAGTAGGCCTAGTGGCAAGGTCTTGGGGGTGTGCTCCCTCCAAGGTTCAAGGATCAAAACCTCTTAGGTGTTAGCAATTCTTTGGGGCCATCGGACTGGGGGAAAAACCTTTGAATTAAATGTGGTGCACTTGCGGGAAACTCATTGCTGAGGGCCTGTGCACCCCTGGGGATTAGTTGGGCTTTGATCTGGACACCCTAGTGCCAATAAAATAAATAAATAAATAAGTAAATAAAAAGTAAAGCAAAGCAAAGATGTCAATGTTGGTTGTTGGCCTCCCATTCTTTCAGAAATTCAGGGTCGTCTTGTAGAATGCTCACTGCAATGCGTTATATTGATTTTGCATTGGAAAAAATAAAATCGAAAAAGAAAGTCTTTATGCATACTGTAGGAAAATTTAATGTATTATTGATTGATTGTATTCAATATCTTGTATTGTGAAGAGAAAACTACACTCCTTATATAGGAGAGAACAAGAGCTACTATTTGAGCCACTAAGATCCACTATCACCACTAAGAGATCCACTATCACCACTAAGAGCTCCACTATCACCACTAAGAGCCACACTATCACTACTAAGAGCCACTACCTATCTCCTTACATAATATATACATCCATTATAGCCACTATCTAGATCACTAACATAGTGTATATATTTAAAATTAACAGCCCCCCTCAAACTCAAGGGGGATAGGAACCAACCAACTTGAGTTTGGAGAGTAACAAAAACAGGAAAATAAAACGACAAATAAAAGTAGATAGGAGACACTGTATGGTCGTGTCAGACCGTTGTAGAAGACAGTTTATGGGGTCATGTCGGACCGTTGTAGAAGATAGTTTATGGGATCATATCGGACCGATGTAGAAAACAGTTTATGGGGTCATGTCGGACCGTTGTAGAAAACAGTTTACGGGGTCATGTCGGACCGTTGTAGAAAACAGTTTACTGGGTCATGTCGGACCCATATAAGAGCTAACCGGAATCAATGTCGGGACAGTTTACAAAGTCTTGTCGGACCCTCAAAAGTCGCACCCTCAAAAGGCGTGCCCAATCTTATCAAAGAGCGTGCCATCAAAAGGTGTGCCCGACAGCCATCAAAAGGCGTGCCATAAAAAGGTGTGCCCGACAGCCATCAAAAGGCGTGCCATAAAAAGATGTGCCCGACAGCCATCAAAAGGCGAGCCATCAAAAAGCGCGCCGATTTGTCATCTGGCGTTGAGAGGCGCGTAAGGCGCGTGTCTGCTTTGCCTATTTAAACCAAGGCGAGGCTGCTGCTGATGCAGAACAAACCAGCTAAAAAACTTCAGAAAAAAGACTCTTCGTTTTCTGAGAGTTGTATCGCTGAAACACTCTGTTGTTCTCTGAGAGTTGTATTGCTGAAAAACTCTGTTGTTTTCTGAGAGTTGTATCGCTGAAACACTCTGTTGCCCAGAAAATGGCTTCTTCTTCCCGCCCCGTGACCCAGAACATAGCCTCTTCGTCCCGTGGTCTCACTCTCTTTCCCGACCTCAGCGAGGCCACAACCCAGAATATGGCCCTTGAACCTCAACCAAGCGCCCCTGGTTTTGCGCCGGTGAACTTTCCAATGTTGTCAGTTGAGCAGAAAATGGCTGCTCAATCTGATATTGAAGCCAATCATTATACTCTGAAGTCATGTGTTGAGACACTGACGGCGGTCACCAACCTGTCGCACCGGCTTCAGAGTAGAACAAATGAGGTGCAGCAGGTAAAAGCCCAACTGGCTCTGCTCCAGCGCATGTATACGGATGCCCGAGCAGAGATATGTATGCTGAAGGCAGAGAATAAGGAACTGAAGCGGAAGGCCACCGTGATGCTCAGATTTGGAGGGCCACCATATGTGGCGTGGGAGGAGCAACAGGGAGGCAACGTGCTCGGTGGCGAGGGAAACACGGAGGCAGCACCAGCAAAGGCCGCCCAAGACAAAGGCAAGAAGAAGAGAACAGCTGAAGAGGCGAAAAAATAAGGCCGGTTTTTGTTGTGGTGGTAGTAGGTTTTTTTTTTTTTTTTTTTTTGGTGTAAAATGGTGATCGGGTTTGATCCCGACAGAAATAAAAAAAGAGGTTGTGATATGTGGAATGTTGGTGGTGGTGTTTTGGTGTGTTTAATAATAATAATAATAATAAAATTTGATAGCAGCCAACATAAAGGAGTAGAGCAGCAACTGCAACAAAAGGAAACCCTCCGAAAAATTTGTAATAACCTGAAAGGAGAAATAAAGAGACGGCAATTCCACTGACACCACCAATCAGCAAGTCTTTGTCTCACTAGTCTTCCTTAAGGTAAAAACAGCCTGCTTGCCACAGAGCTCGCACCGAGCTGTCAGTTTGGTTATGGAAACAGCAAGGGGTATTATGTCAAGCACTGAGCCAAAGGTCCTTCTCAAGTAATCCCCATCCAGGCCAGCAACTATAACAATTTTCCCATCACAATCAGCAGCCTTGCAGCAGAAATCATAAAGGTCATCAAAGAATTGAGCTTCATCAATGCCAATCACATCCAGCTTGTCATATGCCTCTGCTCCAAATTTCTGTTTAAAGGACAACAGATTTGGCCGTGCCCAACATGGAAATTTTGTCCCATCATGGGTCACAACTGAATCAACTGCATATCTTGTATCCTTGCTTGACTTTATCATTGCAACACTTCGGCCATTGTTGACTTCAGATTTGATTCTGCGAAGAAGAGCAGCAGTCTGCCGCCAGCACTATGTCAATGGGCAGGTTGTCATCAAATCAGCACGGGATACTCTGGAATCTTGTAGTAAAGTACAAATGGACTCTTATCAGGAGGAAGTTGCAGAACTACTCCAAATACCATAAGAGCAATTTATAAGACTCTCTCCAATAGATCTGCTGCTCCATCTCTCAAATGATCCCACTGATTAACTGACAACAAGAGGGATGCTGATCAGATTTGGTGAAGTCAAGAGTTTCCTCCTTAATTGGAAAGAAAATGGGAGAAGTAAGCCCCAACCATGCTGTAAACTAGAGGATCAAGTTTCTAGTTAAGGGAAAGAGAGTCAGAAGGGACTTGATGGTTGTCCGCAACTTAAAATGCTCAATAGCAAATGGAATGCAGATTTGAAAAAGAAGCATATCAGCAGGGATTTCGGTAAATGGGTCAGATACAGAAATATCAAGTGGGAAAAATGGAGGGAGCCATTCACATGGCAAGTTTAACTGGTAAAAATACCAGCATCACGATTAAACTCCCATAAACAGCAACAGACAACAGAACCCTACGAGCATGCTTGTGCACAGGATCATCAATCAAATGAGGTTTGTAGAAGTGAAACGTAAGGACAACAAATACTACTGCACAAGCAGCAGCAACAACAAGAGTAAGATCAAGAAGAATAATTTGTGGCAATGGAGTGAAGGTATGGGTAGAGGTCCGGCGGGCGGTCAAGGCAAGGTTGCCGCCCGCCGGAAGGCGAAAAACACTAAGAGCTTAACCTATAGCTCTGATACCATGTAGGAAAATTTAATGTATTATTGATTGATTGTATTCAATATCTTGTATTGTGAAGAGAAAACTACACTCCTTATATAGGAGAGAACAAGAGCTACTATTTGAGCCACTAAGATCCACTATCACCACTAAGAGATCCACTATCACCACTAAGAGCTCCACTATCACCACTAAGAGCCACACTATCACCACTAAGAGCCACTACCTATCTCCTTACATAATATATACATCCATTATAGCCACTATCTAGATCACTAACATAGTGTATATATTTAAAATTAATTCTTCCTCATTTGTTCCACTCTTTCTTTCTTGCCCAAAGTCAGGACTGATTTATGATTTTTCTTATCATTTTAACCCTCTTTCTCTATCAGGCTTGACTTTTTCTTTTCATAATAAACCAAACAATAAAATGTCCTATTAAAAAATGGTGTTTTTTATGGCAAAAACAGAAATCAAGAAATAATAAACAGGAAATAAACACACAAGCGCACAAACGATTTATGTGGTTTGGCTATAAGTATACTTCCATGGGTGAAGAGTGATGAGTGAGTTTCACTATAAATATAAAGATTACAATGAGCCGGCTCTTTCAACACAACCATCTCTTACATAAGATCTCCAAAAGACCATCAAACCTAAAATCCCAAAATAATCCAATATATACAAGGGTATGAAAAGAATCAAACCGAGACAAAATATCCCAAATACAAATAGTGGACCTAGCAATTATTCGGGTCATGTGGTCCCAATGAGTGATGACATAATCCGGATTGAATTCAAGTCACACCCATAACAATTTTTCTTCAGTTTGCATTGATGAATCCAAAAAGTTTCATGCATGCTTCGTTTTTCTACGCACGCTGCATGCTTATCATCTGAACCATGTCAATGTTGGTATTCCTTCTCATAAATCCAATTCTATGTTACATGTGTAAGAACCAGAATTTCAATTAATTAATTATCAATTTAATTACAATTTAAAATTTATTATTATTTTTTAAGAGGAAAATTATAGTAAAATATAATTTGATCTAATAATTGTAATTTATGTAAATTAATGGAGAGACAAAATAAAATAAAATAAAATAAAATAAAAGAGATTAATTACTTTTTGAAGTCAATCATATGCTTATACAAAAGATAGGATAAAACCCCAAGTCCTCATTATATTATTCTCCATCATTCTGTTATTAACAAAGCTAGAGTGAGAGAGATGACTAAGGTTGGAACCAAATACAGAAACATTAGAAGACATAGATGACAAAAAATCTCTTCACATTATCTGACTTCTTCTTTGCAGCTTGTTTAGCCAAAGCCTCAAATTGTGCCTGACTTCAGAAGAGGCAAAATGATGACCTGATAAACAAGATTAGGCCATTGCTTATGTTTCACTTCTAGCTCCTGCATAACAAGAAGATCCCATATGGTCATTGTATCAATTCTGCTAGACCCTACGTACAGCTGCTCAATTTATCTCTGCATTAAAATGCCAAAACAAATATGTTGTTGAGCCACAGACTCTCTCCCATCTGAAAGATTATTTGCTATTGCTTGAATCCAAATAAGGCTCTGGACTTTTGTAGCTTGTGTAGAGGCAGGCCACATACCTCTCTACAAGTTCAACCTTGTGTCCAAAGTTGAAATACAATGACACTCAAATCCACCAGGGTCCCATGTCTCACTGAAGCAAGCAAAGTGGAAATAAGCAAACAAAACTAGCAGAAACTTTTTTATGCCCTCTAGAACAAATAGACAACTGATAGGTGTCAACATTAATTGTTTCTTCATCATATTGTGCTATAGAACTCATTGTAACTAAGAAAATTGTTGAATTCAGATATGTTATAAAAAACCATTTTAACCTCCTTGGCTTGATATCCCATAGCCAACACATCTAGTGAAATCCCCGTGTAGACACAAATTTTGAAGCTTGAAGGGTGTGTTTGGTTTGGTTTTGGGAGATAAATTTTCAAAAAAAAATTTGGGAAAAAAGTTAAAAAAAATTTTTGGTTGTATATTTTGAAAATAGTTTTGGAGTGTGGGAGTTTGGGATGATTTGATATTTTGTTGTAGTTGAGTGGATGTGTATGAGAAAAAAAGTGATTGATTAGAAAGTGATTTTGGAATTTTTTTTTACCAAATAAAATTTTAGAAAACTTTCTCCAAAATTTGTTTCTCAAAAGCAAACCAAACAAAGCCGAAGTGTTTCAACACATTTCAAAACTCATGTTACAAATGTCCACTATCTAGTTTTTTGGACTAAATAGTGTTTATTATTTGAATAGGAGGTTCTTATTTCTGATCTGTATTCCAGATCATTAATTACATATTTTATTTAAATGAAACCTCCGATTAATGAAGAACAAAATAAATAATAGAAGACAATTTAAGAAAAATAAATATTTTATTGAAATTGTTATGGGTTTTGAACCCTTGAATACAAAGTAGAATTCTTGGGCTTGGAACCCTTTACCTATTCATCTCCAATCTGCGTTTGTAGCGTCGGCTCTTGAGTTTTCTGGATTTCTTTTCTTCTTTCTTTTAATGACTTCTTCAGCTCTTAATTTTTTTTTCTCTCTCTCTCTCTGATCTTCTCCCTTTTGATTTTCTGACCCCCTCTCTTGTGTGATGGTCTTCATATTTATAGAGGGTCATCTAGGTGATAAGAGTGCCTCATCCTCAATTTGAATTTCAAATTGAATGATAGCGCCATTTGAATTTTGAATTGAATGATAATGTCATCTGAATTTAGGCATAATCACATTCGATTAATTGTATATCTGATTAATTGTATTGATTATTTGTATTTCATCCTGTATGGTGTCCTTGCTGTAAACTCTACAGGTGTCATCTTTCATAGGCTCCACGTGTCATTTGTGTATTTTAAATTACGTCTTGAGATATGACGCCGTTTTATTTATGTACTTCAACGGATCATATTGATCTTTTTAGGAAGTGATTTTCTACAACATTCCTATCATATACGTGCCATTGATTGATTGACCGTATTTGAAATTTTAACATAAACTTGGTTGAAATTTATGTGCCAACACCTTGAAATCTGAATTTTTTTCGTTTTCTTTAATTCCCAATTCAATGATGCTTGAACATTTGTCATTTTTCATTGATGAACTGTCAGATTTAGGAATCTTCTATTTAGGTACAATCTCTAAATGGAAGAGATAGTGAGTTTTCATACCCAGATATGGAACATCTACTTTTAATTTCCCCAATTCTACTACCACCACCACATTCTTCTCATTTGTATACGACTCATCATCTGAACTGTTGTGGCTGTTGTTGCTAGAAATCCGTCCATCCAAAGACTTGTCCATCATAAGATTCTTCCTCATACCCAGCATACTTGATACAATGATTCTTTCTGTCATAATCTTTGTAGGCTTCAATACATCATCAATTTGGATAATAATTCCTTTGTTTTTAGCTCTCTTTTGATTCATCACTTTTTTATAATCACTATCTTCATCATTCCTACTTAAAACACTGTCTTCTAATTCCTTTGCTTCATTGCGATGCATATTTGGATCCACATTGAAAATCAAGAACTGTCTAAGAATTAAGTATTTGATTACCAGCACTAAATCAATTCTTACCAGGAGATTTGATCTCAGAATTGGTGCTCCAATTGCTCATCTTTTGTAGTAAGGCTAAACCAATGGTTTGATCCAAGGTATAGGGCTGGAACCTTTGCACACCAGCCTTGATTTCATATGTAAGTCCATTAATGAAGCACTTTATTAAGAATTCTTCAGGCACATTTTGGGTTGTGTCAACTATTTCTGGATCGCAGGACTTGAAAGTCCTTGCCCTTTTATTCCTTCTTGGGTCATCTAATTCCTACGCGATCATTATCACTAACAACTTCATCAGTTTGCTTCACAGAACTTGGATCCTTTACGTGGGTACGACAAGGAAATACGTCTTCAAAGAAAGACGCATTTCTCGACTTCATGATGGTATTCTTGTGTATATCTGAAATATCAAAATTGTGCACAAGAAACCGATATGCACTACTATTCTGTGTATAACCAATGAATATACAATCCATGGGTTTCGGGCCTATCCTAACCCTCTTGGTTGTAATTGCCATTTTTGCAAGACACCCCCACATTCGTAAGAATTTATATGAAGGCTTGGGGCATTTCAATAATTCATATGGGGTCTCATTAAAAAATTATATTACTCTATGCCAAACCTATGAATCACTTGACCAATTTATTTGTTCAATCTATAGATTTTGTTTGTGTAATTTTAGTTGATCGCATATTAGACTTATATTACAATTTTATGAATATACAAATTATAGCTTGTCCAGTTTTTTTAAGGCTAAAACTTTGTCTAATCAAGTATAAAAATTATAACTTATCTTATGTCATAACTCTCACGTAAAAAATGAATTAGGATTGGCTTGTGAATGTATAATTGGTCTAGACATTAACAATGACTTAGAAATTAGTTGACTCAACCTTTACGCCAATTTAATTATAGCCTAATCCTTAAATAATTATATTACTCTATGCCAAACCTATGAATCACTTGACCAATTTATTTGTTAAATCGGTAAATAGATATCTGTTAATATTTTGATAATCAAAATTAGAATTATGTACATATTTATTTAAAAATTTAAATTGGGTTTAAAGATTTATGTTAAAACTATTAAATGAACAATTAATTATATTCATGTATGAAAAAACTACATAAGATCAGGATTTTATTCAAGTTTATGTTCAAATTCAAGGAATAAGAAAATTTTAAATATATATTAGTGTGTATTAAATTTAAAAACCAACTAACTAATGTAATTTAATATCTACACAAATAGTATATTATTATATACATTATGAAATTATTAGGTTTTATTTGATTTGCTCATGACGATCATCAAAATTTATTTCTTGGATTTTTTTTACAAACACATGGAGTTCTGTTTGCCACAAAATTGGATAACATTGGAGGTTGTTGATGCAGGCATGTGCATCACTTAGGCATATGAGATCTTTGATCCTTGAACCTTGCAGCCGTGTTGGGCACCTTCTTGCCAAGTTGTGCACCTTGGGCAACACTTAACAACCTTGTTCCATGTCTTGTATAACCTAAGCTGAGGTGTGTCACACCTAGGCCAAGTATTACCCCTCCTAGCCGAGGTTAAAGAAACCTTACTTGTCCGAAGCCTATGTTTTCATCTAGGATCCTTGCCTTGTCAGAAGCACCCATGCCACCTTATTTGTTGTATATACTTTGACCTACTCTTGTCCTTTCATTCTGACACCTTTTGAGGAGACTTGACCAGATGATGCCACATGTCCCAGTAGTGGGTTTAAGTCAGTCAGCTGTTGGAAAACCCATATCTTTTGTCATATCTTTGTCTTGAAGAGTGAGAAGCTCTAGGAAGAAGAAGAGGAAGTTCTTGGAGGAAGTTAGATTTTTCAAGCTTGATTCTTAGACTTTGAACCATTTGATTTGTGTTTTGAGGTTAGATTTTTGGTCTACTTTTGTTGTTCTTTTTGTTAATCTAATCACATTGTATGATCTAGCATGATTCATGAGCCATGCATTGATTTAAAGTTTTGTTTTAGAGAGAGAAAGTGATGCTCTTGTGTTCTTGAAGAAAATTTTTGTTTTGATCTAAAAGTTTGTATCAAGTTCTATATTTTAATATTTGTTTTCATGAAATTTTCAAGTATGGGTACCCAAGTTCATATTTTTGATGTCAAATCATGAAATCTCAAGTTTTGAATAAGAAGTTATGATTTTAGTATTCATGTTCTTCATGTTCATGTTCTTCAAGGGAAATCCAGATTTTCAGATTTCATTATTCCCTAAGTGTAGTCACCAAGACCCACTCTTGTCCAACGTTTGCACCTAGGACAAGCATTGTATTTCACCTAGGCCTACCTAGCATGATCACTTGCACCTTGGTATACCTTGCATGCATACCTTGGCCAACTGTAGCACATCTTTGCCGACTACCTTGTAACATCCCGGGCAAGAAGCCCACAACTCGGCCAAGGAGACCACACCTCGGCCATGATCTCCTAAGTTCACCCAGCTAGGTCATTTCGGTCTAGTTCATCTTTGTGCATCCATTCGTTGACCCGGTTTGTACCCGGCATGCTTTTCCAAGAAGAAAAAAATATTGATTTAACTCCTAGCACATGTTTTGCTCTGTTTTGACTTAGTTTGGGGAAGAAATGCCGAGATCTATTTTTCTCATTTGAAACTTGTTTTGAGAGTGTATTGCATAACCATCTTTGAGCATCTCTTCTTATCTTCTTGAAGTGCATTTAATGAGATTTGCCATGTGTTTGCAGGTCTTAGATCTTTGTCTTAATCCCTACGTCCGAGGAGCCATTGTGAGTGGTATTTTTAATAAAGTTATGTCATAATGTTTTGATAAAAGCTTTACGTTGTTTTGGAAAGTATTTGATAAAGCATGAATGATTATTCTTTAGTTTTTGTATCAAGTATTATGTTGGTTTTGATGACATTCTCGAGAAGTCCTTGTGTGCTAGGGGACTTTAAAATAACTAGTACATTTGTTTGAGATATCTCCTTTGCCACCAATAGGTGGGCTTGTTGAATCGATTCCGGATTGGTTATTCATTTGTTTTGTCAATAAATGTTCATCCTTTGTATTACATAGATGTTTGTAAACGTCATTTGAAATTTTGAAAGCCTTTAATTGAGAACTTGGTTCATCCTTTGATTTTGTTACAAGTTATGATATTTATTGTGTTGATAAAATCTTGGTTATCATTCATTCAAAACTTTATTACTTATATTATTCACTAAGTTTTCAGCTCACCCCTCTCCCTTATATATATGTAGGTAATGAACAAGAAGACGATGTCGTCTAAGACTTTGTTGGAAGATGTTTTGTTTCATTTTTTTGTATCATCTTGAATATTATGCTTCCTAGTTTTGTAGATCATTTACTTTTGCATGTTTTGGTTTGAGAAGCTTTTTGATCAAGATGTAATATCAAGTTTATTTTATTTGTGTCCAAGTTGTAAGACTATATTAATATGAATGTCATTTCATTTAATTTATGCATAGCTCTTATGGGCTAGTTAGATTTAAATTTATTACTTCCGCACATTTATGTTCCATATTTTTACTCTATATGTGTGAATCTTTGTAAGTTGGCTTTCGGTAATCTAAGATTATTAGTCATCATGACATCATTTTGTTGGGAGCGGAATGAGGTCGTGATAGAAAGCATATTCACGTAAAGTTATCCATGTTCCAAAAGGAAATAAATGCAGCCTTATGCAAATTTTTATAAAATTAATTGGAATGGAAACTATTCTTTATACACTTATTGTAATAAGCTTAATGTTAAGATAATGAAGTGATAAAATAATCATAAGAAATAAAAGATTACTTGTTCACATTTATGATGTCTGATAATCTTGAATTGATTGGCTACTTAGATTCATACTTTGGAGGATGCATTAATAGTAGAAAATTCACTTTTGGCTATTTGTTCTTGTTAAGTGAAGAAGAAATATCATTAAAAGTGTGAAATGAATAATAAAAAGTATCTACTATGAAAATTGAATTTGTGGTGTGCTTTGAGACCACAATTCATTATTGCGAAACTTTGTCTCAGGATTTAGAATTGTCGACTTTCTTATCGAGTTGTTGAGAATTTATTGTGATTATTTCGCAATTATTTTATTTTCTCATAATGACAAATATTCTAATTATGTTAAACACATAGAATTGAAAATATTTTGTCGTTAACAAAAAGTTTCAGAAACAGAAGTATCAATAAAACATATAAGTACATAACTTTTAAGTACAAATCAATTGATGAAAGGATTATTGTTAAAGACAATTAAGAAACTGCCAATTGAATAGGTCTTGAATGTAATCCATAACAGTTGTTTATGTTTTTATAGACTGCTTTATTTTTAATTGTTATTTGACAATTTGATATCTCATTAACTGTATTTCTGATATATTTTTTTGTTATGAAATGAGTACATACATTTATGAGAATGAATGAATGATGTAATATCCCAAAAATATAACAACAAACCACCTCATGATTTTCAATGGAAAAGCAGCAAATTATATATAATTAACCTTTCATCAATACTTTGTTACTGTATAAAAGATGACATACATATATACATTCATAAATTCTAGATTTTGAATCTATAGTATATGACATGTGTAAATGAATTGGAATAAAAGGAAATATAGATAAATTTATGTCTTAATGGCTACATCTTTTCAAGTCAATGTTTGAGTACAACAAAAGTAAGTTAAAAATAAATAGAAAGCCCAAAGCTTGTATAAAAATAATTACACAAAAGAAACAAAAAGAAGCTCAAGGCTCCAAGTCATTCCAAGTTACGTCCTTGGTGGAGGCATATCATCAGCTCCTGAAAGTTATTTTTCACATAAGGTGAGCTAAAGTCCAGTAAAGATACTTGAACATAACATATAGAGCTTAATAAAGTCATATGGTGAATGCAATGCATGACATTTTGCCAAAACATTACGCTTTCTCTTTCAAAACAATGCAATGTCTTAGCTATATGTATATCGATTCATAAAACAATAATTTTTAAATCAGAAAACAGGGCAGTGGATATAAAACACTTGGAATCTCTAGGTACGTATCTGCCAATAGGCTATACAAGCACTACCAAAGCCATTTTACCGTTACTAACCGGAAGGATCGGCACCTAATTACGCGGGTTTCTGAACTTTCACCAAGGACACACGGGCCAACATAATAAACCACAATCACATCCCATAACTAGATTAACCAAGGTATACACCTCTTTTTTTCAAAACAATACATTTTCAATATTTAAGTGTGAAACAATGCTCAATGCAAGGTGTATAAGTAATTAGTTTCAATTAACCTATTCCTCATGCAATTTTTATAACAATCAAAGCTATCCGCCACTGATAGCCCAAAACTGATATCTCTACTTCAACAGAAAAATATCCAACAACAGATAAAATCTCATAAATCTCAAAATGGGAGTGATAATATATATATCTAACTCCTCTCTCGTCATCATTAGATACATTCATCTTATCCTTTCAAACAACATCTTTTCTTTTTCTTTCATAAATCTAACATTGATGATTTTCCAATGAAAACATAATTTTCTTTCAAAAACACAATTAAAGAAGGAAATTCCAACATTTTAACATAACTCAACAATATTTACTCCCACAACATTTCTCAAGAACCCATTTGAAAACCCCTATTTTGCATGTCAAAAATCAAACCCTAAATTAAAACCCCTATCTCCCAAATCTCAATACTTGAGGAGGAGCACATAACTAAGTTAAGAATCATGCTAGAATGTTGAAGAAATCCCTACCTCAAGGTTAAAAGGAGAAGAGAGCAAGCTCTAACTTGAGACGGAGTCAAAAATAGAAGTTTTCATCGATTAAAATGTTCTCCTTAATGAGCTCTACTCTTTTCTTTTTTTTTTCCAAAGCACAAACACGGCGAGATCAACGGATTTAGGTGTAATTAAGGTATTTAGGAAAGAACTAGATAGAGAGAAAGTGAAGAAATTAAGTTTAGAAATGTGAGAGAGAGAGAGAGAGAGAGAGAGAGAGAGAGAGAGAGAGAGAGAGAGAAGAATGAAAAAGTGACAAAAAAAGCCCTTTGCCCGATCTGATATACGCACAGACTGCTTGAGCGGCCAAACCACCACTCGAGCGTCAGACACAATAAATGACACTGCTTGAGCGACCAAAACATGGCTCGAGCGCACAATGACCCCCTCCAAGAAGTTTTGCAGACTGCAGAAGACCGCTCGAGTGAAGATCACCCTACTCCCAGAAGTTTTGCAAACATGCAAAAATACTGGGAGATCTCAAAAACCGCTCGATTGACCAAAGCACTGCTTAAGCAAACAAGAAATGAAATGGACAGCAACACTTCTAAAAAACTAACTCCCAACCTGCTTCAAACACAACCAACAAATCCAAACAACCCAACTCAACTAACAACAAGATGAAAAGATATAAACAACAATTAAAGATATGGAATTCTGGATCTAAGGACATAAAAAGGTCGGGTCTAAACCGAAACCGTCATAATCTTCCTCCTTAAGAAATTTCATTCCTGAAATTTAAGCCAAAACAATAATTAACATAGCTCAATTTGAATGACAATTCAAACTAATAACAATGGTAAAATGATGCTCCTTACCACAAATATTACAAGTTAAGTCTTCAAAACAGTTGCAATGTCTACATATCACGACATAAATGAAACTTTGATACAATGGTTTTAAACATTAATAAACAAATCCGTGTACTTCTCACGGACTTCAACCTTGCGCTCTCAAGTTGCCTTCTTGACTCCATTGTAACACCTTAACTAATGGGATAGTCTTGTCCCTCAAGACTTGATCCCGATTATCTAACATCCGAACCGGCCTCTTTTCATACGAGGCATTCTCATCTGCCTCTAGATCGGTCCAATCCAATATGTGTGAAGGATTAAGCTTGTACTTTTGGAGCATTCAGATATGAAACACGTCATGAACCCTGAAAAGTTGGGGCGGTAAGGCCAAACGACAACCTACCTCCCCAATTCGCTCTAGAATCTCAAATGGCCTAATAAATTTAGGAGACAACTTCCCACTCTTCCCAAACCTCATCAAACCCCTCCTCGACGAGAACTTAGGAAACACATGATCCCCTACTTCAAAAGACAAGGGCCTCCTCCTATGGTCGACATAACTCTTTTACAAATAAGCACAACCTTCTCTGTCGTTTTCCGGATTAATTCTTAACCTAACACAGATACATCACCTACCTCAGCCCAATAGACTGGAGATCTACATGGTCGGCCATACAAGGCCTTAAAAGGTGCCATATCAGCATTCACTTATTGACAAGTAAGGCACATCGAAAGAAACAAAGCTGCATCTCTCTTCATCCCCCTCCACCAAAACTAGTGACCAAGGTCATGATACATTTTCATGTCTCTCGGGTGTACCGCAAGGCATGAATGGTGGAATTCTCAAAGTATCTCCTCTCTACAAGATTCTAGCACATAAAGATGGTCTAGATATCTCACACTTGCATCCGAATGAACGTTCAAACCCTTCTCCACTTTCTTATTAGAGATCTTATCTTGGATAGCATCTATTTATTGGTCACCTTGTTGTGCCTCTATAACTCGACTAATCAAGGTAGGTTGTGCAACTACGGTAAATAGAGTGGCCAACTCATTGGACTCGCTTAGGTGCAAGTCAAACTCACCGATAGCACTCAACATTTCCCACTTCCGATTGGTGATACTAGCTACACTACTTACGGACTTCCTACTTAAAGCATTGGCTACTATATTGGCTTTTCCCGGATGATAATACAACTCAAAATCGCAATCTTTCATAAACTCCATCTATCTCCTTTGAGTCCTTCTGTGAGAATAAATATTTCAAACTCTTGTGATTGGAAAACACTTCAAATTTCTCCCCGTACAAGTAATGTCTCCAAAATTTTAAGGCAAATATCATTGTCGCTAGGTCTAAGTCATGAGTAGGATAGTTTCTCTCGTGTGTTTTCAATTGCCATGAACCATATGCTACCACTTTCCCTTCCTGCATCAATACACAACCCAAACCTTTCCGAGGCGCGTCACAATACACCGAATAACTCAAACCCCTCTATGGAATAATCAAAATTGGAGCAATGGTGAGTCTAACCTTAATCTCTTGAAATGACTTTTCACAAGCTTCACTCTATAAAAATCTAACCCCTTTCCTCGTCAATCTAGTCAATGGTGAGGTCAATCTAGAGAAATCTTTCACGAAACATCGGTACTACCCGGCTAAGCCTAAGAAATTCTAGATCTCAAAGGCATTTTTAGGTTATTCCCAATCTTGCACTACGACTATTTTAGATGAATTTATAGCCACCCATTCCTCGGACACCACATGGTCTAAGAACTTAATTTCATTGAGATAAAACTCACACTTCTCGAACTTAGCATACAAATAGTGTGCTCTAAGAAACTCAAGTACAGCTTGCAAGTGTTCATCGTGTTCCTCCTCGGAGGTTGAGTAGACTAAGATGTCGTCGACGAAGACAGCCATGAATCGATCTAAGAACTCACAAAAGACTCAATTCATCAAGTCCATAAATGAAGCTGGTGCATTAGTCAACCCAAAAGGCATCACTAAGAACTCTTAATAGCCATACCGCATACAAAAGGTCATTTTCTGAATGTCCTTCTCCATCACCCTTAATTGGTGATACCCCAATCTCAAATCAATTTCGAAAAGCAACGTAACCCTTTCAACTGGTCGAATAGATCATCTATTCGTAGTAACGAGGTACTTGTTCTTAACAGTTACCCAATTCAACTTCTGGTAATCGATGCACAGTCGCAATGTGCCATCTTTTTTCTTTGCAAAGAGAGCTGGTGCTCCCCAAGGTGGGGTACTAAGGAGGATGAAGCCCTTATCTAACAAATTTTGAAGCTGTACGTTCAGCTTACACAATTCAGCTGGTGCAAACTTATACGGTGCCATGTGTAGCACGTCCGCGGGGGACCTCGCGCTACAGTTCGGACTCGATTTTTTGTTTGTTGCGGTTCTAAATCTGAACCAAAGAGTCCAAATCCGGCAAATCGTTTTGAAGGAAAACAGATTTTTTGAAAAGAAGTGCCAAACAAGGACTGCTTTGCCAGATAACAGAGTCGCCACCTAAATATTTTAAAATAGGAAATTTAGGAAACCCTGACTCGGTGCCGAAAGGCCACGTGTCCGTCATCACCAAAGTTGGTTCGGGAACTTGGGTACGATTAGGGAAGGTCACATCGTGAGCACCCCCTCTCGCCCGGTCCGAAGACCGGCCTCTACTAACCGTGATATCCGTTTTTGAAAACTTTATGCGTTCTTATTCCGGTTATTAACCTAGAATTACTATGTTATGCGCGCAGCAAACAAGTATAGACTAGATCGCCTAATTTGGAAATAAACATTGCATATCCGTTTTATCTCGAAAAACGTGTTGTTTTCTTTTGCTACTCGCAAGTAGGCTAAAATACGGATTTCAATGAGTTGTTCCAACTCAGGCAATCCAACCTCCATCCACAGGCATTCAAACAGTTTATCACGTAAGCACTTAGCCGCATGGCAAGCATACTGTCATGGTAAACATTCACACGCATGCGATATGCTAAAGCATAAAACTTACATCGTACTCCGTGCCAAAACAGTGAACTAGTTAGCAAACATGCATGACCTAGTTCATGTTAAGTGGCTAATGCAACACAGGCAGAAATGCAATCTAGAGTAGGCTCGGCTAACCCTAAACATGGCATGTGAAATGTGATCAAATAGCATGTATTCAATTTGGAATTTGAAAATACAATGCAGTTTGTATGATGTACCGAGCCCGGTGCATGTAAACAAAATGCATGAATGCACACATGCATTGCATAAGGTATGCTAAAAAATAAGTATGCCCTAATCTACCACTGTAAGCAGGTAAATAAAAAGGTTAGAAAGAAATGGGGGTTGGAAGCCATGCACCCACTCACGCACACTTATTACAAATTTGCCCTCGCTCGGAGGGACCAAAAGAATAATACAAATTAATTAACTACGCAAGCTAATTAATTATTACAAATTAACTAATTTAATTAACAAATTAACTAAGTTAATTAAAGCAGAAAAACGCCTCGGGATGAGGGCCAAATGCAGCGCGTGCTCGAACCCGGCTCGGAACCGCACTGTTATGCAAATGTGCCTCTGTTTTCCCTGCTATCCTTCTCAGAAAATTGTCAAAATCCCAGAAGTGCCTCTCAGGGCATTGGGGAGTACCACCGGCTAGGGCAGAGAACCACCGGCTAAAGGATATGGCCACCGGCACTAAATGAAGCTATCGGCTGCCAATTGGCTGCCGGTCGGCACTAAACAATGCCGGTCGGCACAAAATTCCTGCAGAACCTGCAGACCACAGCAGCAGAGGACAACAAAATGCATGGCAGTGTAATTCAAGATATTTATGCACTACACTCCCCTCTTATCATGTTATTAGTTCAAGGGGGCATGTGCCTCGATTCCCGGACCACCAATCGCGCATTTCCATGCGTGATGGTCCTAAGAACCAAGAATGCAACTTCACTTTCGAAAGCATGCAAAACACATAGTCACAAAAGGGTGCCAAACCTCTATCAAACTCACTTCAAGAGGCTTGGCATGCATGTCAATGTGGTGCAAACCTAAGCATGTCATCTAGGATGCAAGATGTACAATGCCATGTGTTTATGCCAGCATACAAACAAGTATAAGAGGCAAGCATGAATTAGGCAACTCAAAGAGGCCTAAAATCAGTAACCAAAAAAATGTCTGCAACCGGGGACTAAACACACACACGCATGCACATTTTAAGGTACCAAACCCAAGACATGAACAAGCCACGTTCAAGCACACTTGAGATGACTCAAACATGGACTATTAGCATGCAACTTAGGCTCTCAAATCATTTCACACATGATTCCAAATCATGCAACAAATCAAATCAAACAAAGCATGCGAATAGCCTAGGCTTAAGGCAAGCTAATAGGGCATTAAATCACACTTTGCACACACATACATGGCATGCACTAATCAACCTAAAACAGGCTTCTAGCATGTCAAAACAAAGCCAAATGGCTACTTAGATGGCATCTAAGAGTCATTAAATCAAAGGCATGCATTGAAGTCAAAACAAGGGGCATATAACACATGCTCCTAAAACATTGACAAGGCCACTAAGGCAAGGATACAAGCATATTATAAGGTCTGAAATAGCATGTAAGAGGGTTCCAAACCCTTGAAGACATGGAGGCAATGCATCCTACACATGCACCTACTTGAAGCATACAAGCTACAATACAAAGGGGCTATACAAAGCATGTCAAGATTGACTCAAACGACCATGGACAGAGCTAAACCATGGCAAAATAAGCATACAAGCTTCACAAACACAAGTCTAAAACATGCTAGAAATAGAGGCACACTTCCAAGACATGTTAAGGCAATAAGAGGCATTACAAGGCAACTATACTAAGCATGCATAGGAGACCAAAACCAACTTGAAAACATGTTATATCATAGTAATATAAGCATGGAAAACAAGCCAAACATGCTCAACACACACTCAAGCATAGACTCACTTAAGAGACCAAAACATGCCCTTTTCAAGGACATCAAGGAGAGGGGGTGGCCCTCCCCTTTTTGAGACTTCAAGGCATGCTCTTCACCACTGAAATCCCTCAAGATTTCAGTGGTGAAGAGATCCTATCACCAAAATCTCGGATCTCTCACAAAATAGCACAAAAAGTGCCCTTTCAAGGTCTAAGAGTGGTCAAACTTGCTCAAACCACAAAACACTCTTAATGAACAATAAAGAGGGCCTAAAAAAAGAACTTTTATGTGTTATAGACTAAGCACAAAAACTGTTTAAAGATAGGTAAAAACAAGGTGCAAGAATGGGGTAAAAAGAGCTAGTTTTATTACCTTTGAAGACCTCTTCAACAATGGTGACCTTGATGCCTCCCTAAGCTTCAAACCAGCCAAGAACACCAAGAACAAGCCCTTAGCACCTCAGTTCCAAGAGGAAGGTGAAACACTAGGTGTTGGTGAGCAATAGTAAGTCACAAACACCTAGTGTACAAAATAAGAGAGAAAGAGAGAGATAGAATAGATATAGAATTTCTAACCTAAAACCAGAGCTCAACCTTCTCCTAAAATGTCTAACTCTCTGATTTTTGCTAACCCTTGAGCCAAGAGAAGAGCCTTTTCTTTATAGGCAACAAAGACTTACAAACTAAGTCATTCAAGGGTTCATCCCTCCATACACGTGTATGGAGGGGAAACAAGAGCTAAACAGCTGTCTAAAAATATCTCAGAAAGCAGCTGTAAAGTGGTCGGCTGGGCAAAATGGTCATTTTGCCAAAAAGAGTGCCGACCGGCACAAAAGAGTGCCGACCGGCACAATATAGTGCCGGTGGCAACTACAACCAGCCGGTGGCCTCTAGCCACAGCCGGTGGTATGTGGGGATACCTCAGAAGGCATTCCCTGCCCCTCAAAGGCAAAACACAAGTGTTTGGTGCAAAACCAGACACAAAACGGTCAAGTTCGGAGGTCCTGAGGCAGGGCGCGTAGCCGAGAACTCCGGGAACTCCAAACAAACACAAACATGGATAATCACCGAGTGTTCAAGCGGTGACGTCCAAGTCTTGAGGACGGTCAAAAATGGGGTGTCTACAGTTGCCCCTCTTTGACAGAACTCGGAAGTCATAAGAATGACGGGAGTGAATGTCAAAGCCCAGAGACGACCCATTTTTGACAAGGCCGAAGACTTAGACAATCATGCAAAGCGCAAATGGTTGAACTCGCAAGCTGCCTACGTATCCCTTTTGGAATCAAACCAGCGTAGTTCAAGCAGGAGGCACACATGCCAAGGATAAGATATGCGCCCGAAGGCAGGGGCAAAATGCAAGACAATGCGATAAGCCGAGCATAACTTATGATCATGCAAAGGAAGCTGTAATGAAGCACGCATACAACAGCTATAAGCTAGCATACGCCAATCTACACTACAATGCAGAAAGGATGTAAGAGAATTATGCAATTCTCAAAACATCTCATGCGGAGGATACAATACCTGTGCGGCTCGCCCGGTCGCGCCGGCCTCAAATGAGCCGTACATACAATATCGTGCCTGCAAAGAAAGTAAACTTAACAGGTATAATATTGTTAGCAATATGCATGTCATGCAAAATGAATGCAAGATGATATGCAATATATACAAAATGATGTATGAATAATGCAAATGATAGTGCAATGCAATCGAAACTATATGCAAGGCAAACTACATGCAGGGCAATTGAATCATGATTCAAACCGGAGCGGTTCGAAACCACACAAATGTCAAATAGATTGATGGGGGTGACAAGTCCGTCTCCCATAGAACGATGTCTGATCTATGAGTACTTCGCACGGACACAAGAACAAGTATTGGGTGGAATGACATAAGTGGGGAAACGACCCGCTGGGGAAAGAACAATGATCCTAATGCCGGACGCAACAATTATACTACAATGTAATGGAAATGGATACAATGGATATGGCATGCGGGCCAAACCGTATTTTGCCTAGGAAAGGCATGCACACATACAAGCCATGTCTATCACAAAAAATGTGCCGCAACCTCAAACCAAGTTCATCAAGGAATAGGCGCGATGCACATGAACCATGCTTCAATGTGAAAAGTAAGGGCACATACCAGACCAAGCTCAACAAGGAAAGGCGCAAGCCATAAATGGAAGGGATGCAGTGGATGCATGCAATGGAATAGATATTTACAGAAAATGCATGACATATGCACGTTTTTTTTTTGAAATGCATAATGTATGCAATATTTACGAATGATGCATGACAATGCACGCGTTTTTGTTTTTGTTTTTTTTGAAATGCATGACATATGCAATATAATACAATGGTGATGCATGAAATGCATGTGTTTTTGTTGTTTTGAATGTTTTGAAATGCATGACATAAGCAATAGTATTTAATGATGCATGATAAATGCAATATGATGCAATGGCTGCGATTGCAGTTTTCCCTATTCTCCCAACGGGGCGATATACTAGGTTGGTTCAGTATCCAGAATCGAGGCGTAAACACGCCGCCTCAACCTATGGGGCTTCCATACAGATTTCAAGCCGAGGGTACACCCCCTGGGTATTTAAACCAGACTTTAGTCTCGGAAATTCCGAACTTTTGTGTTCTAGGCATAAGCCGTTTAAACTCTAGTTTTCACCGTCCCCATTGGTCTCCTAGGAACTCACCGCAAACACAGACGGGTGGCTTTACCAGACCACCGAAAGTCGTTCGGGCACGACAAACACCGAAGGAATTGCACCTTCAGAGGATTTAAGGTCTCCTAGACCGTGCGTGTTTAAGGTCTCGCCAGACCAGGGGGCAACGATGAGATGCGCAAAACAACGCTATGGAATGCATGCAAAATGCAATGAGGTGCACCTTAATGCACCGAAGGTTTCGCACTTCCCGAGGATTTAAGGTCTCCCAGACCGTGCGTGTTTAAAGTCTCGCCAGACCGTGGAACAATGATTACACAACACTCTAAGTGAGTATGTTGCGAATGAGGCACGCCCAGGGATGCAAATGGGGCGAATGAGACGTGCGTGTCTCAAAAGATGGAAAATGGAGTGCAATGAGGTACGCGTGCCTCAAAGGATGGAAAATGAAGTGCAATGGGGGTGCGCCAAACGGCGCGATGAAATGCATGCCAAATGCAATGAGGGGCAACTTTAGTGCACCGAAGGTCTTGCACCTCCCGAGGATGTTAGGTCTCCTAGACCGCGCGTATTTAAGGTCTCGCCAGACCCGGATGGGGCATTGCATGAATTGAGATGCGGTGCACAAGACAGCACGATGTGCGGGATTGCGTGATAGAATGCATGCCAAATGCAATGAGATGCGCAAAATAGCGCGATGCGTTAGACAACGCGAGTGCACAAGACCAGTGCGATACGATGCATGCCAAATGCGATGAGGTGCACACCTCAATGCACCGAAGGTTCTGCACCTCCCGAGGATTTAAGGTCTCCTAGACCGTGCGTGTTTAAGGTCTCGCCAGATCGGTACGTGTTTAGGGTCTCGCCAGACCGGTACGTGTTTAGGGTCTCGCCAGACCGGTACGTGTTTAGGGTCTCGCCAGACCGGTACGAAATGCACGCACAATGCAGACAGGCCGGGGGCACAAAACAGCGCGAACAATGCAAATGAGGCAAATGAGGCGCACATACCTCATAGGATTTGAAAAAACAATACAAATGAGGCCTGAATACCTCATAGCATCTACAAGAATGCAAATGAAACACATGAGGTGGCACACCTCGCGCGAGTTGAAATGCATGCAAATGAAACGTGTGAGGTGGCACACCTCACGCGATTTGAGATGAAATGAAACACGTGAGGTGGCACACCTCACGCGAATATGAAATGCAAATGAAAATGAAACACGTGAGGTGGCACATCTCACGCGAATATGAAAATGCATGCAAATGAAACGTGTGAGGTGGCACACCTCACGCGATTTGAGATGAAATGAAACACGTGAGGTGGCATACCTCACGCGAATATGAAATGCAAATGAAAATGAAACACGTGAGGTGGCACACCTCACGCGAATATGAAAATGCATGCAAATGAAACGTGTGAGGTGGCACACCTCACGCGATTTGAGATGAAATGAAACACGTGAGGTGGCACACCTCACGCGAATATGAAAATGCATGCAAATGAAACGTGTGAGGTGGCACACCTCACGCGATTTGAGATGAAATGAAACACGTGATGTGGCACACCTCACGCGAATATGAAATGCAAATGAAAATGAAACACGTGAGGTGGCACACCTCACGCGAATATGAAATGAAAATGGAGCACGTGAGGTGGCACACCTCACGCGAATATGAAATGAATACTAAGTGCGACATGCTTGCAACACAAAGTACAAAATGATGCAAGTGTGACACGCGTGCCGCACAAAATACAAAAAGATGCAAGTCGCAGAGGACATGCAAAATGACGCGTCGTGCCGCACTAGACAAAATGATGGATGCATGCAACGCACACGGGGTAGCTTTTGAATCTTGTAAAAGACAAAAGGATACAAAAGGATACAATCTTCGCTTGAATTTGAGCGTCACACACAGTAGAGACGATCCGAAGTCAAAACGGAGGCCGGTTGAGCATCGGGGATGCATTTTCTTGTACTTTATTGATCTATGGAGACCCAAGACCCCTCATCTTGCCTAAAAACATCCTTGGGAGCACCACCGGCTGGGTGGGGTGGTCACCGGCTGCCTAAACTCATCCATCGGCACAAAAAAGTGCCGACCGGCAGAAAATGCCTGATCGGGGGCAGTTTTGACAATTTGCTCCGGGCTTTATAAAATAGGGTTTTAAACCCTATTTTCCTCACTTTTCTTCCGCCGAAAACTCCTCCTCTCTCTCTCTAGAGTGTTTTTCCTTTGATTTTTCGCCGATTTCTTCGCGTTTTACGCCCGTTTTCTCGTTGGATTCGCGATATTCTTCGCGTTTCGGACATTTTCGACCGAACAAAACTTTGTTTCGGTGCACTTTTCGCCGTTTCCGCCTTTTCGGGACTTGTTCCCCTTGATATTCTCTACATTCCTGTGTATTTTCGTCTCCCGGCCTTTCCGGCCATCTTTGGTCCGTTCGGGGTTGACTTTTCCAGTTGACTCTTCACATTCCGCCCCAGTTTTCATCTTCCGGTCATTTTTCACCACCACTACCCATGGCAGACGATGTTCCACATGTCGGGACTCCTCCGGACCATGAGATGGACCCCGGGGTCGAGCTCCTCCCGTTGAGCGAGCGCCCATTCGATCCGGCGACCTATCGCCCGGCCATCCACGTGCTACCACCCGATGGACTTCGCCATTTCCGCGGCTTCGACAGGGCTTTGGATCCGGAGCTTCTGCTGCGCGAGCCGGCCTCCCACTTGTCTTTTGGTGCCGCCGAGGTAACATTCTCGTCTTTTATTTTCTGCAATGTAGGATTTTCTGTCAATTGCCGTAGCTAACTGAACCCCTTAACTGCTTAGTTCTGATGTACTGTACTGTAGTCGATTGTAGACAAACTCACTACTGACATCTGTTTAGGACTGACGCACATGCACACACACTACACTATCCTCAAGCACTCAAACACACGGCACACATTGCACTGCAAATTCACCGACACCCGGTGCTTATTTGAATCTGAAAACTCGCACGCATGCTAGTTTTGCACAAAACTACACAATCACGCGAACACATCACACGTTGTTTACACTGATCCTCATAGGAGCACTGACATATCACAGGCCGTAGCCCACCCACTGGTATGCTGAAACCCGACATTTGCTTGCATCTGAGACACGTACATACGTGCACCATATTTACACTGCACCACTCAAAAGTACACTGACGCATCATATATTGTAGTTCACTGTAAACACACCGGCACCCGGTTTCTGTTTGAATCTGAAAAATGTGCATACATGCACCAAGTTTACACTGGAGCATCTAAAACATACTGATGCATCGCATATCGTAGTTCACTGTAAGCACACCGGCACCCGGTTTTTGTTTGAATTTTAAAAATCTGCACGCATACCAGATTTATGCCGACTGCATATCTTCATATGGCTTTGCAATTTCTTGACTACAGGGAGACTCCTATACTCTCCGCGGGTATGGGAACGTCACCGCTCGCGATTGGTACGCCGAGCTGCCTGACGCCGTTAGCCGCATTGTAGATCGGGCCGGCTTCGGTACCTTCTGCAGGGGACTCTCCAGACTCTCTGCCTGTAGACCTCTTCTTGCCGCCCTGGCAGAGAGGTGGTGGGACACCACCGATTCATTCCACTTATCAGCGACTGGGGACATGACGATGACCCCTTACGACTTCTCGATGCTCACCGGCATCGGGGTGGGGGGTGATCCGATCCCCTTCGATACAGACATGGACGAGTGGATTGCCGCTCAGATTCACTTGCTCGGCGAGGCGCCGCCACTTGTTCGTCCAGGGTTCGTCCGCTACTCCTGGTTCGAGGTACAGTTTCGAGTGCAGACCATGCTGGTGGACGCAGCTCCGATGACCCAGGAGGCCGCTGAGAGATATGCACGCGGCTTTCTCATGTTCTTGCTGGGGACCACCCTGTTTGCCGACCGGGCGAACACAGTGCCCCTCTGCTTGCTCAGCGCTTTGGTGGATATCGAGAGGATTGTGCAGTATGACTGGGGAGGCGCGGCTTTGGCCACCCTTTACGGTTATATGAGCTCAGTCTCTCGTGGCAGTGGACAGCTGCTAGGAGGCTACTGGCGAGCCTGGGAGGTACGTCTTCTCCTCTGCTTTACATTTCTGCTCTGTACTTTCTGTATTCTGTACACTGCACACACTGTTGTCTGCTTTACAATTACTGTACACTGTACACACGGCACACACATACTCCTGCTTTATACTTACTGTACACTGTTCACACTGTACAATCTACTCAATACACTGCACAACATACGGCTCCGCTATTTCTGCTTTATTCTGTATTCTGCTTTTCTGATAAATGTTCTGACATCTGTCTTGCAGTTGTGGGTCTATGCCTACTTTCCCAGGCTAGAGCCAGTACCGGAGACGGAGACCCCTCTGGTCGTCCCCTTCTCTCGCCGCTACGACGGGCGATGCGTCCGGAGGCCCCGGGACACTTTTAGCTTCTTCCTCCGTTTCTTCGACACCATCACCCCCACCGAGGTATGTTTTACTTACAGTCCGTTTAAGCTTTGCTTTCAAGCGTACATTTCTATATCAGTAGATAATCAACTGTATTTCATTTCAGGTCACCTGGCAGCCGTGGGCTCCACTACCAGCGGTGATACGAGAGCGGTATGCCGGCGCCATCGAGACCTCGCGCTACCGGATTCTCCTGGAGGGCCCAGTCTGTCGGGCCTGGTACCTGGGTGAGCGTTTCATACGCCAGACCCTAGGGTTGCCGGAGCAGATAGTCCCGATCCATCCTCCCGAGCGTATGAGAGAGACTGAGGGATACAGCTTCCAGTAGATGGAGGATTACACCCTTGGCTGGGCCGTGGACGTAGATGCCGACAGGGGCGAGGGCTATTACTCAGAGTACGTCCGGACCTTCTTGATGCGGCCTTTGAGCAGGGGCTCCCGAGCTGATCCAGCGAGGCCTGCGGCGCCAGCAGCCCGGGCAGAGGCAGGAGCAGGAGTGGGGTCGTCGCAGAGGGCTCGAGCTCGTGGCAGGAGAGGAGTGCAGAGGGGACGAGGGACGGGCTGGCCTGCTCTGCCTACCATGTTGACTTACAGGGGACAGAGTGGGGAGACCTACCAGATCCCGTTTGCTCCTCCTCCGGCCGGTCACGAGTTAGCCGGTATTCCTGACTTGCCTCCGGTATGTATTACTTTATTTCTGCATCTTGCATTGTCATTTCAGTTCATTCAGATATCCGACAGAATACTGATATATTTAATACTTCTGCAGGCTTCCTCCGAGTATACCCGTCAGTCTGTGGAGCTGAATGCCTCCCTGATGGGGATGCTGCAGCGGACTCTCGACGCTTTGGCCGTCTACAGCCTGCCGGTATGTTCTACTGACCACAGTCTCAAATCATACTCTGTTTCGCACAATCTGCTATACTACACAAGAATCTGATGAACTGCTCACGGCTTTCATACACTGTATTCATACACTGCACCTTGCACTGATAAACTGCTCACGGCATTCACACACTGTACTCATACACTGCATTCTATACTGATAAACTGCTCACGGCATTCACACACTGCACTCATACATTGCATTCTATACTGATAAACTGCTCACGGCATTCGCACACTGTACTCATACATTGCATTCTATACTGATAAACTGCTCACGGCATTCGCACACTGTACTCATACATTGCATTCTATACTGATAAAACTGCTCATAGCTTTCTGATACTATACTCATACATTGCATTCTATACTGATAAAACTGCTCACAGCTTTCTGATGTGTTTGTTCTTCATATTTTCAGCCTCCTTTCCCGATCCCTCCAGTGGGTGGCGCTGCTCCAGCTGGGCCTCCCCTCTCTACCCGGGATGGCAGGATATTCCCTCGTACTAGAGGGGGACGTGGTCACGTGGGGAGCAGCTCACGAGCTCCAGTTCCAGGAGATGGTGAGTCGGAGGCGGGGACGGAGTCATTTGCAGAGGAGGCCGGGGATAGCTCGGGCTCGGGCTCCGATAGTGACGGCTCCGACGATGCTTTTGTGCTTCTGCCCAGGAAGAGGGCGAGGACTGACCCTTAGGCATGAGGCCTATTGCTGATGATGATGATTTTTGCTGCTTCTTTTCTTTATTTCTTTTCTTGTACTTTTCTCTTTTTGGCAGATAGAGTACTATGTACTGCCGCAGGCAGGTTTTTGCTTTTCTCAAACTATGTACTTGAAAAAGATGATATGAAACGAACTTTTGTTTGAAAAGAATGTTACATTTGTATATGCCTGTATATTTTGTACTTCGCACTGCATTGCATCATATTACACCTTAAATGTAAATGATATTGATCTGTTGTCTGACAATCGAACACTTGCATTGTGATAATCAAATAACCAACCAACTAAACAGAAAAACGACTTATACAAACCACTGCTCAATCCGAACATACAGCCCATACTCTGCATGAGGACTAATCTACTGGGGATTGATTTGCATTTAGCGCACAACTCAGTATTTGGTTCATTCTGCACACAGCAAACTCTGAACAGATAGCCCCAATCTGATGAGACGGATCACAAAACTGACACGGTTGGAGTTGAAACACACATCGGATGTCCCAAATTTCCTTTTTCTTCTCTTGCCTCACATGGATGTAGAGAATGGCACCGCATTCCGAGCACAAAAGATTGACTTTGGAAAAAGGTTTGACAACCGAGGTATCGAGTCTACGACTAGACTAACGGAGGGACTCAAGTGAAGAAACCAAAAGGCGCATGACCTAAACACAATGAGACACACTCGGAAAAGACTCAGCAGAGGCCAAGTCGAGACTGACAAATCAAAAGACACGACACACGGACATTTTCTTTCTTTTTAAGGAAACCAAAAGACCTCAGATCTCGAGGAGCCAGTTTTTCCGGGTATATTTCCCACCCTTTCTGATTTGTGTGATTCTCACGTCACTCGGCCCCTCAGGCTCGTTTTTTTTCTCTAAAAACCCTTTTCTCACTTTTCTCTCAACTCACACCTCTCTATTCTTTAATCTCTCATTTTTTTTATTCCTCCCCTGGGTGGTTGATAGATGAATAGAAAGCGGGGGATTCATGCCCGACACAGCTAGCCCGCGGCTATTCTTTCTGGTAGATAGAGTGCCTTTCTGGCGAGTGCATTGATGACAAGGGAGAGACAGAACACCTGACTCGACTGTGCCCCTAGTTCATTATTTTGACCATTTTTTTTTCGTTTTCTTTCTAAAACAATTTTGACTAAAATGATCATCAGACTAACATGCTTGTTCGATTTTTGATTTGAAAATCATACAAGTCAGGCAGTAAGCACTGAAAATTTTCCTTTTTTGGGTCCAAGACAGTGGTCCGATTTTGGAAAATGAGATAGTTTTTTTTTTTTTTGAGAAAATAGTCAACCTCAGTAAAAATTTTCAAAAACTATTTTTGCAAACAGTCAATGCTCAACGAGCACGGAACTTACCCTCGGGACACGCAACCTCGGATCGGAGGCAATTTGAAAAATTCCCCCTTGCTTAAAGGGGGGGAGAGGGCAACGGAAAGTTGCCCCTAGTTTGCGCGGTAACTCAGGGCAACTTATGGCAACGGAAAGTTGCCCCTTGTTTGGATATGATGTCGCGGCATGCTGTAAACCAGTCTCTGTTGATGACGACCAGACCCTCGGATACGGAGGAGACGAAGACGAGTTGAATCAATATATGGACACAGTCACTTTGAGAGCGTTGGTGATTGGATTGCCGGAGGACATCGATCACGTAGTTCCAGACATTGCAGCCGGGACGTCAGATTCGGAGGGGGCACAGGTGATCAAAACCATGACATGGACTGAGACGCTATGGAAGCGTTGGGGCTGGACTTCAAGATGAAGTTGCCTACGTATCCCAAACATGGGAATCAAGCCTTACGTAGTTCCGGTCAAGGTACACTCGGGTATTTTAACCTTCACTGTTTTTAGGCTCTAATTTTTGCCAAGGCGCCTGTTGCAGGTCTTTGACCTTGCGAGCTATGTTTTTCTTTTTCTTTCTTTCTTTTTTTGTTTTTTCATTCTCTCTTTTTTTTCTTCTCTTTTCTTTTTTTTGCATTCTTTTCTTTTCTTCTTTTTCTCTCCTTTTTTTTTTTTTTTTTTTTTTTTTTTTTTTTTTATATCTTTTCTTGCTCTAACTTTTGCCTGGGTCGCCCTTCCGGGTTTTCGGCCCAACGAGCCTCTCAAAGGGTAAAAGTGTAACAAGTCCATGCCAAATGGTTTTGGGATTGAAGCTCTCTGTATCCAGGAGAGTGGCCGTTGTATTGATTTGCAGAAAGATTTACCCTCGACTTTTCGAGCACATTGGATATTTTTGCCCCTAGTTCGAGGGGTGCTTCTGATCTAGCTACACAGACCTCGTGTTGTAGTTGACCGTTGAACTTTCTGAGTCAAAGTTCACGGTTTGAAAATGAGGGGTCGAGTCTCGAGGCCGAGAGCGATCCTAAGCTGCGTAATCTCGAGAGCGATTCCACACAGGTCTTCGCAAGACTGCGCAAAACATTTTGTTTTTGAAAGTTTTTAAGAAGGCGACAATTTGCTCGTGCCGAAGACAGTGTGGAACCAATCTGGATCAAGCCAGGGTCCTTCTCAGTACTCACGCTGACAAGCATGATTTCATTCATTAAGGGCTTAGCACGCCTCTCTCTCTCTCAATCGATCAAATTTTTGCAAATCCCGAGGAATTCCTTCCTCTTCGTTTTCACCGCAGTGTTCAAAAAGGTTTTGAAAAACTTAGGTCATTGCAATGATTTTTAAGGCACAAAAGAGCAGGTGGAATGCACTGTCACCCCATTCGAATTTTCTGGCACAACTAGCCCAACATGATCAATAAATATGGAAACATGGTAGCCACGGCTGTTTCATTCAGATTTCCCCGGGTGTAAACTGGCTCCACAGCGGAGGGGGACCCAAAAAGAAAGCAAAAAGAAGTAATTATAAAATGGTGCTTGAGGCGACAACTCTGAAGTCACCTGGTATTCTTATACAAAAGGGGGATTGACTCATTACAATTAGACAGACCCTTAAACAAAAGGACTGACTCAAAACAATGAGACAGACTCAAGACAAATCAAAAGACTGACTCGACACCCAAGTCAGGTTTTACAAAACTAGCATCGGCGGGTGCTCAAAAATGCGCGCCAAACGCCATATCCAAAAATGTACCAGATATTGCCCGCAGGCAGTTGAATCCCAATTATATACTAGCAGTATCGGTGTCCTCGGTATCTGTGTCCTCACAGTCCAAGAACTCTGTAGTGATTGATTTGGCCGAGGTAGGTGGGAGGATGACCTTGTTATCAATCAAATCATGTACCTCATGACGGAGGCGGAAGCAATTATCAGTGGCATGACCGGTCTGCTGATGGTACGCACAGTATTGTGTAGCGTCATGGCCTGCCGGGAGATTCCTTGGTAGAGGTCGCGGCTCCAAAGGCGTAAGATGCCCCTTCTTGGCCAAAATGAGAAGTGCCCTAGACAGTGGCATGTAGAGAGCATGAAAGGCCCTATGCCCCCGGGGCTGGTATTTGGAATTCTGAATGTTCTTGCTTGACGCACTGGCGAACGGATCGGCAAGCGCGGACCTGGATTTCTGATCCTTTCCTGGTGCAGGATTGGGAGTGAGAGGAGCTATTCTGGCATGGCGGGGCCTGTCCCGATTTTCTGACCGACTTGGACTACCCTCGGGTAGGGTGGGGAAAACATCATCCACAATTTTGGTTACAATCGCGGATACCTATTGTTTGCTCATTCCCCCGGCTTTCAAAGCCTGGACTGCCCACAGCAGTTGTTCCACGGGGTCGGCATCTACCTTTCCTTTGTCTTTGCCTCTGGCCTCAGCCTGATGAGAGGTTTGGGTCGGTACTGGTACATCACTGTTGTGGGTGGAGGTCATCTCCGACTGATTGAGCTCGATCACAATCCGCCCTAGTAGCGGGGGCTCCTGGGGTTCGAAATTTCCGGCATACGGTGCAACCGGTGGCGAGGTTGACATTCCGTAAGCGAGATCCGCCACGGATCTCTGGAGATCACCTATCATCCCCATTAACTCGAATGTAGTGGGCTCGCGAGCCTGATAGAACTGAGGGGTCCAGATTGGGTGTGCAGCGGGCGACCTAGGCGGGTGCGGCATGTCAATAGTAGCCTCATCTTGTGGGGTGGTTCCTTGACTCAGCGCGGCCGTCATGACCACAATCTCTTCTGAGTTCTGCATCGTGTTCGGTCCTGCCTCAGCAAGGAGAAGATACTAGCCGTTCTGACTTAACTCTCTGAATCTCTAAACTGAAACGGAAAACAAGCAGTATTTCAGCCCCAAACAGATCAAACACGGGTGTAGTCGAACAACTGCACTCTACTACTGAACCCTGTTCCCAAAAATCACTGTCCCAAATCTGAATCTGATACCCGCAGATATAACTGATTCTCAACAACACTGATACTGGTGTCTGCAGGCCGGATACCCAGATTTTGCAAACTGATGTACGCATTCCTTGCAGAGATACACTTTAAAAGCACATAGCATATAAATGAGAGCCAATACACCCCTACATTGGGGTAGGGTTTCCCTGTCCTATTTTGTCAGGAGCTAGGGTTTCACTACGCACACAGCGGTTTCAAACAACCTAATATCGGGTGAGCAACCTGTCCTAGTTTGGAATGGTCACTATGGATTTCGATATGCACTAGGTCGAATGGGCCAAAAGGGTGCCCCGGTAAAATCGGGGTTTGTGTTCCCATACTGGCAGAGCCCGCAACCGGTCAGCCTTATGGTCATGCCTTGACAAGACAAGCCTCCGGCAAACCGCTCAGGAATAGCAGATGGCCAACACGGTGTCCTAGGCGCACCAATGCACATGCAATGCAAAGAAACACATAAGTGTAGTCAAAACAGGATATCACAAGTTCGAGTCAAGCTCTCTAAATCCCCAGCAGAGTCGCCAGAAACTGTAGCACGTCCGCGGGGGACCTCGCGCTACAGTTCGGACTCGATTTTTTGTTTGTTGCGGTTCTAAATCTGAACCAAAGAGTCCAAATCCGGCAAATCGTTTTGAAGGAAAACAGATTTTTTGAAAAGAAGTGCCAAACAAGGACTGCTTTGCCAGATAACAGAGTCGCCACCTAAATATTTTAAAATGGGAAATTTAGGAAACCGTGACTCGGTGCCGAAAGGCCACGTGTCCGTCATCACCAAAGTTGGTTCGGGAACTTGGGTACGATTAGGGAAGGTCACATCGTGAGCACCCCCTCTCGCCCGGTCCGAAGACCGGCCTCTACTAACCGTGATATCCGTTTTTGAAAACTTTATGCGTTCTTATTCCGGTTATTAACCTAGAATTACTATGTTATGCGCGCAGCAAACAAGTATAGACTAGATCGCCTAATTTGGAAATAAACATTGCATATCCGTTTTATCTCGAAAAACGTGTTGTTTTCTTTTGCTACTCGCAAGTAGGCTAAAATACGAATTTCAATGAGTTGTTCCAACTCAGGCAATCCAACCTCCATCCACAGGCATTCAAACAGTTTATCACGTAAGCACTTAGCCGCATGGCAAGCATACTGTCATGGTAAACATTCACACGCATGCGATATGCTAAAGCATAAAACTTACATCGTACTCCGTGCCAAAACAGTGAACTAGTTAGCAAACATGCATGACCTAGTTCATGTTAAGTGGCTAATGCAACACAGGCAGAAATGCAATCTAGAGTAGGCTCGGCTAACCCTAAACATGGCATGTGAAATGTGATCAAATAGCATGTATTCAATTTGGAATTTGAAAATACAATGCAGTTTGTATGATGTACCGAGCCCGGTGCATGTAAACAAAATGCATGAATGCACACATGCATTGCATAAGGTATGCTAAAAAAGTAAGTATGCCCTAATCTACCACTGTAAGCAGGTAAATAAAAGGGTTAGAAAGAAATGGGGGTTGGAAGACATACACCCACTCACGCACACTTATTACAAATTTGCCCTCGCTCGGAGGGACCAAAAGAATAATACAAATTAATTAACTACGCAAGCTAATTAATTATTACAAATTAACTAATTTAATTAACAAATTAACTAAGTTAATTAAAGCAGAAAAACGCCTCGGGATGAGGGCCAAATGCAGCGCGTGCTCGAACCCGGCTCGGAACCGCACTGTCATGCAAATGTGCCTCTGTTTTCCCTGCTATCCTTCTCAGAAAATTGTCAAAATCCCAGAAGTGCCTCTCAGGGCATTGGGGAGTACCACCGGCTAGGGCAGAGAACCACCGGCTAAAGGATATGGCCACCGGCACTAAATGAAGCTATCGGCTGCCAATTGGCTGCCGGTCGGCACTAAACAATGCCGGTCGGCACAAAATTCCTGCAGAACCTGCAGACCACAGCATGATGCCAAATCATGCAACAAATCAAATCAAACAAAGCATGCGAATAGCCTAGGCTTAAGGCAAGCTAATAGGGCATTAAATCACACTTTGCACACACATACATGGCATGCACTAATCAACCTAAAACAGGCTTCTAGCATGTCAAAACAAAGCCAAATGGCTACTTAGATGGCATCTAAGAGTCATTAAATCAAAGGCATGCATTGAAGTCAAAACAAGGGGCATATAACACATGCTCCTAAAACATTGACAAGGCCACTAAGGCAAGGATACAAGCATATTATAAGGTCTGAAATAGCATGTAAGAGGGTTCCAAACCCTTGAAGACATGGAGGCAATGCATCCTACACATGCACCTACTTGAAGCATACAAGCTACAATACAAAGGGGCTATACAAAGCATGTCAAGATTGACTCAAACGACCATGGACAGAGCTAAACCATGGCAAAATAAGCATACAAGCTTCACAAACACAAGTCTAAAACATGCTAGAAATAGAGGCACACTTCCAAGACATGTTAAGGCAATAAGAGGCATTACAAGGCAACTATACTAAGCATGCATAGGAGACCAAAACCAACTTGAAAACATGTTATATCATAGTAATATAAGCATGGAAAACAAGCCAAACATGCTCAACACACACTCAAGCATAGACTCACTTAAGAGACCAAAACATGCCCTTTTCAAGGACATCAAGGAGAGGGGGTGGCCCTCCCCTTTTTGAGACTTCAAGGCATGCTCTTCACCACTGAAATCCCTCAAGATTTCAGTGGTGAAGAGATCCTATCACCAAAATCTCGGATCTCTCACAAAATAGCACAAAAAGTGCCCTTTCAAGGTCTAAGAGTGGTCAAACTTGCTCAAACCACAAAACACTCTTAATGAACAATAAAGAGGGCCTAAAAAAAGAACTTTTATGTGTTATAGACTAAGCACAAAAACTGTTTAAAGATAGGTAAAAACAAGGTGCAAGAATGGGGTAAAAAGAGCTAGTTTTATTACCTTTGAAGACCTCTTCAACAATGGTGACCTTGATGCCTCCCTAAGCTTCAAACCAGCCAAGAACACCAAGAACAAGCCCTTAGCACCTCAGTTCCAAGAGGAAGGTGAAACACTAGGTGTTGGTGAGCAATAGTAAGTCACAAACACCTAGTGTACAAAATAAGAGAGAAAGAGAGAGATAGAATAGATATAGAATTTCTAACCTAAAACCAGAGCTCAACCTTCTCCTAAAATGTCTAACTCTCTGATTTTTGCTAACCCTTGAGCCAAGAGAAGAGCCTTTTCTTTATAGGCAACAAAGACTTACAAACTAAGTCATTCAAGGGTTCATCCCTCCATACACGTGTATGGAGGGGAAACAAGAGCTAAACAGCTGTCTAAAAATATCTCAGAAAGCAGCTGTAAAGTGGTCGGCTGGGCAAAATGGTCATTTTGCCAAAAAGAGTGCCGACCGGCACAAAAGAGTGCCGACCGGCACAATATAGTGCCGGTGGCAACTACAGCCAGCCGGTGGCCTCTAGCCACAGCCGGTGGTATGTGGGGATACCTCAGAAGGCATTCCCTGCCCCTCAAAGGCAAAACACAAGTGTTTGGTGCAAAACCAGACACAAAACGGTCAAGTTCGGAGGTCCTGAGGCAGGGCGCGTAGCCGAGAACTCCGGGAACTCCAAACAAACACAAACATGGATAATCACCGAGTGTTCAAGCGGTGACGTCCAAGTCTTGAGGACGGTCAAAAATGGGGTGTCTACACCATGGAAATTGGAGTTGTGCCTGGTACTAAATCAATTGAGGACTCAATCTCTCTATGTGGTAGTAAGTCTGTGAGATCTTCCGAAAAAACATTCGAATATTCTTGAACTACTCTCGGCAATTCACCTTAAACCATACTACCCTTATCAGCCACCGAGATGGCAAAAAAAAAAACTTAACTCTCCTTAACCCGTAAGGTCATATAATAGAGGAGTAAGACTATCACCACAGTCACTGACAAAGTAAAAACACTCTCCTGAAGTAAAAACACTCTCCTGATGGTGTACACACTAATACCCTCATACGATGGTAATTTATCGAAGTCTGGTAATAAGTCAACCAATCTATACCCAAAATTACGTCGAAAACATGCATATCAAGAACAATAAAGTTGAAAAAAAACCGACAATCTACGACCTCACTCTCACAGGAGCCGCTTACTTGACCCAATGCCATTTTATCCTCAATAGGTGTCTCAACCAATAGAGGAGACTTCAACAACTCAAACTCCAACCCCAAAGCGGATGCAAAAGAAGGCGATATGAAAGAATGAGATGCACTAGTATCAATCAACACATTGGTAATAGAATTGAACAATAAAAAGTTACCTTTCACAACAGAAGGTGAAGGTAACTGATCCGGCGTGATATCAACATACACACGCCTTGAAGATCTCTGATCTACCTGCTTACCCCACGGAGCATAGGCCTAATACACTGATTAAGCTGAAGTGGCTTCCTGATTATCCCTCAAGGCCTGTGCTGACTATACTGGTTAATGGCTCTGTGTCTGCCTCGAACCTAATGCACCTAATGTGTCACCAGGTTAAGGACAAAACCTCTTCAAATGCCCCGACTGCCCACAATAATAATTGGTAGGCCGCTGCCCTCTCCCTTGGCCATGACCCTGAGAACGAGTCAAGGACGATATAGATTGTTACCCTTATCATCTCTGTGGGAAAATTGAAGATTTGTGGCCCAACTGGCCACACTTGAAACAAGTAAAACCATTTTGTTCACCTCTCTCCAAACCTGAACTTGGTAAGGAAAGGGTGGATCTAAACTATGTAGCCTGGGACTGTTGTGGGGTGGAACCCATTTTCCATTTATTGTCCCTTGCATCTCTCGGGACATCCTGACTCCTTTACTTGGAGCTCGTCATCCGCTTGGATCTCAGTATCTAAGTGGGCCACCAACTCTACAAGACGGCTGTAATCCCTAATCATAAACCCAGCCACCCTGAAAATGAGCCCGATCCTTAACCTCTTTCCGAGCTTGATGCAACGAAGTTCTTCTGTCGCTACAAGTTTTGGAGCAAACCTCGATAAACTAGTGAAAGTAGCCTCAAACTTAGCTATCAGTGTATTCAACTATTTGAGCTTCAAAAATTGCTCCCTCAACTTCTCCCTCATGGTGGGTGGCAAAAACTTATTTTGGAAGATATTGAAAAAAGCTTCCCAAGTCACCCCAATGTGCCCCCTCGCATACTTCCACCATTGACCTGCATCTCTTTTAAGTTGAAAAAATGCCAAGGTCACCTTCAAACCGTCGTTCTCGATTCCAAGCATCTCAAACGTCTTTACCATTTGTTCAAGCCACTCGTCGGCCTTCAGTGGCTCCATCGGATCCCCAACAAACTTGTCTGGATTCGACTGGAAAAACTCTCTCTTCAAAAAGGATAGCTCTGTCTCTACAACATGGGTCTAGACTTTATTCTCAGCCCTAAAGACGTCCATGGATTCTTGCAACGCTCCTACCATTTCGCGGGCTAAGGCAACCATAGCTTGCTGACTTGCTGGCTTGGCCAAGTTGGCCTGACCAACTCCCTCCTTCTATGCTAGAATTTCATCTGGTATCAGCACTTTTTGCCGCTTAGGCCTACCACGTCCACGTCCGCGTCCTGACATTCTAATAAAGGTAACACAATAGTTTAGCACATTTGTGATTGTGCCAAAACTAATTCACTTACGTCCTAATATAATGGACAACAAATAATTCATTTCACATAAGAACCAGGCCATATAGTCATAAACGAATTTTCTTTCCAGATAATAATCCTTCTGTGACATTGCTAGAGTTCCAGTTAGAATAAGCAGTGATCAAGTGCTCTTCTAACAGGACTTCTAGAAACTCGTAGACCCAATCAATATCTTAGAAATCGAGTCCCATACTCATTTAGTCACATAATCATGTTATCACGTAGCATGCCAGGTCTACTTCTAATATTATCTAGCAAGATAAACATATTATGGTAAAAACCACATCCCACGATCCTAAGTATTCAAACCCGATTGCTCTGATACCAATTGTAACATCCCAAAAATATAACAACAAACCACCTCATGATTTTCAATGGAAAAGCATCAAATTATATATAATTAACCTTTTATCAATACTTTGTTATCGTACAAAAGATTGCTTATGCGTATATACATTCATAAATTCTAGATCTTGAATCTATAGCATATGACATGTGTAAATGAATTGGAATAAAAGGAAGTACAGATAAGTTTATGCCTTAATGGCTACATCTTTCCAAATCAATATTTGGGTACAACAAAAGTGAGTTAAACTTAATACATAGAAAGCCCAAGGCTTGCACAAAAATAATTAAACAAAATAAACAAAAGAAGCTCTCAGCTTCAAACTTGAACACAACGTATGGAGTATAACAAAGTCATATGGTGAATGCAATGCATGCCATTTTGCCAAAACATTATACTTACTCTTTCAAAACAATGCAATGTCTCAATTATATGTATATCAATTCATAAAAAAATACTTTTTAAATTAGAAAATAGGGTACTAGATACAAAACACATGTCTGTCAGTAGGCTATAACTGAAGGATCGGCACTACCAAAGCCATTTTACCGATATTAACTAGAAAGATCGACACCGAACTGTGCTGGTTTCTAGACTTTCACACCCCATAATCAAATTCACCAAGGTATGCACCTCTTTTTCTCAAAACAATATATTTTCAATGTTTAAGTATGAAACAATGCTCAATGCAAGGTGTATGAGTAATTAGTTTCAATTAACTTATTCCTTATGCAATTTTCATAACAAACAAAACTATCCTCCACCGATAGTCTAATCTAGATATTTCTACTTCAACAGAAAAATATCCAACAACATATAAAATCTCATAAATCTCAAAATGGGAGTGATAATATATATATCCAACTCCTCTCTCGTCATCAATCGATACATTCATCTTATCCTTTCAAACCCAACATCGTTTCATTTTCTTTCATAAATCAAACATTGATGATTTTCTAATGAAAACATATGTTTTTTTTTTTTTTTCCAAAACACAATTAAAGAATGAGATTTCAACATTTCAACATAACAATATTCACACTTCCACAACATTTCTCAAGAACCCATTTGAAAACTTCTCTTTCGCATGTCAGAAATCAAACCCTAAATCAAAGCCCCCATTTCCTAAATCTTAGTACTTGACGAGAAGCACATAACTTCGCTAAGAATCATGCTAGAAGGTTGAAGAAATCCCTACTTCAAGCTTAGAAAAAGAGGAGAGCAATACCTAACTTGAGACGGAGTCAAAAATGAAAGTTTTCACTTATTAAAATGTTCTCCTTAATGAGCTTTACATTTTTCTCCAAAGCACAAGAGCGGCGAAATCAGCGGATTTGGGTGTAATTGAGGTATTTAGTCAAGAACTAGAGAGAGAGAGTGAAGAAATTAGGTTTAAAAATGTTTTAGAGAGAGAGGAATGAAAAAATGACCAAAAAAAAAAGCCTTTTCCCCGATCTGATATACGCATATACCACTCAAGCGACTAAACCACCGATTGAGTGTCAGGCATAATAAGTGACACTGCTCGAGTGACCAAAACATGGCTTAAGCACACAATGACCCCGTCCCAGAAGTTTTCCAAACTACAGAAGACCGTTCGAGGGAAGAAAGGACCGCTCGAGCAAAGATCACCCTACTCTCAGAAGTTTTGCAGACCTACAAAAATATTGAGAGATCTCAAAGACTGCTTGAGTGACAAACATCGATTGAGCGAACAAGAAATGAAATGGACAACAACATTTTTGAAAAACTAACTTACAACCTGTTTCAAACACAACCAACAACTCCAAACAGCCCAACTCAACTAACAACAAGATGAAAAGGTATAAACAACAATTAAAGGTATGGAATTCCGGATCTAAGGACATGAAAGGGTTGGGTTTAAACTAGAACTGTTATAAATGATAACATGAATGGTATTTGATAAGAATTTTTTTTTTTGGACCTTTTAAATACACTCCTCACGTAAGGACTATATTAAGCTAGTTGTTAGTATTGTGGTACATGGAAGAGACTATATCGCACTATTGGTGTGAATCACCATGACTCACATTAGTAAACTGTTTAATTATAGTATTATGATGATGACCAATATAAGATTGGATATGGTTTGTTGCGTCTAATGTTAACCTTATGAAATCTTGACGTAAGTTATCATATGGGCCAAGTGGGAGAGTGTAAAACTAAATCAATTATTTAGTCATTATGGTGATTCACATGATACGACAATATGAATTAGAAATTTATTAAGATTATGGTTCCATATCTTTTACTACAAAGATTTATTTAATTGGTCAATAGATGGAGTAGTTTCCAAGTCTCCTATTTTGATGGGCAAGTAGAATAAAATTATATTAGGAAACTAGTTATCTCTCTACCTATAAAAGTATATATTTAGATCACCCATCAATTATTCTGAATATAACGTATTTTAAAGGGGTCAAGAGAGAGAAACATTTTCCACTAATATTGATATCAAGTTTATGTTCCGCATAATAGATCTGGGTATGTTATTTATTTCCCGCATTATGTTATTGTTTGTAATGATCATAATAGTTTGCAATCTTGGATTATAAAAGTTTTTATATACATAACACCATAAATTATTTACAATGGCAACCATCAACAAAATACTGAAGATCAATTACCTTACCATGGAGTAGCTCGGTTGAATTTTCAGCGCAAATTTTCTACTCCTTCATTTGTCTTCATCTGCAGACTTCTTTGATTTTAGTGTATCGGAGAGCCAAACAAACTACACATCTATTGCCTCTCATTCTCCCTAAATTTGCTCTATGAACACTAATTTTAAGATAGAAAAATTATTACTTTTCATTTATTCTATCTGATAACTGAACTCACAAATAAAATGTGGTAATGGAACATGATAATCAGAGGTGAAGCCAATATAGGACCAAGGGTCATGTGTCCCCTAGTTTCTTTTATATTTATACTATTTCTTTTATATATGAAGTTTATATTTAATTTATCTTTTATAAAATTATAATAGTGCCCCCTTTTTAAATTATGTAAACTTCTTTTGTATTTTAAAATTTCTAAAAATGCTCTATTATGTATTTTTTTTGTTCATTCTTTTGCACTCTAAAATGGAAAGTTAATGGTAAAAATTTAATTAATTAAACATTTCATTCTTATTATAAGATTCGTTTAGTTTATTATTATTTTTCATTGTGGGATTTTTTGTTGAGTTGATAGTGTTGAATTTTGATGGGTCGTTTCATACAACAAAATTAAACACTAAACTGTACCAAATTCCTTAGAATAATGGTAAGTTCAGGTATCGATCCACAGGGACGAATAGGAAATTAGACTAATTTAATGGTTAAATTCCTAAATTAATTTTGATTAAAAGATGATTGGTTCATAATCTAATGAGAACTAAATTAAACAAAGCGATTAAACAATTAATTAAAAGTACGGATGAAGTACTGATTTTGGGAAAAATCTAGGATAATGAATCCATCACTAGTTACGTAAATAATGTTTCAATTTGAAAGTCAATTATGTTCCGGTTCGAACGAAATAATACTTCGCAACTACAAGTTCAAAGCATTGATCAAGAAAATTATCGCGTTCAATGTATAGGCACGAACCATCTTAAGTGATACGAATCGTTCGCTCTAAACTACGGTAGCAAAACGGTTCGTCCCTCGTAGCATTGTTCATCTCATACCTTGAATATGAAAACAGATAAAACTATTGTATGGAAAGCATTCAACAATCACAAAAAGTAGAATACTCGAAGAAATAATAGAAAATACATATTTGAAACTTTTTAAACGCCACACAATTGTTCAAACCATTACATAAAAGAAAACTAAAAAGAAAACCTATTTACATGGCTAGGGTTTCATCAGAACCCTAGAAAAATGAGCCTAGCCACTCATGGAGAAGTGGGAAGAAGTAGAGGGAGAAGAAGCCACCACGGGAGACATTCTTCAAACTTCAAGTTCTTTTTCTTCCAAACCCTAGCCTCTTTCTTTTCTCTGAAATATTTTCCAACCCTAAAAGCAACCTCTTTTCTTCCTTGTATGCCCAGCAGAACAGACTAAAATTTTTGCACAAGCAACCCTAGGTGGGCTGCTCCAGCGGCCCTAATTCCTGCTTGAGCGGTGGTGGGCTGCACGTGCGGTGAGGTGACAGGCCAAGAATTTCCACTACTTGCATGGAGAATCTACTTTTGCGCCACTTTTTGCTTGAATTTGCGTGCTGCCTGCCAAATTGTACAATTGCACAAAACACATCATCTCCATCAAATAAACAAAATTCAAAGACTATAAATGTAACTTAAGCGACCTCAATGTGGTACCTTTCGGCCTACATCACATCCCATAACTTACATTATGCTAGTCCTCGAGCAAAACCATAGAAATAAAAAAAATAAAATACTCTAAGCCACTTTTGTAGGGATCACAATTGCTTTTAGTATATGCAACAAGCCTTTAAACTACAAAGTTACCCCAAATGGACGAGTATAGTCTCGTGAGGGTTTCCAGAAATAATACCCACAAACATTAATATATTCACATCTGCCCAACAACAATAAGTAATCACACTACTCCAACTATCAATTAACTTATGTGCCAACTACAGTGTGATATTAAGACATGATGAGTCATTGAAGGCACAATGGACAAGTATGAAAGAATCTATTGAGCAAGAACCACAATTCAGTTATTACAAAAGTTAAGTCCTCTATATTTGTGAATACTAGTAAACACACCATCAGTGCCCTTGGTGTAAAGTGCAGTCCCCATAACTAGTTAACTGTCTACTATAATAGCCCAGTGTAACTCATAATAACACCCAACATATACAAAAAAAATTAAACTTTTGCAACTAAGATTCTATAATTTTTTTTTTTTTTTTGATTGTGCAATAACCTAATCCCTTAAGATTTCTAATCAATCCATGTATCAAGCATTGGGCCAATGACTCCCAAACCAGACGATTTTAGGGCACTAGGTGTGAAGACACTCCTATGAGCTTAATAACTCGAGCTGAAAAGGCTATGGATCCAAACAAGTTATTATTTTTCTTGAACTGGGCAATGTCTAGGTCCCTTAAGCTTTCTAATTAACCCATGTAGCAAGTATTGGGCCAATGACTCCCAAACCAGACAGTTTTAGGGCACTAGGTGTAGAAACATCCCTACGGGCTTAATAACTCGAGTTAAAAAGGCTACAAACCTAAACAAGTCAAGTTATTTTATTTTAGTTTATTTTATTTTTATATTTTTTTGAGAATCAAGGCTACTTATTTATTCTTTTCTGCAACACTAGCAATTATCAATGATGTACACCAGGAATTAGAATACAGAGGTCACCGCTATGAAAGTGTGTTCATGTGGATCAAGGCATACTCATGACAAGTATACTAATACCACAAACACAAACAACTCTCCTAGTGCAAACATCACATGCGAGTATTTACCCAATAAACCCTGTTCATACAAGTCCACTATGTTCCCCAATTAACATATGCTTATATCACCACTATATTAGCAAAAAGTCAACATCAAGTGAAGCAGGTATAAACATGAATTATGAATTAGGAGCCAAGTGCAAGTACACAAAAGAAAATACCCTCATCCCCCAACTTGAATATGACATTGTCTACAATAGAAGAAAATGGGAAGTAAATTAGAGAGAGAGAGAGAGAGAGAGAGAGAGAGAGAGAGAGAGAGAGTGAGAGTGAGAGAATATTACCAGATATTGTAGGTGCACCTCTAGCTAGGCAGATATGAACACAAATATATATATATATATATATTTTAAACCCAATTACAACCCAAAAACTTCAAACCATTTTTGCCTTCATTGCACATCTGGAATAAATATAGCACTTCGAAAACATCTAAATACTCAACAAGGGTATAATCTTCACGTGAAAACCGCGGGTACTACTTTTCTCCCTAACTATGTTTGTAACTTTCCCTATTCTCTAACAGGGTGACAGACTGGGTTGATTTGGTATCCAGAATCAAGGTGCCTAAAGCTAATTCGACCTATGGGACTGCCATACAGAGTTCAAGCCGAGGTGGTTTTGAAGGAATCTCTACATGCTTGGGTATTTAAACTAGACTTTAGTCTCGGAAATTCCAAACCTTTGCGTTTTAGGCTTTGCCATTCGAACTCTAGTTTCCACCGTCTCAGTTGGTCTCCTAGGAACTCACTATAAACACAATTAGGTGGCTATACCAGAACGTCAAATGCTGTTCGAGCATGGCTAACACCAAAGGAATTACACCTTTAAAGGATTTAAAGTCTCTTAGACACGAAATGCAATCACACACTACACAAAACACTATTTTTTATCTATTTTTTAAAATTATATTTATTTATTTATTATTTTTTTTAAAGACAAAAACAATAGCATGCAATATATCTAAATATTTGTTAAACCAAAAACAAAAGCCTTTTTCCCCAACTTAAATGACAATGGCCTCAATGGCATATACCAAAAAGGACTGACAAGAACAGTAAAAGGAAAGGGAATTAAAACACAATAAAATATACATCTCTGAAATGCAGAGAAAGATGTCCTCAACTGGAAGGAAACTATACTTGCAAAAGGGTTTGGGAATCCAAGGTTTCATGTTGATCTTCCTTTAAGTAATCTACCTCAAACCAAATTTGTTAGGTTATACTCAGCAGCTCTATTCAAAGGTATACTTATCTATTTGGCCCTAACACACCACACTGAAAACATACAAAATAATAAATAAAGAACTAAAACTAAAATGCTCAGGTTTCCTCCCAAGAAGAGCTAAATATATTGTCTTTAGCCAAATATCAACACAAACTTAGTTTTGCCTTTTCTCCCAATTTATGAGATATGGGTCCCTATAATGAAAATAAATCAGCCTGTCCAATAGTGCAGGACTAGGTTGTAAATGACTTGCGGGAGGATAATTAACGGAGTGGAGAACTATGTGTGTGAAAAGTATAGTGTGCAAAGAAATCTCATGGGTGGAAAAAATAAGATCAAAGAAAAAAATAAAATCCCACCCATGCTGATTTACTTTATCACTATAATCTTCTACAATTAAATCCCTATCAATTTCGTCCACATGAGACGCCGAAACTATGGGGAGAGTTTCTGTCATATCTTTGGGTGCAATGGTAGGTTCAAGTCACAAAAATACTAACCCCATATCAGTTGTTAGATCACTGGAGAGATGTGTTGTGGCTTCACTAGGTTCAATTTGCAACTCTTTTTCAAAAATCTCACAGCATTCACTCTTATGAAAGTCTTGAACAAGTTGGTCAAAAGAAATCCACACCTTAGCTGGGAACGTCTCAAAATTTTCAGTTGACCACATTGTGTCTACAAATTGACTTGTTTGAGAGTTCAACCCATTGTAAAAGAAAGAAATGAGTTTAGTCATTTTATAGTCATGTTGTGGACAAGCATCTACATAGCTTTTGTATCGTTCCCAACAATGACAAAATAACTCATCTGCTTCCTGAGTAAAATTTAATATTTTTCTTTTGAAAAGAGTGAGGTCAGATGGAGGTTATGATTCTTTCCATTTAAAATAAGCCAACATATTTACCCAATTCAAGGCTGCAAGAATGGCACTCGTGCATACACCACTCACACTAGGTTCCGACTCTTGTGCGCTAAGTTATGAAAGCAAAATACCAAAGGAGAAAATACTTATAGTGATTTAACGAAAACGCTTTACTCGTCTTGCGGGTGCTTGACGTATAGATCGTTGTCTCCAATCTCCACTTGAGCTCTCTATGTTTAGCACTTTGGTGCTTTGCTTGCAAGTATTTGTTTTTCTTTTTTTTTCTTCTTCTTCTTCTTCTTCTTCTTCTTTTTTTAATGCACTTTGGTGCTGCGATTTGTTTTTAAAGCTTGGTTATGCTCCGCTAGCACTTTGGTGATAGCTCCAATTGCAAAAACTTTGCACACTTAGCAACATGAAAGCATAAAATCCTAAACTAAAAATTAAAATAAGAATATAACTTTAAATTAATTAATGTCGCCAAAAGTGCCCAGTAACGACGTTAAAATTTGATGGGTCGTTACACACACCAAAATTAAACACTAAACTGTACCAAATTTCTTAGAATAATGGTAAGTTCAAGTACCGATCTACAAGGATAAACGGGAAATTAGACTAATTTAATGGTTAAATTCCTAAATTAATTTTGATTAAAAGATGATTGGTTCATAATCTAATGAGAACTAAATTAAACAAATTAATTGAACAATTAATTAAAAGTAAGGATGAAGTACTGATTTTGGGAAAAATCTAGGATAATGAATCCACCACTAGTTACGTAAATAAGATTTCAATTTGAAAGTAAATTATGTTCTGGTTCGAACGAAATAATACTTTGCAACTACAAGTTCAAAGCATTGATCAAGAAAATTATCACATTCAATGTATAGGCACAAACCATCTCAAGTTGTACGAATCGTTTGCTCTAAACTACGGTAGCCAAACAGTTCGTCCCTCGTAGTATAGCTCGTCTCATACCTTGAATATGAAAATAGAGAAAACTATTGTATGGAAAGTATTCAAGAATCATAGAAAGTAGAATACTCAAAAAAATAATGAAAAATATATATTTGAACCTTCTTAAAAACCATACAATTGTTCAAACCATTACATAAAAGAAAACAAAAAAGAAAACTTATTTACATAGCTAGGGTTTCATCAAAACCCTAGAAAGATGAGTCTAGCCACTCATGGAGGAGTGAGAAGAATTAGAGAGAGAAAAAGCCATTGTGGGAGACATTCTTCAAACTTCAAGTTCTTTTCCTTCCAAACCCTAGCCTCTTTCTTTTCTCTGAAATATTTTCCAACCCTAAGAGCAACCTCTTTCCTTCCTTTTATGCCCAGTAGAACATGTTGAAATTTTCGCGCACGCAACCCTAGGTGGGCCGCTCGAGCGGCCCTAATTTCTGCTTGAGCGGTGGTGGGCATAAAAGGAAGAAAAGAGCCTGGCTGCACATGCGGTGGAGCCTGGCCGCACGTGCAATGAGGTGATAGGCTAGGAATTTTCACTACTCGCACGGAGAATTTACTTTTGCACCACTTTTTGCTTGAATTTGTGTGCTACCTGCCAAATTGTACAGGTGCACAAAACACATCATTTCCACCAAATAAACCAAATTCAAAGACTAAAAACATAATTTAAGCGGCCTCAATGTGGTACTTTTCAGCCTACATCAAATTTGTTAATCATAAATTCAAATGGATTGTGGATTGTGGATTTCTAAACTATATTGATGTAATTCTCACGATAATTATAAGGGAAATTTAGCCAAAACTCCTCCATTGGACCCTTGTTTGATGAAAATGACAGTCCCAGTTATTTTGCTTCATAAACTCCCTAAGAAGGAGGCGCATGATTGAGTAAGGCTAAAATATTTTTTTTTTCTTGGATGATATTGCCAGAGTAACATGTTACTGTGAAATAGAGTAACATATTACTGTTAAACATAGTAACATATTACTGTTTACATCAATTTTGATGGTAATAAATTTTTTATTTTTTAAATTTTTGAAGAATTTCATAGTCAACATAGATCTTATTTGATAGATCTTAATGAGAGAACTCTAAAAATACTAATTTTATTAAAACCGACATCTAGATCAAAAATTATATTATTTTAAAATTTAATATTTTGTTAATAGTGATATGTGTTGGACTTTTTAAGGAAAACTTTTTGTACTTGTTCTTAATATATTAAAATTTATTATGAGGAGATTTTGACCAAATCTCTCTAATTATAATATTGAATCTCAACAATAGACTAAAAAAATAAAATAAAATTTAATAGTATCTTATTATTGTTTATTATAAATTTTTTTTTTCTCTCCTTTGAATGTGAATAATATGTTCTCCTTTGTTTTGAATTTCTAACTCCACCATTAATAATGATAAATGTGAATTGAACATGACACTTACCAGCGATAAATGTGAATTGAACATGACACTTACCAACGAATTTGACCAGACACTTCAACCTTGCCTTGTATACTTCACCCTCTTTGTAAATCACTTGGAACACAAAATAAAACAAAGGCCATCCACTTCTTGGATGAAACATGATAATTGATAAACAAGAAAGCAACCCATGAGGTGAAAAAAAAAAAACAACGTTACTAGATTAATTTGTGGCTTTGTTTGAAAAGTTGACTATTTTAGTTAATTTTTTAACTATTTAAAAAAAATTGAGTTTAAGAAATTGGTTGACTTTTTTTTGTAGTTGATTTAATGGTTGTGAGAGAAAAAGTGAAATGATTATGAATTAGATGTAACATTTTGTCTTGTCAATTATTTTATTTTATTTTGTCTTTATTGACTGTTTTAGCCTCTAACCTACCATCCAAACAACTGTTGTATGAGAAAATTAGTGGAGAGAGAGATTTAAATTCCTTGAAAATTGGTATCATGAAGTGATTTTGTAAAATCAAACATATAACTAAACGCTAGTGGCCAATCAAAAAAAAAAAAAACCTAGACACTAGTGAGTGTTTGGCAAGTAACTATTTTTTAGGTTTTTTGACTTTTTAGCTATTTTAGTAGGCTTTTTAATTTTTGTATTTAGGAAGATGGGATGAATTTTTATTTGAGTTGTTGTATTGAAAAATGTGTTTGAAATAATGTTTGAGGTTTAAATGACAAATTTGTCCCTAATTCTATTTTTTTCAAAATTGATGTAAAGGGGCAAAAGTGTAATTTATTACCGGTGGGACAGCCTGCCAAGTACAGTAGGCTATTAGTGCCAAAAAATGTAGGCTGCCGAGTTACAAATTATTTTTTATTTTTTATTTTTTCATGTAAGTCAATGGGTCAGCTACAGTAAAGCTAAAAGGCTTTTTTCAAACTTGAGGTTAAAATAGCCTATTCCACTACTTCCCAAACACCGCCTAAATAAGATACAACTAAAAGTACTTGAGTTATAATTAAAATAATATTATAACAAATATCAAGTCATATGTGACACAATAATAAATTATAACCAAAGAGTACAAATGTTATAACAAGGGGTTCATATGGTACACTCTAAAAAATTTCCCTTCTCTAATTATGGGGGTAATGCTATGGTTACATATCCCTCAAAAGGTGTGTACCATATGCATACCTATTACGCATTTTTATGGGGTATGTTATGTATTTTTGTAGTAAATAATGTTACGTATTTTGTTTAATATGACAATTTGTGATTTAAAAATAAAGTTATGCATTTTGTAACAATATTACATATTTTTGTGGTCATATTACATATTTTTTATTATAAAAATATTTAAATAAAAAAATATATAACATTACCACAAAAAATGAGTAACTTATTTTTTTAACCACAAATTATCATAATTTTATCAAAAAAATGACGTAACATTTACCAAAAAAATGTATAACATATACTACAGAAAGTATACAATATGGTACATATAGCACACATTTTAAATCAACTAGGCGTAACCTAGTTGTCCACCATGGGCTTAGTCTTAAATAAGAGGTTATGTGTTCAACTCTTGAATTAGGAGGCAAATACTTAGGTTATGTTTGATTCACAAGATTAATTGTGAATGTATTAATAATTTCATCAAATTAATGTGATATTCACTATCCAATTGAATTAGTAGGATAAATTATCCCATTGTCTATTGTTTAATTTGCATTGGATAAAAAAATATATGAATGTAGGATTACAACTATATTTATCTTTTTTTCCAATCTTACTCTTCATCAATGTTTCTTCACAATTTTTACTTTATCAAAATTTTTTCATAAGCGTGGTTTTGAAAAAAATTATAAATAAATAAATAAAATCAAAATCAAAATACAAACTACAAAGGCCATGTTTGGTTTGTTTTTAATTTTTTTAAAAAAATATAAACTAATTTGATAAAATAAATATCAAAAATATTTTTAAAATTTTTAAAATTATTTTTAGCCTTCTAAAATATAAATTTATTTAAAAATAATAAGTGTTTTAATTTTTAGTCCAAGGTAAAAGAGGCTTTTTATTTTATTTCTCAGTTTATGATATATAATCTCACCTCTACCCCATTACTAATAATCTTACAAATTTGTTGGATTAATTATCCATTAAATTAATAATCCTAAAACAAAATTTTAAAATAAACACAATATTATTGGGTCCACGGATTAATAATCATAATCCCATGCTCTAATCTTGTCAATCAAATATGCCCTTAGTGCTTTGTAAGGGTTGGGAGGTTAACTCCCATATGTGTTAATCTAAACAATTGTTTTTTTGCTGATTAAAAAAAAAAAAATTTATAAACACCTTTTTAAAATTGGGACAATTACAATTTAAATAAAATTAATAATTTTAATTATTAATATTTACAACTTTTTTCACTTTTTTATAATTAATATTTTCTGATATCATTGCCAAGTTATTTATACTTTAACACTTCGCCTAATTTCTCCTAATGGTGAAGTACTATCTGAGAATGTTTGTTCGGAGGGATAGGAGCATTCACTGTTCAGTGGATGGAATAGTTTATTGTTTGGTTCAGAAATTTTGCACCGGACTAATAGTCCTTCATATATGGGACACTTCTATCATAGAGGGAGTGTGGGACAAAAAACTCAAAATAAGCTTAGGATTGAGATTATCCTGAGCTTATTGAAATAAAATAAAATTATATTTTAGTAAATTAAAAGTTCAATTTATTTAATTAGAAGTTCAATTATTCATTTTATTTATTTAAAAGTTCAATTTATTTAAGGGGATTTTTTTTAAGGACCCTGATATTAAAATTTTATAGCATAAAGGACACCAAATATTTTCATAATGTCTAAGATCCCTCAATTTGATCCAGAGAAATTTCATCAAGAGAATTTCTCTGGACTTCCCAAAGAAATTTCCCTCCAAAGAAATTCTCATCTAGAGAAATTTCATCCAGAGAATTTCTCTCCAAAGAAATTTTTCTCCAGAATTTCTCTGGACCTCTGAAAGAATTTCTCTAGGAGATTTGTCTATTTCTCTGGATGTCCCAAAGAATTTCTCAGAGAAAATTTACACAATGGCCAAAATCCCAAAGAATTTCTTTGGATAGAAATTTTCTCCAGAGAAAATGAATGAAGAATTTCTCTAGATTACTTTAAGCCAGAGAAATTCTCCAGAGAAATTTCACCAACAATGTTATGAAGTTCATGGCTTACTTCCTAATGATGTGTAACAACCCCATCACGTATAATGATTAGTTCTTGATTAACTAAGGGGATTTGAATTTAATTGCCGAGTATTATAATTTAAGTGGGATTTATGAGAATTGTGGAATCTGACTCATCTATGATTTTATTGAAGGTTTATTTTGGAATTAAAAATTAAGGGTCCAAATGGCGTAAGAAAGTGAAGTTAAAAAGTCGAATCAATTTAATTTTAATTACGGACCCATTTGGGAGTTTAATTAAACATTCGATTCAATTTAGTAAAATGGAGATTCAATTAATTAGATCCGAATTGGAGAAAATTAAGTTAATTAAATCATGAAAGATTGAGGATTATGAATATTGCGAATTAAATTTAGTTATGGGGTGCCCTATTTGAATATATAATTTAAGTGACGGAACTTTGGAGTCTGATCAGAAATTGAAGACCTAAATGATTTAAGAAACCAAAATTGAGGTTGGAAGTAAGTTTGATTTATTATTTGGAGCCTTTTGGAAGCCTGATTAAAAATCTGATTCAGATTGATAAACTTAATTATAATTAATTGGGCTCTAATGGAAGTCAAATTAGACTAAATAAATTATGTAGAACTTGTAGTTAATTATAATTAATTAAATCATGTGTTAATTGAGATTTATTAAAATTAAGTGTTAATCATAATTTGTTAAGACTAAGTGGGATTTAATTTAATTAACATATGAATTGATAACTTAATTCTAGAAAGGCCCAAGTATGTGCACGTGTGGAGCCATAAAGTGGGCATGTGTGTATAATATGTTAATTTCAAGCAAGAGAAATGAAATCAAAAAGGGAAAAGGAGGTGCATGTGTGCTGGGCTTAAGAAAGGAGAACCCAGCCGAGAGAGAGAGAGAGAGCTTCCTTATCTAGATATATACATTGAGGTCAAATCTGGAGAGAGCAAACCGTGGAAAAAAAAATTGCAGGAAAGAAAAGGGGAAGTAGAGGGGAATCCATTAAAGGGGTGAAATTAAAGTTTAAGGTATGGATTCATGCTTAATTTTTATAGAATTTTTACATTATGCTTGAAATTAAAGGTAAAATTGGAATCAATAACAAGAAGATGAAGAAAAATTAACTTAAGTATGAGATTATGGAAGTCAATTTAAAATGGGTTACATGCATGTGGATGATTATGGAAGATAAATTAGAAAGTAATTATTTTAAGTTTAATTTGTGTTTTCCTCATGAATTTGGGCTTTAACTTGACATGCATCAATGGAATATTAGGAGATTTGAGGAATTAATTTCATGTTTGGTTATAAGAAGAACAAGTTTTGGTAAATTATAAATTCATAAACATTTTGAGCTTAATTTTGAGTTAAAGGGATCTTGATGTAGATGGCTTGATTTTGTTTTGATTATAATTTCACACATGCAAATACTTTTCTAAGAGTTTTATAATTTTAATTTCATAATTTAAGGGGATAGAAAAGAGTTAGAAACCAATTTTATGAGATTAGAATGAAATTGATAAGAAAATGGTGAAGTGGAGTTAAAATCAAGTTTATGAGAGTTAAGTTAGAAATTAATTATCTTTGGCTTGATTTGGTAGAAACATCCTCTAGTACTTGAGATTTGAGGTTAAATTCATGGAGTTAAGATGAAATTGGATTTTTATTTAATCCATGCATGTGATGTGATTTAAGAATTTTATTCAATTTGGATACATTTTAGAACACCCATGATTATAAATTAAGTATTTGGTTAAAAATTAAGTTAAGTTGATTTTTGTTATTAATAATAAAATTGGACCTATTTGTATTGCATACATCATGGATTTTGAGGGATTTGGATTAATTCAATCTCATACTTTGAAAAGAAAAATGAAATGTTTTATAAACATCAAGTTTATGGAAAATTAGAATTAATCCTAATATTAGACAAAGTGTTGATTTTATAATTAGATTTTAATCCATACTTTTTAGTTAAATTAAACATATTTTGGGACATCTATGGTTATGAATTAAATTGAGGTTATAAATTAAGTTAAGTTTAAGATTATGGAAACTAGTTGGAAAATTTATAAGAGTATAAAACTAGTAATTTTGATGCCAATTTCATGCATGTGAATAATTTTCTAAGGAATTTATGACTTTAATAAATGGTTCTCTATGTTTGTATACTAAAATACATGTTTTGAAGTTTTGAATATCAAGTTTGAACTTTAATCGCAATTTTGGAATTTCTGAATTTTCTTTGTCCGCTCGAGCGGTGGAAGTCCCGCTCGAGCGTGAAAATCGACCTCCCAGTAGTTTCTTCAAATTTTACAGTCCGCTCGAGCGACCAAAGTGGCGCTCGAGCGAAGACCCCATTTTCAGCGCATTTTGAAAAGTTGCATTTAGTTCATATTTTTATCCTCATCTCTTTCCAATGCATTCTAGACATGATTTATGACTTAATAAAGAATAATAAGCTACTAATCAACATAGATTAGTTAGTTAAAGAATGAATCATTGGTCTAGTGATAATTGTTTAATAAGCTAAGTAAAGGATCAATCTATTTGGAAAAGAGGGACTTAGTAACGAAAGAATATGTGAAATAAGAACCCAGTTTACTTAATTGAGAAAGAATAAATATAGTAGAACTTCGGACTATAAAGACTAGGAAGGACAAGTTTAATCAAGAGAGTAATGTTGTATTTCAGTGTGTATATGTTATATGTTTGTGTAGGTCACGCGCCATTGTCTGCCCGATTTATCTGATATATCCAGTCTGTCTGATTTGCCTCTGCAGCCCTCTGTGAGTAATAACTCTGTAAAGTTATGTTCAACTTTAAGTATTTTCTGACTGATATGGTATGATCTGATTTCTGAAATACTATGTTATGAATTATGAATGATTGTCTAATTTTCTGAAATGTATTGTGGCACTCTTAGTCCGTATGGCCCTCGCCCGGGGGAAACAATACCGCGGCATATGGCCCTCACCCGGGGGAAACAATACCGCGGCATATGGCCCTCGCCCGGGGGAAACAATACCGCGGCATATGGCCCTCGCCCGGGGGAAACAATACCGTAGCATATGGCCCTCGCCCGGGGGAAACAATACCGTGGCATACGGCCCTTGCCTGGGGGAAACAATACCATGGCTACTTGCGCACAAGACGAGGACCTTTATGGTTGTTGGTACCAACTTTATTGTGGTCTTTGGACCTAATTGATCGGATAGCTATGGGTGTACCACATATGATCTTATGCAAAATCTGATTATGAGTATGTATCTGAATCTGTTTCTGATTTGAAAACTGAATATGCATAAGACTCTGTTTCTGATAAGATTGTGTTTCTGATATAAACTTTGATTTCTACCTCTGTGATGGACATCATTCATTAAAACCCTTTACTCTGTTATTATTCACTGGGCTTTAGCTCACTCTATTATTTATGTATGTAGGTGATCAGACGTGTGACCAGGCTTAGAGGCACCTGCCTAGAATCTGTTCTGTCAGCCAACCTATGTGCCTCCCGTGGAGGTTCCGGATATGTTAAGTGTTGTCGTTATGTAATTTAAAGTTATGTCTTCTTGTTTGGTTCTTCAAGTCTTGTGTATATATGTAAATAAAAGTTTAAAATTTTTCTGTCTCATATAAGTCTGCACAGCTCAATGGACATTGTATATTAATATTTGCTTCCGCTAGCCCCTAATATTTTGTTAATCTGTTCAGAGGCCGTAGGTAATCCTCGGATTACTGGCCGGTTACGGTGCCAAACCTATAGGGGCGGGTTTGGGTCGTGACATGATGATCATATCATAAATGTTACTCACAAAAAGCTTGAAAGTCTGATAAAATCCAAAAAATTTGAATTTCTTTCTAGAGAAATTCTATACTTCCCAAAAAAAAATTTTTGGATTCAAACCAAAAAAAATTCAAAACATTAATTTTCTATGAATTTATCTGGTTTGAAAATTTCAATTTCTCTGAGCCTAGTACAACTTTATGACTCATCTAGGTTGGCTTCTTCCTCTCCCTTCCGTTCCTCTCTCTGTTTCTTGTTTTATATCTTTTTTCCAAGATTCAGAATCAGAACAAGACATAACATAAGACTAAAAAATTTTCAACAATTTCCCTTAGTTTTGACAGCAACTAAACAAACAAACACAAGGCCAAGGGAATTAAAAAAGAAAAAACAAGAACAACTTGATATCAACACCACCTTTAACGATATATCTAGAAATATTTTGGCGGACCCACAGAACAGAAGCAACAGTGGAGGAGCTGATGAGAGACAACATCTCATTGGGAATCCTAACCATGAGTTGAATCCCAGTATCCATGAGAGATTTGACAACATTAGGGTCGGCATCGAAGAGCTTTACTTTCTGGATGTTGTATTTGAGGAGATCCACACCGTCAATGGAGACAACTTGTGGAGGGACATCGTCCCCCAGTTCACACCTAATCCTGATTCTGCAACCGTTGCCGACCAGCTCCACACCACTAACACTAACGATGATGGTGTAGCGGCGCCTGAGCCGTCACCGCCGACTGGAACCATGGTGACATTGGTGTCGAGAGAAGCCATTGACTGAAGCCAACACACACACACACACACACACATACACACAAGTAAAATGCACGGCTTTTGATAAAGAGAAATGAAGTTTGATTTGGGAGAGCCAAATTTCTCTGTGGTATATGAATGTGGGAGTTGAGGGACCTTAAACATTATAAAATAAAATTGTGGATCTCTTCCATTACTAAATATGGGAGAGGGACTTTAGATTAATTTTCCCTTTATTTAAATGTTCAAAATAAAATAAAATTCAAATATCTCAACTAAAAATTAAAATAAATTTATATAATTTTTATTGATGTTCTACTTATTTAATTTTTTAAAAGTTATAGTAAAACAATTAAATAAAATAAGATATACATCGGATTCAATAAAATAGTTCAATCTAAACATCTAATTTCATGATTAAACAATATGATTCAATAGAATAGTTCAATCAAAATATCTAATTTCATTACTAAACAAATATAAAATACAAATCAAATCTAACCAAATAATTCAAGAATAATATATTTTAGGACTAACAATCTAATAAATTATAATCCTCTATATCCAATCCGTCTAAACAAATGAAAAATTTAAGACTATCAAAGAGTTCTTGAACAGGACATGGCATGAATATATGAGACTAGTAAACCACGACAAGAGCTGTGTATCCAATAAAACGACTATAAATTTAACAATAAACTAATAATTTTTCCTTAGATGATAGATACAAACACAAATTAAAATAAATTTGATTTGTGCCTTAGTAGTCTCTGTCTCCAAATTTTTTTGAGGCTTTTGTAGAAAAAAATGTTTTGAGAGCTCTAAATTATGATATCTAATATTGTGTTTAGTTGATTGATTTAGGGAATGATTTGAAAATAGAAAGGAAAAAAGTGTATAAAATTAAGTAAAATGTGAATAAAATATACCTATATTTCACTTAATTTTTCTTTTTGTCTTTTCAAATTCTTCTTCAAATCTCTCAATCAAACACAATGTAAAGAAACTCTGGGATAAACCTTATTTATTGATGTAATATTGTGGTCATAATTTTTCTTTTTCTTTTTTTTTTTTTTTTTTTTTTTTTTTTTTTTTTGAAATTTTCACCTCATTAAAATTAGAGGATGTTTGTGGAATTCTTGAGATAGTCGCACACGCAACGCAACACATTCCACAACCACAAAAGGAAGATTCTAGTGGGCCGCCGCCAGAATCGCAACATTTTAACGGTAACGTAAGCAACCAAAATGGCCTCTCTGTCTCTCAATAAAAATTCTCCCAAGAAGCAGAGTTACTTGTTCAACTCGAAAATGGGAGCTCTGCGCCCAAAATTTGATCTCAACCCAACCTATGTCTCTTCAATCTCTTCAAAACTACCAAAACCCAGTTCAGTTCTGCTGTACTCGCATCAATTTCCATTGTCGAATAGTCATATTCTCAGAAAATGCAGAGTATCTATCCCTCAAATTTCAAAGTGTGATACACAAATTAACTGTGAAGAGTTGGCTAGAGATAATAAAAAATTGACAGATGATAAACATGTGATTAGATCGATTGCAAGAGGAGTTGTCAGTTTGGCTGCTGCAGCAGCAGTGGCTGCAATTTCCATTTCCTGCGACTCTCCTCCGCCGGCTCTTGCGGAGTCTTTAACGGTTGCATTTCCTGTTTCTCGTGCTCCTGAGGTGATTACTGTCTCTTTATTTTCTTTTTCTTTTTCTTTTTCTTTTTGTTTGTTGTTGTTGTTGTTGTTGTTGAGCCTGATTGATTAAGTCAATTGGGTTGCTATATTCACAATTGGGTCAGTTTTTGTAATGGCTATTGCTTATTTGGTGGAGTTTCATTG